>CAJNDS010002633.1:10000-255000 GCA_905221605.1 Symbiodinium natans
TTACAAGGGCTTATGTTATAGGGTTTAGGGTTTAGGGTTTAGGGTTTAGGGTTTAGGGTTTAGGGTTTAGGGTTTAGGGTCTAGGGTTTAGGGTTTAGGGTTTAGGGTTTAGGGTTTAGGCTTGCGTTGTTTTGCGTTGTTGTTCCACACTCCGGACCTCATCTGAGTCATCTGAGTATTCAAAGCATCTCTGGAACTCATCCCACAAAGCCCTGGAACCCAAATTGCATGTGCATTCATAGCATCTTCCCCTAAGCCAGAAACCCTAAACCCTAAACCCTAAACCCAAAAAGCCCCAAAACCCAAATTCGACATCCCCAATGCCCCCCAAAGGTCAACTGCGGCCGGCGTTTGTGGAAGGCTCGCATCCCTTTTCCTCCAGAGCGGCTAAGCCCTAAACCCTAAACCCTAAACCCTAAACCCTAAACCCTAAACCCTAAACCCTAAACCCTAAACCCTGAACCCTGAACCCTGAACCCTGAACCCTAAACCCTAAACCCTAAACCCTAACCATGTAGGAAGCCGTAGGGGGATCCTTCAGATGCCTATACAAAGCTTCGGGCTTACCTTAAACACCCGAGAGCCTACTTGCAGTTGTATCTTTTCATGATCCTCTAGAATTCCATATGCGCAACCTACACAGAAAGGTAGGTTGCAGGTTCTGAAGGGTTGCAGGATATAGGATTCAAGCCGGTCTTGGGGAGGGGGGCGCGGGGCATCTTCTCCCGGAGTTTCCAATAATGGGGCACGCTCCATATACCTCCAAACACCAGAAATCTTAGCTTCATTGTTCTGGGGGCCGCGGATTGTGATTGCTGATTGACAGAAGGGGTGGTCGACAATCATTTGAATTTTCTTGGTGCTTCTTGGGTCGTGGCCAAGGTGAAGGTGGTGGGGATCTAGAGGTTTCAACGAAAGATTTCCCTTCCTTCATCTCTTCTGCCCAATGATAAACCCATGGGCCCCCACTGGCGTAGCGCATCCGAAAGTGGGGCGCCGGCCCACTCGCGAAGGCTGCATGTTGCATGATGCTTTAAAGGCATGGAGAGAGCCAGATTCCCTCATAGCGGACTCCGATGTGCGCTGGCACACAGTTGACCTCGTCGACTGCGCAGAGTCCAAACCCCAAACCCCAAACCCCAAACCCTAAACCCTAAGCCCTAAACCCTAAACCCTATCCTTAAGGGCCATCATGACTCGGCTCATCGTGCAAGTCGCGGATGGCGGGCTGCCACACCGCCTTGGGCGCAAGCCATGCAACCGGTCGAGGTGTCGAAGTCTGGCGCATCCCTCCAGCTGCTTTCCTACTACTTCAAGGTTCATGGGACTTACTAACCAATTATAACTGGACTTATAACCCTACTTATAATTGGGATAACCCCCATAAGGCCCTTTAGGAGAATTATAAGTAGGGTTATATATATATATATATATTATTATTATTATTATTATTATTATTATTATTATTATTATTATTATTATTATTATTATTATTATTATTATATATATATATTATAAGTACAGTTATTATTGGTTAGTAAGTACCATGAACCTCCAAGTACTAGGATGCCAAGTAGTGCCCTTATTCCCTTCTTGGGGGGGGCTCTAGGTTCCCCGATAAACCCCTTTAAGCAAAAAAGGGCACCTTTTTTAATCCTATAGGTTACTTGGAAACCTAGACTACTTTTTTTCTGAAGAAACCTCCCAAAAAATCCAAAAGTGCAATGCCCCTCTTGCCTTTGTAAGGAAGTTGTTTTTGGCGGGGGCAGGGGAGGGGGGGGGGGGGAGGGGGGTGGGATTCTTAAGCAAGTAGTAGTTTCAGGATTAGGGTCTCTCCTTATCTGAATGAGAGATGTCGTCGCACAAGCACGCCGACTTTCCTCCGGC
Source organism: Symbiodinium natans (assembly GCA_905221605.1). Classification (NCBI taxonomy): domain Eukaryota; class Dinophyceae; order Suessiales; family Symbiodiniaceae; genus Symbiodinium; species Symbiodinium natans. The sequence goes on from CAJNDS010002633.1 coordinate 11,888, forward strand.
AGGGGGACGCCACCTAAAACGACTCCTTGATACCGGGTGCGGAAATACTTCCTCATGCAGAGTGATCATTAGATCGGAAAATCCTGAAGCCCAAGTACCCTAAATCCAGAACTGAAGCCCTAAACCCTGAGCCCTAAAAGAGGTCCCAAAACCCCCGCAAACCCTGAGCCCGAAACCCCAAACCCCAAACCCCAAACCCCAAACCCCAAACCCTAAACCCTGAACCCTGAACCCTGAACCCTAAACCCTAAACCCTAAACCCTAAACCCTAAACCCTAAACCCTAACCCTAAACCCCGCTCAGAACATCCACGACTTGCTCGCCCGCTTTAGCCGACCGGCAGCATCGCTGGAAGACATGGTCCACGAGCTGGAGACGGGTTTAGGGTTAGGGTTTAGGGTTTAGGGTTTAGGGTTTAGGGTTTAGGGTTTAGGGTTTAGGGTTTAGGGTTTAGGGTTTAGGGTTTAGGGTTTATAAGGGTTTGGGGTTGAGGGTTGAGGGTTTAGGGTTTAGGGCTAGGGTTTAGGGTTTGGGGTTTTCGGTTGAGGTTTCGTTTAGGGTTACACTTGGGGGGCTTTGGCCAGCTTGGTGCATGTCAGGGAAGTGTTGGGGTTTTCGGGATGAACATGCCAAGTTTTCGGTCAAAAGAGCTTCCAGCCAGGTTGCCCAGTGGTACCCTTGTTCCTGCTGTCCCTTTCCTGATTTTGACACTGAGAGGTCATCCCAACAGCGCGCGGCGGCGCGCATGCGCGCTCCCCGACCCCCCTGCCCGCAAGCATGCCAAGTCGCGAGCAGCGTTCTTCGCCTTGTCCGCCCTGCATATAACACGTGCGCACCCGAGAGCGTCAAAAGTGGGGGGGTTTACGAAAATGAGGGACCGCTCGACGCAACGCACTCACGATGCAAGGGGTTCAGGGGTCAGGGCTTTCTAGGGTTTAGGTTTTTGCAGGGTTGACAGTTTAGGGTTTAGGGTTTAGGGTTTAGGGTTTAGGGTTTAGGGTGGTTGACAGTTTAGGGTTTAGAGTTCAGGGTTCATGGCTTAGGGGTTTTGAGGGCTCAGGGTTTAGTAGAAGAAGGAGCCCAATAGTCGCGGGGAAGTTAGAAGGACCACTGCCCACGTGCAATGCTGAGAGCTCTGAAGCCTACAGGGTTTAGGGTTTAGGGTTTAGGGCTTAGGGTTTAGGGTTTAGGGTTTAGGGTTTAGGGTTTAGGGTTTAGGGTTTAACGTTTAGGGGTTTGCAGGGTATTGTTGGAGAGCTACGTAGAGTCTCTACGCAGGAGCTGCTCAGCAACGTGCACCAAAACTTGAGCAACTTCCAGAATGATCGGCAGCAGCTGCCTCTCGACTTGTCGGAGAATGTGTTCAGCCCTGAACCCTGAATCCGCGAATCCGCGAAGCGAGAAAGAAAGAGAGAAACGGAGAGAGAGAGAGAGAGAGAGAGCGCGAGGGGGAGAGGGGGAGAGAGGGAGGGGGCGAGGTGCCCTAAACCCTAAAACTTAAAACCTAGAAGAGAGGGAGAGAAGGCGGGAGGGGGGAGAGGGGGCGAGGGGGAGAGGTCACCCCCCCTAAACAAAAAGAAGTGGATGAACATATTAATATTTAAAGCGACCTCAGTCCCAAGTTGTTGATGTCGGGCTTCGGGTTTCGGGTTTAGGGCCGTTCGAAAGCAGCTCCTTCTTTTTGTTTGCCTTATTTTCCCAGGGCACCGCTGCTGACGAGCCTGGCACAAGTCACCCGGACGACTGCGCCCTGGTCCCTTTTACACCTCTTCGGGCTTACGTAGTATAGGGTTCCGGTTTTGGGGTTCCGATGAGATCCCTAAACCCTACAAGCCCCATGAGCACCATCAACCCTATAAACCATGTAGATGATATCCCTAAACCCTACAACCCTACAACCCTACAACCCTACAACCCTACAACCCTACAACCCTACAACCCTACAACCCTAGACCCTACAAACCCTACAACCCTACAACCCTACAACCCTAGACCCTACAAACCCTATAAAACATAAACCCGAAGCCACAGATCAACCCCAAGGCGCCCAATCCAGTCTAAAGGCCCGTTTTTAGGCTGGTTTAGGGTTTAGGGTACGGGGGCAACCGAAAGGGAACAGGAAAAGAAACCAACCCTCAACAGTCGCCTATATGGATTTCCCAGATCGAACCAGAAACAAGAACACCCACCCCTACGGGGACAGGATAAGGGAGAAGGGACGGGACTACTCCAACCCGTTAAACCCAACCCCAGGCGTACGTACTTTTTCAACAAAAGCTGACGGCTCTTGGCCATCTTGAGCCAAACAAGATTTCCGGGTTCATTGACCCTTCCAACCCCCAACACTAACTCCTTTCTACAATACCAGTTGCAGCTCCGCACTCCCCCTGTCCTAGGATTTCCTAGGACACATTGGAGGTGCAGATCTTTTGGCCAAAAACTGCCATTAAGGCAGCAGCCAGCTGCTTGAAATGCACAATATGGTTTTACGTCATCCAGGACGAAATTATAGCACATTGGCTAAACCCACTAACCACAGAGAATCTTTTTCCACCATGATCCTCTTATCATTGAAGACTCTTCGGCCTTCTTCACCACAAACCGTGGTCTTCGCTACGCGAAAAACTACTGACTTCTACTATCAGGGATTTCCATACCCTTAATAGTAACCACCACATTGTCAGCACATTGGCTGTTCCAGCGCACCTGTCTCCAGAAAGAGAAAAACCATCCCTTCATCCATACCATCCAATCACTTCTTTTTCCGATTGTTGGCAATTTTGAGGTGAAGTTGCAGCAGAATATACTCCAGGTCCGAAACTGTAAGAACAGGATCCTGCACGCACCTTTGAATTGAGGATACCAATCCTTCTCTCTTTGCGTCCTCAATCGCTTGGCAAGATTGACCCAGCTCCGCATTCACAGTGGTAGACGCTGGTGCATCCGCATCAGATGGACGATCCTTTTTCCTCAGGACCTTGCACCATTACCACCTCTTCCTTTTTGGGACTCTGACTTTTCTCCTTCTTCTTCGTCTTTCCACCGACATTTGACTTTGTGCGCATTTTCGAGGCTTTTTCCACTGCAGAGACCACCGCATTGGATGATGATCCACCCTTCTCAATGATCGCCGGCATCTTCTTCGGCTTTGGAACCATGAGAGTGTAAGGATCTTCGATAGCTGCAGCTTTCCTCTTCTTTTTTACCTTTTTCATCTCCTCCTCAACGGCAACCTCCGTCTCCGAAGTTTCAACCGCTTCTTTTTCTGCAGGAATATCCTTGCTGGACTCCCTTTCTAGGGACCTTTTTTTGCCTCTTTTGGAATCTTTCTCTTCTCCCAAATTGGCTCGCTCGTACCATATCCTCAGGTCATTGACCCATTCTTCCACCTCCGCGAGCGAAACATCATACGACTTCACTACTTCGTGAAGTTCCAGCACGGACAACATACCATTGGTCCACGAAACCCATTCTTGATCCATTTGGTCAGTATCTCCAGTGAACTTCAGGAGTTTGAACAATGGGTCCGCCTCTGCTCGAGCCAAATCTGGCTGGCCCTTGGACAGAATATCGCCTCCATCAACAGTTCCGTCATTTTGGTATCATCGTCATAAACCATAAAATCCTCCTCACCATCATCGAACTGTTCAGGAGAGATCTCCTTTTCTCCACCATTTGCACCAGAACTTCTCCTTGGACCATCCCTTGGGGGCGCACCTTGGCCTCTGTTCATCCAGCGGAACACCATGCTCGAAGACACACCTGTCACCATAACGACACTTCCCAGACCGAGCAAACTGGATGCACCTCACACCAGTTGCATCATGCGAGAACGCACAATCCTTTCCAGCGAAACATTCTCTTCCTGCCACATAGTATTTGCACCAATACGAATGTAGCACCACATCATCTTCTGAATGGATGAATTTGCAGTCTTCACCAAATTTGCAGCGATCTTTCCCCTTGCTGAACCAATAGCAGAAGCCTTTCTTCCTCTTCTCCAAGCGCTCTGCCTCGTACCGGTCCATAGGGCGATTCTGCTCTACATGAACATTGCCATGTACCTGGGAACTGCTCCCTTCACCCAAAGTGCTATCAGTATTTGATGCTTGGAGTACAGCTGGAAAACCTGGCCTTGGTCCTACCACCTTCATGATTGGTTTTCCGCCAGCTCCTGAGCCATGCTGAGACGATCCAAAAACATTGAACATCTTCGTGAAGGCCTTTCTAGTGCCAATCTTCTGCACCCTTTTGATTGGACGTTTCATTGCTCCAACCTTGCATCCAGATGCGTTCAAACGACACAACCTCCTATACCCAGCTCTATATCCCTTAATTCCAAAGAGCCATAAGAATTTTAGAGGCAGTAACATTCTCCACCTCTACCTTTTCCAACGGTCCCTCACTTCCCGGAACAAACCCATCCAACCCATCCATATCTGAAGACCTTTCCATCTTTTTTGACACCACTTCGTCGAGGTAGTCTTCCGAGATCCAGGGTAAGTTCCTCTTAGAGGAAGGATTGTCACCATTGTTTGGTCCTTCACCAGGATACCCTTTTGTGCTGTCAAAGATCTTACCAGTAGTGCGGTCCTGCGTAGAGAAATTGGAAGCAACGCGGGAGTACACTGACCACAAGAAAATCCTTGTGTCCGCCAGTCTTGATGACCCACTGGATGTCTCCTCTTCCGGAGAAACTTCTGGCGCTTTGCCATCCCTTCCAGTGTCACCAATTGTCTCACCTCCAGCATCTTCAATGGGGATAAGGGATTCATTGTTCCCTTGATCAAGTACCGCAACCTCCGGTCCAAGAACTTCCAGCACCGCTGTCGAAGGATCCACTTCTTCATCAGCATCGTCGTCCATCCTTCTCCAGAGAACCTCCAATTGATCAGCGCAAGTCGCCGCCTGAAGGAACTCCATCAACTGGGCCCTCCCGCGCTGCCAGAGAAATTCCGAAACCATCACTGACCCTTGGGCTCCGAGGGTAAGGAACGGATGAACCAATTTGGCTACCCTCGCCATAAGTTCAATGTGAACTTCCATGCCTGGACTGCGACTCCAATCATAGGCAATTGCCTCCATAGCAGTTCCAAACTTATCAGTATTTTTGAATTCCCCTTCCAGACCAGGAGATAACAATGCACCCATCACCGAAAGAGGATAATTTCCCACCGCCGGCAAGCACGGATTGTCATGGAACGAATGATGCAAATCACAATAGTATCCTTGATCTCTCCTTTGAAAAAGGAGTGCTCCAGTCCCTAGCTGGGCATTCATTTCATCCACTTGAACCATTTCAGCACATATCCTCTGTGCCATAGACGCCATTGCTGGCCAGACGGTACGATCGGTCAGACCGCGACGCATAACCCAATCAGTTGTTGGCGACTGAATCAGCGTTCCTGGATCATACACCATAACCACCATCGCACCATCACCCATTGACTGATCAGCATCGTCCTCCAGTGCCAGGTTCTCATCCTGTTCGCTTGCACCCTCGGATGACATGCTAATAACCAAATTTCGATCCATCTTATTGGACCCCTTCTGGCAGTCTCTTTGCCCCACAGGCAACTTGCCAACAGCAACCTTCCAATAAATCCGAGTCAGAAGACCTTTAACCAGCAATTGCTGAAGGTCATTCTTCACCGGACAAACATCCAATATCTTCGCACCATCACCACGGAGTTCATTGCTCCCACCTTCTCCTTCTTTTTGGTCAGTCTCCTCGCCAGAAATTTGCACTGCTCCTTCCAGCGCCGTCTCCTGTCCAGCCACTTCTTGCCCAGGAAGAACTTGAGCGCTTTCAGATACATTCACCTGTCCAGCAACACCTTGCCCAGGTAAAACCTCATCCGTGGAGCCCACCGCCAGCGAACCAACCATAACTGAGCCATCCCTTGCTCTTTTTTGAGACTGTTCAGTTCGACGAGAAGGTTGTGGTAGCGAAAAAACTTGTGAAGTCACTTCTTGGCGGGTCTCCCCCCGCGACGCTTTGTCGCGCCCTTCGCCAAGGTGAACCGATTTTTTCTGCCCGTCATTGGGGCCTGAAGAACCACCCAGCGGAACATTGCCACGAATCGCAGTTCTCTGTGAATCCCTTTCTTGCAAAAAGATTTCCCTCATGCGTTGCGCGGCATTGGTCTCCTCCTCGCTTGAATCGCTTGAGGAAGCGGCATAAGAGACCAAAGCCTCCGCCTGTTCATCATCATCCACCACATCTGCCCACGCTCTGCTGAACCGATACGACAACCCACCACGAGGCTTCAGTTCCAGTGGCTTTGGCTTTTCCACCACTTCCGCCGGTTGCACTCGTCGTTGTGAACGAGAGCGTGGCACCTGTCGCACCTGTTCTTTATCCAGCAAGGGCCTTCCCCTTCTCACAGGGTTTGATCTTGACCGATATTTTTTTGTTGGCGGGTTCACCGGTGGCATTCCAACTCCCACCAACTGCAGCTTCTGTACGCACAGCGGAGACCTCTGCGCAAGCGTCCAAGCATCACGGTACCTGACCTTATCAAAAAGCTCCCGATAGGAGCCTTTCGGCATGGTTTTTGCACCGGAGCCTTCAGCTTCACGCACCTGAGTGAGGGTTCGCACCGCCTCTCTTCCAGTTCCTTTGCTCCCAGAAGATTGTTGTACCCGTACAGATGCATCGGAAGGAACTGCTTTTTCCGGTCCCTCCGGACGATATCGGACACCACCCACCAATTGCAGAATTTTGCATGCGGTCACTTTGTTGATCCCTTTGTCAACCAAATCTTCCACAAAGATGAACTCTTGCAAGTCCGACACGTTGGTCACACCAAGTGTAATCATCACCTCACTTACATGAGGGGTATACGCCCAAAGGTGTTCGTTGCGAGCCATCCAATTTTCAATTGGCTCCTCTGGATTTTGAAGCCGAGTACCAGTGGATTCAGCCACCGAATTCTTTTGTTCATCAGCTTCTGCTTCATCCAGAATACCCTTTTCACCTTCTTTTTGCGACACATTGGTCATTTGCAGCGCTTTTGGTGCCGAGGAGGACGAAGATTCTGCTCCCCCACTTACCGGTGGTTGAAAGGCGTTCCTGTCGGGAATCTCCAATCCTCTTCCCCTTTGAAATGACACATGGTTCGCCACATTCACCAGATGCTTCAATTGGGCCAGCCGGTCTTCAGACATTTCTTCGTGAGAGTACTTGCAGCCAAATCGCACGCGACATCTCCCTTTGAGGTAGTAGTCGAAGCAGCAATGATGGAACCCCGCGTCCCTTAGTGCCTTCCTGGAAGCATTGTCCCAAGATTTGCCGGGCTCCCAAGTCCCTTCCAATGCTATGTCATCGTTGTGAAGATACCTGCATGTAGTCCCATATTTACAACCACCTTGATTGTAATACAGACACAGCCGACCTTTTGGCTCACCCGACGTAGGTTCACCCTTTGATGCACCTTTACCAAAGTTGTACTTGGCCCGGAAGGCTAAATCCTCCCGCTCCTGCTGTGCCTCATCCACTGTACCTTCCTCTGTGGGAGGGTCACCGATGTTCCCATCCTCATCTCCAGCTTCTTGGCTGTTCTTTGGCTCAGTTGATCCTCCTTCTGGCCAACCTTCACCATAACGACGATGCTCATAGGGACACCCATCACCATTGCGACACCTTCCCTTATTGAAGAACTTGCACAGCTTGCTGTATCCAGGTGACACAGTCTGTGGAGTCATGTAAGCCTTTTTGTACTGGTCAGGATCCATGTAGGCTTCCATTGGCTTGTTCTCCCTTTTGCTCATGGATTGAACTGCACCATCAAGCTCCTGCAAAAATAGCTTGGTGTCCAACCAAAGCGCGTTCCAAAACTCATCTTCCCCTTGATTCAGCACCGTTGCCACCGCTTCACCCACAACTGGTCGAGTAAATCTCCTTTTTCTGCATGCCAGTTCGAAAAGCGCGTTGTGGTACTGTTTTCGGGAAAAAGTGGTTAGCTTTCCCAAGCCTGTGCTTTCTGTACCATCAGGCTTCCAACCATCATTTTGCAAGATGCCACACGCGCGCCGAGCTTCCGCATTGAGGAATGCATGATCTGCAACACTCCTGTAGCTCTTCCATTGGGCGACCCAACAGCATCCCAGTGATTTTTCCAACATAGGCCTCATCTTCGTTTCCATTCTCAAGAAGAGCTTTATAGATCTTTTCTCCATAAAGTTGCCTTTCCTCTCGTTCTTCTGAGGATAACTCCTGTACCACAAGCCCTTCATCGGATTGCTCTTCCTCCTGTTTCCAGTCCCATTGACTGTTGGAATCTTGGTACCATTGACCAGCATACCATGAATCTGTCCACCACGTACTCCAGCCGCTGGGTTTCCATTTACGCAGCGTCGAAGAAGAGTCCTCCTCGTCCTCTTCCAAAACCAGAAAGGTGTCCAAGATTATGGTACCATCATCTTCCACTCGTTTCACTGTTCCATTGACAGTATCACCAAATTTGAACTGATATGTGTTGTTCCCTTCTGCAGGAACCAATACATTCACATCACCATGGTCCAAAAAGGCTCCATACCCATTGATGCAGCGCACTAGACCCATGATCTCATCTCCCTCTTGATAGCAATGTTCCCCAGGTGATTCCAAGGCTCCTGCTCGGGGCACTTTCTTTGCATGCTCTTCAGAAACCATCTCTGTATCATCGGCTCCTGGCGCATCCTTTGTTTTTCACCTTTGGGTCACACTGCTCGTCCTGCTCCACGAGTCCCACAGGCTCATCTCCTTTGTGCTCCTGGATTTCAGGACTTCCCTTTTTTTCTGCCAAAGGCTTTGCCTCATCTGCTGCAGTTCGCTCGGTGTCGACTTCCGGCGAGCTTCCAGACGGCAATACTTCTCCCTTCATGGGAGTGGACCCATCATTGGAGTCTTTTGTCTCACCTTCTGCAGCAGGCAAATTTTCTTCCACTGCAGGGCTATTGAATTGATCATCCACGGCAGGTACATTTTCTTCCACCGCAGGCTCCTTTGGTTCCATGGTTTCCAAAGGGGAATTGTCACCATCATTGACCACAGCTGCCTCATCGGCTCCGGTGTAGCCCTTGCCATTTCGTTCCTCGCAGCTAACTTCAGGTTGCACCAGCGCGTCCACCTGTGAACCTCCGTCATCAGCTGCTGCGGAGACCTGCGCCCCATTGTTGCAGTCGCCCGTGGAACGTAATACCATATGCACCTCAACCCGTGCTTCTTCCGCACTCCAGGTACTATCTGGCGCATTGACCCGCGCATCATTGGCGCTCCAGGCCTCATCTTTCAGATCTTCCGTGTCTCCAGCTATTCCAGAAGCTTCTTTTTCCCCTTGAATGGCAGGATTCTTGGCACCAAACGAAGAGACCTCCTCAGTCGTAACACACAACTTTTTCCCTCCGTCTTCCAAATCTCCAGGACCACCTTCCTGAACGACAGGTACCACATCCACCACTCGCTCTTCTGCAGCCGACACAGTTCCGATCACCACATTGGGCATTTTTCCTTCTGGACCCACCGATTCCACCGCTGCCACACCCTCAGAAAGCGCTTCCATTTCTTCCCGATCCAGATGTTGAGCTTCAGCGGGGTCTGCTCGGTTTCCAGAAATCTCCTCCTCATCAGGAGAACCCGAGGTCGGGGCGTCACCACCAGCCCTAGGACCGCTATCCCTGATAGTAGAGGAAAAATCTTTTTCACCTACACTATTTACACTACCCTGGAATGCCCTCGTAGACTCAGGCGTCGGAGTAGAGGATGAAGAACCCAGTGCAGCCTCCATTTCCAGCTCATTGCCCGAAGGAGACCCAACCACCTCGTCACTCTTCATCTTTTCACCTACAACCGGCAACGTCCACTTGCTTTCCTGCGTATCCAGGCAGTAGTAATATTGTCTCCCATCTTCATGGAGGTGCCATTCCCACGTTGTCCCATCGCACGCTTTGATCAGATGCTCATCTTTCCGAAAACCATCCCTTTCAGAGACTTGACGCATCTCATCCTCTTCTTCTGACAACTGTCGCAACCTTTCAGCCTCCATCTGTAAGATCTCCTCCTCCCCCATGGCGTATTCAGCAGCTGGTGCAGCTTCAAAGCTGTCCGCACCCTTCTGTTCGTAACCGCTTCCACCACCTTGGGAACTCGAAGAGGGATCCCCTTTAATCTTGTTCAGAGGCCTCCTGGCCGCTTGCAGCACTTCTCCAATCAGATCGGTCTGAGACCCTTGGTCTACCATTCGGCCCGAAGTCGAAGTCGACGGCTGATACCCATGTTTTTGCAACACTCGTAAAACAGTCACCTCCATTTCACGATCTATACCACCAGTCGCGTCCCAGTTCCTTTTTTCACCAGGCTTTGGCGATACAGAGACAGCACGTCCTTCAGCTTCAGCATTGCTAACCATATCCACATTGGGATTCATACCCACATTGGGGTTTTCCGCAACCAAGGCTTCTTCCAGATGTTCTTCAGCGCCGGGAATCACCTCTTCCAGCACCGCTCTTTCACCCAGAGACTCACCTGCACCATTTCCAGCTCCACCATTCTGTCCACCATCCGAGGAAGGTTGGAGCCATCGCTTGGGAGAAGGCATTGCTTCTTGATCCCAAAGATCTTAAGACAACACTCAACCGCAGGGAACCTAACTTGGGCTCATAACCTACGGGGGCAACCGAAAGGGAACAGGAAAAGAAACCAACCCTCAACAGTCGCCTATATGGATTTCCCAGATCGAACCAGAAACAAGAACACCCACCCCTACGGGGACAGGATAAGGGAGAAGGGACGGGACTACTCCAACCCGTTAAACCCAACCCCAGGCGTACGTACTTTTTCAACAAAAGCTGACGGCTCTTGGCCATCTTGAGCCAAACAAGATTTCCGGGTTCATTGACCCTTCCAACCCCCAACACTAACTCCTTTCTACAATACCAGTTGCAGCTCCGCATAGGGTTTAGGGTCTCGGGCTTAAGGTTTAGGGTTTAGGGCTTAGGATTTAGGGCTTAGGGCCTAGGGTTTATAGGGTTTACAGGGTTTAGGGCTGGAAAGCCCTAAACCCCCAAACCCTGAACCCCAGGCCGGAATTTCTTCGCTACGGAATTTCGAGGGCTTGATGCCTCAGTGCTTTAAAGGTTCAGGGCTTTGGGGGCCTCTTCTCTCTGTCTTTTCTTTCCGTGGAAGCAGGGGCTTGATCCTTCGGATGGGTGGATGGATGAGATTCGGAAGACTACGGGGTTGGGTTTAAGCTTTGATTAGTCTTGAGCTTCGGAGCTTGGGCTAGATGGTTGAGGGTTTGGGGCCAAGACCACAACCCAGAGGCCTTAAACCTTGAGCATGAAACCAGCCCTAAACCCTAAACCCTAAACCCTAAACCCTAAACCCTAAACCCTAAACCCTAAACCCTAAGGGTTTCCCGAATCCGAGGCCTCCACGCCCCAAACCCTGAACCCTAATGCCTCAAGCCCTACACCCTGGTGCTTCCAAACCCTAGAATCCTTCGAGTCCCAGCCTGTTTAGGGTTTAGGGTTTAGGGTTTAGGGTTTAGGGTGTAGGGTTTGGGGTTTAGGGTTTAGGGTTTGGGGTTTAGGGTTCAGGGTTTGGGGAGCCTCCGGAATGAGGTGCTGGCAAAGCGGCTGCCGGATGTTCGCACCATGGGTCGGGCACCCACCAAGCGGCTCAAGATCTTCTACCGGTACCCTTCACGATCCCTAAACCCTAAACCCTAAACCCCAAACCCCAAATCCTAAACCCTAAACCCGAAACCCTAAACCCTAACTTCACGGTCCCTAACCCTAAACCCTAAACCCGAAACCTTACACCCAAATTACACTTCGCGCGCCCTCACCCTAAACCCTAAACCCTAAACCCTAAAGCTCTTGCTGCCTGAGGCCATATTTTGACTCCTGGGCTCATTCCGGAAGCCTTTCTCCTGGACTTTCAGGAGGTGGGTTGGTGGTTTAGGCATTCGGCTTTACCCCCAAACCCCAAACCCTAAACCCTAAACCCTAAACGGTTTTAGGAAGTCTTTCAAAGCTTTCGGGCTTGCCAATTCTGGGCTTCCACAAATTCAGGGGCTTACGAAATTCCTGCTTAGAATTCTGCTGTCAACGACCCCTCAGGTTCAGGGGGATGGGCCTGGGTAGGCACATACACATGCGGGTTTACGAGAATAAGTGAGACCCCTAATATAGTCCCCCAGATAGTAGGATTCCCGTATTCGAACGACCCCAATATGGTACCCCGTCTAACATCGTAAACCTCCTAAACCCTAAACCCTAAACCCTAAACGTTCAGGGTTCAGGGTTTAGGGCTTCTCCGTGAACTCAGGGGTTCTGCGAGAATGCAGGCCGTTTGAAGGTGACGCAGACACACCAGCGACGTATGCTGTCAATGCACAGCTTTCGCTGTCTTTCGGGCCACGGGCTTGTTGAGGCCGGGCGAGGCAGCGGCTGTCCGTGGTGTTTTAGGTGCCGCACTTCCCGCCGGAGCCAGCGCCCGTCGCTGTCGATGACGCGACTTCCACTGTGACTGCGCCTGTCGTTGTCGATGACACGGCCACGGCCCTCTAGAAGGCAAGCGCAGTAATCACAGGGCCTTTTGTTGGGATCAGCACTTACCCTAAACCCTAAACCCTAAACCCTAAACCCTAAACCCTAAACCCTAAACCCTAAACCCTAAAGCAGGTCAATCCGTGTTGACTCCCGTGCCAGCGTTGCCTAGGTCCTGCAGAGAGCTGTAGGCACCGATGCAGCAGCAATAGGCAAGCAACAAGTCTTAAGCCTTGACACTTTGGAATCACTATCCCCACCGTAGCAGAGTTAGGTAATTAGGGTCTGTAGCACTGCTATTGTGTGCATATACGGCTCCCTGCAAGTATTTTTCTGGGCGCACATATCAATCCCAGACCCTAAACCCTAAACCCTAAACCCTAAACCCTAAACCCTAAACCCTAAAACCCTAAGCCCTAAAGTAGCAGCCCTACTTCACGTCGATTTTTTCCACTGTTTCTGGCCAGGAGCCTGGGGGCCGCGAAGCCGCCGAAGAGGAGACGGAGGGCAAAGGCCCCGCTCTCGCCCTAAGGCCCTAAAGCCCTTCGGGTTGAGGGTTTAGGGTTTAGGGTTTTGGGTTTTGGGTTTAGGGTTTAGGGTTTAGGGTTTAGGTCTTAAGGGGAGTGGGAGTAGTAGTAGTAGTAGTAGTAGGAGAAGAAGTAGTAGTAGTAGTAGTAGTAGTAGTAGTAGTAGTAGTAGTAGTAGTATGTTCGATACACCGAAACCCTGTCAAGTTGGACCAATACCCTATACCTTAAACCAACAAAAGCAAACACATGCAGAGACGATTGAGGCTAGTGCATGGACCTGTTGTTGAATTTGATTGTCTGGTGTTTGCGTGTGTGCGTGTATGTTTTGCTTTGTGTTGTTGATTGTTCTGGTAGTTGTGAGTTGTTGGTTGTTTTGGTTGTTTGTTTTGCTGACCAGGCGGAATGCGCACGTGGGAAGACTTTTCGCAGAATTCGGGAGAATACTTTGTGGTGCTTTACTGTAACTTTAGATCCTTAGCCTGTTTGGGTTTATTGGGTTTCTTAATAAGGTAGCCAAAAATTTAAATTTTGGCTACCCTGCTAAGTGCAGCCAAGGATAGTCGCTAGACGTGTGACTTACAAATTTCTTGCTGCAGCATGGCTGCCAGAACAGTCTGACGATGAACGCCACAGACATACATGCGGGGGGGTGGCATATGAATACGCTGCGAATATATCTATACCTGTGTCTGATTCAGGCTCCCTATCTTTGCAGCAGTCCTGTTCATACTCACAGTTGTTGTCCTCATTGCAGCTATGGACAAGATGTGCGGGTCACGTTAGAGAAGATCGATCCCGGGCCCCCTAGCCAAACCGCCCTTGTTGCCCTAAATCTCCAGCCTTGAAAATGGCACCAAATCAAGGGTGCAGGGTATCAACCCTTATCCCTGAACCTTAATAAACCCTAATCCCTAAACCCTGAACCTTAAACCCTAAACCCTAAACCGGAAGAGGTGGCGGTGAGGGGGTGGGGGGGGGGGTGGGGGGTTGGGGGTGTCTTGTAAGGAGCAGTTGAGCAGGGCCCAGTCCCTAAGGAGTGCAGAGCTCCCTACATGCTGCCCTCCCAAACCCTAAAAACCCTAAGGCCAAAACCCTAGAAACCCTTAAAATCCTAGAAACCCTTGTTTTTTCAAGCCCTAACCCTTAAAGCCCTAAACCTCGAATGCCCAAAAAAGGACAACAGCAACAGCAACAAAGCAAAGACATAAGCCTTGCAATCCTTAGCTGTTCTTCTCGCTTTCCATTCATCTTCTGGCTGAACATTGCTTGCGCTGTGTGTTGGTAGTGGTTCCCCTGCCCCTGAAGACCCTAAACTCTTTATTTTTTCAATTTTGACGACAGGAACTGGGTAGGTAACCTTTAACCTTTTAATTATATAGACTCCTACTATTATGTAGAAGGTTAACCTTGTTTGGCTAGCATATTCAGCCCCTCAGTTGACGACAGGAACAGACCCGAGCTCGCTGGAACACAGCCGGGCCCAGGGCGTGGGGCGGCGCAGCCGCAAGAGTTTGCTTCGAGGTATCCTTTGGGATGTCCAGCGTGGAACCTGAAACCCTACAATCCTAACCCTAAGGGTCCAAGTACCTATATGGTATATACTTGGGCCTTAAAGGGGTTCCCATATAGTAGCTTTAGGGCCCAAGTATATACTATATGGGTACATGGACCCTTAGGGTAAACCCTAAATCCTATATCCTGCCGCCTAGACCCTGAACGTGGTGTAGTTCAAGCCTAGACAACGGAAGACGTTGAGTTTAGGCCTAAACCTTAGAAGGGACAGGTTCGGGCGGTTTTGCCGCCAGAGATGGCGTCGGGTGGCATAAACATGTTAGATGGCCTTCCACAATTGGGCTTGGTAGCCCAGTGGTACCCTTTACCCTTTTTTGTTCATGGTTTCTCTTATGAAATAACCAAAAAAGGGTGCCCCTATCATAATGTGGTTACTGGCTACCATGTAGGGCAAGGCTGCCTTTCGCATGTTACGAGGCTTTGAAGCCAGTCTGCATCCCATCCTTCACAGCTTATGCGCCATATCACAGCACCCCTAAACCCCGAACCCTAATCCCCCGCCCTAAACCCTGAAAGCCTAAACCTTTGAAGCAAAAGCCCTCAAGCCAAAACCTAAAACCCTAAACCCCCTCAAACCCTAAAACCCCAAACCCTCAAACCCGAAGCCTCAAACCCAACCCCAAACCCTCAAACTTTAGACCCCTAAACCCCCACATGCCAACCCAACCCCTAGACACCCAAACCCTCAAGCCCTAAACCCACAAACCCTAAAACGCCAAAACGCATCTAAACCCAAACCCATTACTCTGAACCCTAAATCCTCAACCCGAAACCCTAAACCCTAAACCCTAACCCCTAAACACCCCCCCAAAAAGGCATCCCTTTGGCGGCTTGGCATCCGGATCCCTCCAGTTCTTGGGCGTCCGGCTTGATGGCGTGCTGCACCTCGCCACAATTGTGTTTAGGGATTTTTGAGGTGTGGGGTTTAGGGTTTGGGGTTTAGGGTTTGGGGTTTTGGGGCTTGAGGGTTTGGGGTGTGGGGTTTTGGGGTCTATCAAGCTTAGGCTAGGGTTCAGAAGTTGAGGATTTAGGAGCTGAGGTGAGGGGGGCGGCTGGGGGTGGAGCGACGTTCTTCTGTTGGGTGGGGGGGGGGGGGGGGTGTAATCTTCCGTAGCAGCCCTAGCAGTAAGCAACTAGGGTTTAGGGTTGAGGGAAAGGCGCGCATCAGTCCTCAAAGAGAATTGGCAGATGCGAGCAATAGCAGCAAAGCTTTGCTATCATATCGGGGATAGGATTAGGGGGACCCTTGGAGATAGAGACCCTCTGAACAAGGATCATAGGCCTTGGAGCTGTTGTCCTTCACAGCCTCTATCTGCTTTCGGGCTCAGGGATTAGATGTTCAAGGGGTTTACGCTTTACTCTACGGTGTCGGGTTTAACAGCAGCTGCAACAAAGAGCTGCAGAAACATGGGCAGCAGTCGGAAGCTTGCTTAAGCAGCAGCTGGCAAGATGTCGTCAACTTGGTTCCCACTCAAAACTGATTCGCCACCCCGAAAGAAGAAGCTAAACCCTCAGATCATCAAGAACACCCAAAACCGTCTGAGGAAGAAACTAAACCGCAAAGCCCTGAAGCCCCACAACCCCAAACAGCTAAAGCCCGGAGACCACGCACGCATCCTGAACAGGCCAAAGCCCAACGCCCTAAACCCTAAACCTGAACAGCATTAAACAAGAGGAATGCCCCAAACTCACTTGAAGAAGGAGCCAAACGTTATAGGGCTTTTCGTTTGGATTTTTCCAAGAGTCGTTTCATGGTCCCTTACTTTGGGCCCTTAAACAGGGGACCTTATACCCAATCCAAGAGCCCGTACTTCAGAACCCCTTGAAGAAGGTAAGGGACCATATTACGGGAGCATGAAACTACCCTAAACCCTAAACCCTAAACCGAGGAATTACCCTTAGAATGTTAGGGACTCGGAAGCCTTACACCCCCACAACCTTCAAACTCAAGGGAAGAAGCTGAACTTCGAACCCTACACCGTAAACCCTAAAATCTGAGGGTTTAGGGTTTAGGGTTTAGGTTTTAGGGTTTAGGGTTTAGGGTTTAGGGTACCCAAAACCCTGAAGCCCTAAACCCTAAACCCCAAGAAGCCCTAAAACCCTAAGCCCTAAAACTTTGCAGGCGTGGGTTGTTGGTTGGGTTTGGGTCTTAGAGTTCAGGGCTCCTTACCTTAGCACACCCCAAAAGCGCCAAAAAATGCAGCCCAGCAAAACGCCCTTAGACCCCAAGAACAAACCTGGTTTAGGGTTTAGGGTTTAGGGTTTAGGGTTTAGGGTTTAGGGTTTAGGGTTTAGGGTTTAGGGTTTAGGGTTTAGGGTTCCCGACGGCCCAACAACAACACGCAGCAAGGAGCTGAGACACACCACCAAAGCAACGACACTCTCAACTCTCAGCCCGAACCCCATCTATCTTATGGTAGCTTTGTGGTGCTTTACTGTAACTTTAGATCCTTAAGCCTTTTTGGGTTTCTTGGGTTTCTTAATAAGGTAGCTGAACATTTTCTTTTTAGCTACCCTGCTAAGTGCAGCCAAGTTATGGTAGTTACCTTCAGTTGGGCCCTTAAACGGGCCCCTTCTGTACCCCTTCTACGCCCTACACAGCCCAAGAGCCTAGACATCAGAGCCCTTTAAGGAAGGTAAGGGGCCATGTGAAGAGACCATGTAGCCCTAAACCCCACCCGAAGCCTTAAACCCTAAACCCGAAACCCTAAACCCTGAGAATCCAAGGAAGAAGTTGCAGCTCCGACTCGACAAGGCACTTGTCCGTTCAGGGTTCAGGTTTTAGGGTTCAGGGTTTAGGGTTTAGGGTTGAGGTTTTAGGGTTTAGGGTTAGGGTTTAGGGTTCGGATTCGGGTTTGGGGGTTGGTGTTTGGGTTTTAGGGTTTAGGGTTGAAGGGATTTAGGGGGTTTTGGGGGGTCCAGGGCTTTGGTGGAAGCTTCAAGGGCTTGAGGGTTCTGAGCTTATAGGGTTTAGGGTTTAGGGTTTAGGGTTCAGGGTATTAGGGTTTAGGGCCATACTCCGTAGATTTCCGGAAGCAGCAGTCTTCAGCAGATTGGACAGCGCTCGAGGCATGTAAGCTCTTTTGGCGCACGCTGGGCAGTTTGCGGATGGGTCCCGGTTGCGAGAGCGCTTGGGCCTTCACAGCAGGCTTGCTTTCGGCTGCATGGCCTTGGCCCGAAACCCTAAACCCTAAGCCCTAAGCCCTAGACCATAAACCCTAAACCCTAGATTGCTTGCAAAAAGTCAAAACCAAGCGCCAGTCTTGAGCTCCCGTTCTGCTCCCCCCCGGGCACAATGAAAACAAAGGAATTAGAGCCTTTGTTCTCATTGTGCCCGGGGGGGGAGCAGAACGGGAGCTCAAGACTGGCCCTTGGTTTTGACTTTTTGCAAGCAATCTAGGGTTTAGGGTTTAGGGCTAAAGTTTTCGAGTTTGGGGTTGAGGGTTCACTTGACAAGTTTTTTGTTCATCCTCACCCCGACTACTGCAAAAGGGTCCCCTTTTGGCATGCTCCGCATGATGCTCACTTAGGGTCTACGCTTCAAGGTTCAGGACTTAGGAAGCTTCAGTGGGAGTGGGCGAAGGTTGTTGGACAGAAGTTTAGGGTTTATGGCGTTCGCCTTGAAAAGCATCTAAACCCTATAAACCCTAATCCAGGCTTTGGGCGTTTCGAGCTTCAGACGATTCGGGCGGTCGGCTTGGGGCTAACAGGGATTAGGGTTTAGGGTTTAGGGCTTTGGATGTTTAAGTGTGCAGTTGTTGCTGGGCGCTTTGGCGAGTAGACGGCTGAAGGCTCGGGGCTTAAGCAGGTTCAGGGTTTAGGGTTTAGGGTTTAGGGTTTAGGGTTTGGGTTGACATTGGGATGCGGTTCTGAACAAAACATGAGAATTTTGGTTGGGTGAAGCCTTTAAGGGCAAGCATGCCCTCGTGGTACGCCAACGATCGCGACAACCACGAGAGCCACGGTCGACAGGACCGATTCTCACAGCAGGGTTTAGGGTTTAGGGTTTAGGGTTTAGGGTTAAAGGCTGCTTTTGTCGCTGATGTTAGTGATTGCCCTTGTGCCTGCAATGCTTGAGCAGTGTCTCAGCACATCAACTGCAAACCCTTCCTAATGAACATGATGGTGGCCCAAGAGCAGCGCAAGCAGCCCTTCCCTCTGGATCTCGCGATGCCAAACGTAGCTCGGGCTTCTTTGATGCGGCAGACATGTTCTCCTGGCGAGGGTTCCTATTCGGCCCTCCATATGCTGATAGCTTTGAATCTGCGACAAGATTTGGGTCCATTTTTATAAACGCCCTGGGCGTCGTGCTGGTGCTTGTAATTCTGTTGGAGGAGGTCGGTCTCACGTCAGAGGCTGTCCGCTGGTCTGCTGAAGGCATTTGGTTCGCATGCGCAATCATCTTCGCGGCTGTGCTCGCCTACGGTCATTGGTGTCGGGTCCCCCCACGGCCCGACGGGTCAAATCCCAACCGGGGCCATTCAGGATACGGCGACACTTTCGATAATGGCACCAATCTGGCGGACGAAGTGTCTTGCAACAAGGTTTCAGTTTCTGTTGCTTACGCACAGTCCACATGAGAACCTTCCAATTCATTGAGAAAGCTCCCAGAGACCCGTATGTCGTAGCTGCTGTAGCGTTGGAGTCATTTGCTTGGGCTTTCTAGGGGCCATGCAGACGAGATGCACACAAGTTGTCATGTTGAACGTGCTGTTTGGGGTTTCGGGTTTAGGGCTTAGTTAGGGTCACTCACCAAACGAACCTAAACCCGAAACTCTACACGCCAAATCTTTTTGGGGGCTTGAAGGGCTCTCCAGTGGCCATTTTTATCGGGGAGGGATATAGACACTAAACTTAACCCCCCCTAATCCCTCAACCCTGATCCCAGACCGTAAAATGGCGGTTCCCTCGGTGTGCAGGCGTAAGACACCCGAAGCCCCAAATGCACTCTTCTGCCCTGCGCCCTGAAATCCAAAACCTCAGGCGAACGACCCCAATCTGGCAGACCAAGATCAGTTGATCGTTGCGCCGGGGAGGAGCTAGTACGGGCGCTTGCCTTCGCAGCCTATCCCGCTGCAACACTACGCGGCGATCAGCAAAAGTGACTGGCGATGATCTGCAGCCGTCTCCAAAGACCAACACCCTAAACCCTAAACGCTAAACCCTAAGCCCTAAATCCTAAACCCTAAACCAACATTTCACAAACGTTGCAAAAAGAAAGCTATGCGATGTGGCTCTTGCAGCGGTGCTAAAACCAATGCAGGGTCTAAAGTCAACAGAGAACCACAAAGTTTTGGGTTTTGGGTCTAGGGTTTAGGGTGTAGGGTTCAGAAAACCCTAGACTGTAACTGCGCAGTATAAGCCCTATGCCCGAACCCCCCCACCCCCCCTCCACACCTTAAGCCCTAAACCATAAACCCTAAAACATGGGAAATCCTAAACCCCAGGAAGCCCTAAACCCTAAAACCTAAACCCTAAACCCTAAGCCCTAAACCCTCAGCAACCCTCAACAACCCTCAACCCCAAACCCGAACTTGTTGGTGAAACTTCAGCGCCCGCCCCGAGCAACGCGACTGTCACACTAACGGCCCTCCTCAACACCCAATCCCTGCTAGGGTTTAGGGTTTAGGGTTATAGGGTTTAGGGTTTAGGGTTTAGGGTTTAGGGTTTAGGGTTTAGGGTTTAGGGTTTAGGGTTTAGGGTTTAGGGTTTAGGGGGTTCAGGGCTTCTGCCCCTAGAAGATCATCAGTCGACGTCGTCCACAATACTGACCTCTACTCTCCGACCGGCTGCTATATCCACCAGTGCCTTAGTGCCTAGGGTTTAGGGTTTTGGGTATTGGGTTTAGGGTTTAGGGTATAGGGTTGGGTCGGTTCTCGTTTCTTGCAAGAAATTAGAGGGTTTAGAGTGGCCCCAGAGACTTAAACCTAGTCGCAAACAAAAAGAAAACAATGTGACCATACATGAACACGTAGGCAACTATTGCTAGCCTCTGAGGTCTAGAATCTTCACAAACACAAGGTTAACTGCCGTCGACCATCAGCCCCTACAGACCGCCTTTTGAAAGAAACCCTGAACCCAAAACCCTAAACCCTAAACCCTAACCTTCTTTTGTCTGAAGATGGCTCCTCGTTCCACCCAGAAATTCATGGTAAGGAGGGCAACTCGGTTACAATTCCTTAATAACTCCATTCAAAGTAGTTCTAGCCCTAAACCCTAAACCCTAAACCCTAAATCCTAAACCCTAAACCCTACTTAAAAGCACCCATGAACCTTCAAGTAGACGAGCACCTTTGCGTAGGTCCTCGCCACGCTTCCGACCAGAAGTTTGCCATTCCAGAAGCTGGTAGAGGCTCGGGGGCTCGGGTTTCGGGTGTAGGGGGTTTAGGGTTTAGGGTTTAGGGTTTGGGGTTTAGGGTTTAGGGTTTAGCGTTTAGGGTTTAGGGGGTACGATGCAGAGGATTTAGGGTTTCTATGGTCTCCTTTCTGGGCTTGGGGATTGCGGGGTCCCCCCTAACATCTTTGACTCCTTGGCTTGCCGCATAAGGGGGTGTTGGGGTTTGAGGCTTAGGTGTATTTCGGCCTTGGGATTTGGCATTCAGAGGGGATTACAGGGTTTAGGGTTTAGGGTTTGGGGTTTACCCTAAACCCTGACCCCTAAACCCTGAACCCTAAACCCTGAACCCTGAACCCTAAACCCTAAACCCTAAACCCAAGTGGTGCTGGCGGACATCTGCAAGCACCGAAGCCTCTGTTCATGACGCACCGTGCCCTGCCAGGAGGAGGGGAAGGAGATCGCAAAGGACCGCGATTCTGGCCCTAAGGGTCCATGTTCCCATTTTTTTTTATCCTTGGGCCCTAAAGCTACTATATGGGAACCCCTTTAAGGCCCAAGTATATACCAGATAGGTACATGGACCCTTAGGGTGGGTTCAGGGAGGACGCTCCGTGGCTCCGGTAAAGTGATCTGGAGTTTAGGATTTGGGGCTTCGGGTTTAAGGTTTGGGGTTTAGGCTGTTTAGAGTTTAGGGTTTAGGGTTTAGGGTTTAGGGTTGAGGGTTCTTAAGAACCCTGAACCCGCAACCCTGAACTCGGGACATTGGCCTTGGGAGAGGGCCTCCCCCAGCCCCAGAAGCTGTAACCCTAAACCCTCAACCCTAAAATTCAAACCCTAAACCCTAAAACGTAAACCCTAAACCCTAACCCTAAACCCTAAACCCTAAACCCTAAACCCTAAACCCTAAACCCTGCTTGAACAACTTTTCAGGAAGCTTTCCCCTTAGTACAGCAAGGAGGGCGGATTCCCCTAAACCCTAAACCCCTAAACCCTGAACCCCTAACCCCTAAACCCTAAACCCTAAACCCTAAACCCTAAACCCTAAACCCTAAACCCTAGACCCTGTTTTGTTGCTTCGGCTAATACCACTCGCCCAAAACCCCAACCTCTCAATCCTCCAGCCCCCAAGTTCCCAAAGCCACCCCGCAAGCCAACAAAAACCCTCAACCCTCAACCCTAAACCCTAAACCCTAAACCCTAAACCCTAAACCCTAAACCCTAAACCCTAAACCCTAAACCCTAAACCCTAAACCCTAAACCCTAAACCCTAGACCCTAGACCCTAGACCCTAGACCCTAGACCCTATAGACCCTAGACCCTAAACCCTAAACCCTGCCCGAAAAAAAACACAAAGCAAAGCAACAAGCGACAAAATGCTTTAAATATGCCCCCTTGCCACCCCGCTCCCCCATGTACCTCAAATCCTAAACCCGAAACCCTAAACCGCAAACCCTAAACCCTGAACCCTAAACCCTAAACCCAAAACCCTGAACCCTGCCCGAAAAACACAAAGCAAAGCAACAAGCGACAAAATACGTTAAATATGCCCTCTTGCCACCCCGCTCCCCCCTGTACCTCAAATCCTAAACCCGAGACCCTAAACCCTTCAGCCGCCCATGAAGACCTGCTTCCCCAACTTGGCCAGGCCGCCCAGGAGGCGAGGGCTGAGCTGGAGGCTAGGGTTTGGGGTTTGGGGTTTGGGGTTTGGGGTTTGGGGTTTGGGGTTTGGGGTTTGGGGTTGGGGGTTTAGGGTTTAGGGTTTAGGGTTTAGGGTTTAGGGTTTAGGGTTTAGGGCCAAATTTTGGGTTTAGGGTTTACGGTGTAGGGTTTAGAACAGTCAGCTGGGGCTTTCAGTTCAGGGTACAGTATTTGTGAGGGTAGGCTTTGGGGCTGTAGTGGGCTTAGGATTTAGGGGCTTAGGTTTCTTGGCTTTAGGGCTTCAGGAGTTCAGGGAATAAAGAGATGGCACGATGAGGGGTTTAGGTTTAGGGTTTAGGGTTTGGGGTATAGGGTTTATAGGGTTTAGCATCGGTTTTGGGGCCGGTGTTTTGGGGTCTTGCATGTATGTACCGCACGTACGTATGCATGTATGTCTGAGGCATGTACACAAGTACATAATCTTTGACCAAGAGCGAGCTTTCATCCCCTTTGTTGAAGGGCGCGGGTTCCCTGATTTAAACGAAAACATCAGAACAACAGCAATTCTGCACCCAAAGGCCTACACCCTAAGCCATAAAACCCGAAACCCTTCTACCAGAAGCCCAAAACCCTGTAAATCCTAAGCCTCCCTAAACCCTAAGCCCTAAACCCCAAGCCCTAAACCGTGGTCAGGAGCAGCTGTCGCCAAGCCCTTCCTTGGCAATCGATGCCCGGTGCAACCTCACCCGTGTTGGCAGCTGCTGCAGCAATGAGTCTAAGTTTCAGGGTTGAGGGTTTAGGGTTCGTGTTAGGGTTGTCGAGTCTAGAGTTTGCATTCTAGCCCTAAACCCTAAGCCCCTAAACTTGGAGGACAACATGTCCCTTGCCCTAGAAATGCCGAAGGCCGTGACACTTCTAGGCCCCTTGCCAGGGCAGTTTAGGTGTTCGGGTTTAGGATGTAGGGCTTAGGGTTTTGACATATTAGGGTTCGGAAGCGGGCCCTTTGGGCTTGCAAGGGTTCAGAAGTTCCTAAAAATCTTCAGCCCGCAACCCCAAACCCCAAAGAGCAAATCAGGTGCCGGTGAGGCGACCGAGCAGCGCGAGACGCGCCAAGGGGGTGAGGTGGCCGGCCCTGGGACTTAGGGTTTTGGGGGGTTCGTCAGGGCTGGGTTTGAACATGTTTGTTTTCATTCTTTTTGTTGCCCTTAATCCTATATAATCCCTGGAATGCCATAAACAAACAAATGGGGCCCCAAACCTATCCCAGTTCGGGGTTCGGGGTTCAGGCGTTTAGGAGTTTAGGGGTTTTGTCGCTTGGGCTTGTGAGTTTGAAGTGTTGGGTTTGGGGGGGGGGGGGGGGGGGGGGAGGGGGTCTTGCGGTTTGAAGTTGATGGTTTTGGGGGCTGAGGGTTTGAAGTTGGGGGGTTTGGGGGTTTCGTTGAGGGTTTTGAGGCTTTGGGGTTTACAGTTTATAATTCTGAGTATTGTTATTGTTGTTTTTGTTGTCAGTATTGTTATTATTGTTGTTGATTATATCTCATTTATTCTTGATCTTTATTTGCCTTTTTTTGGTGGCCAGGGGGCGTGAGTTGGGGGGTGGAGGGAAGGAGGGAAGTTGTGGATATTAGGGCCTTAAAGTCCCAGGGATTCGGGGGTTCGACGTTTAGGGGTTTGAGCGGTTGAAGGGCTCGGGGTGTGACTTGTCAAACTTTAGAGGGTTGAAGGGCGGAGGGCTGCAAGACACTCAGCCAATGCTTCCCGAAGCAACCCTCAAACCCTAAACCCAAAATGTCAGTTTTTTTTACTCTTCCGGCTTGTTGCTGCAGGTTTGTGGGATGACTGCTTAGGGTGGGGTTGAGGAATCAGGATTTTTAGGTTTGGGTTTGGGGTTAAGCCCCAAACCCGAAGCCTGAAAGGGTTCAGGGGTTGAGGGTTTGGCTTTTCGGGCCCTGGGACTATTTTGTCCCTTATTGAGCTTCTATGGTTGAGGTACTTTCGAATCCGTATTCTAGAGAAGTGACCCTTTGTTGCTTCGGGACTGCACTCTACATGCTACCACGCATGTGACAGCTGCTGGCAGGAAATGTTTCAGATGAAGTGGCATCAAAGAAGGAACTACAACTTGGCGGGTTCAGGGAAACCCCAAATCGAAGAAGGCTTTCGGGTTTAGGGTGTGTTTCGAGCTTCGGGTTCGGGGTTCTGAGGGCTTTGGGATTAAGGGTTTTTAGGGTCATTCGTTTTTTGGGTTCTAGGGCTTATAGAGGATGGTGGAGTCGGTTCAGTAGGCTGAGGGTGTAGGCCCATTGCAGCAGGGCGAAGGCAACACTGCCGCCACGCTCCAGCTCACACGAGGTGGGCCAGCATATGCGGTTTAGGGTTTAGGGTTTAGGGTTTAGGGTTTAGGGTTTAGGGTTTAGGGCTTAGGGCTTAGGGCTTAGGGCTTAAGGCAGAGGGCTTAGGGCTTAGGGCTCAGGGCTCAGGGCTTAGGGCTTAGGGCTTGGGGCTTGGGGCTTGGGGCTTGGGGCTTAGGGCTTAGGCTAACTAGGCGAAATAGGCTTGAACTTGCTGGGGTCCCTTATGCTGCAGGAATGCCAATATCTAGCGGTAGAGCCGTCTTGCTTGTTGAGGAAGTAAGTACAAGGTGTTGCTGTCACGCCTTTGTGTTGGCAGCATGTGCTCTTTCGCCGCCTTGCGGAACCCTAAACCCGGTAAGCCCTGTAAACCCTGGTAAACCCTGCGAAAACCCTGTTAAAACCCTGTACAAAAATCCCTGTAAACACCCTGTAAACCCTAAACCCCTAAACCCGAAACCCTAAACCCTAAACCCGAAACCCCATGAGCCCGTGCGGTTGGGGAGGTGGCCTCTCCTCTTTGGGGGACGTGCAGAGCGCGCTCGCATCCTTTGAGCATCGCTTCAGGGAGTTGGAAAGCTCCCTGGCTGACGTGAAGTCCAGGGCTTGGGGTCTAGGGTCTAGGATCTAGGGTCTGGGGTTTAGGGTTTAGGGTTTAGGGTTTAGGGTTTAGGGTTTAGGGTTTAGGGTTAGGGTTTAGGGTTTAGGGTTTAGGGCTCAACCCTCAACCCCAAACCCGAAACCCCAACCCACCGAGGTCTTGGAGGTAATTTGCTGGAGTCAAGGGCTGAAGGTAAGGGCTTTGGCAGTTAAGATTTTGGGCTCTACGGACGAGTCGAGGCTTATCTTAACTTGCCGAAATGCATCTTAATACTTTGAGCGCTCGGCTTTCCTCGTTTTGTTTGGAACCATGGTGTTTAAGCCATCTTTCCTGGTTTCAAGACAGCAATGGCACGTGTTAGGCAAACTTGCTTCATGAGTCTCTAAGGATAGTTTCATGGGCCCGTAATATGGTACCTTACCTCCTTTAAAGGGTTCTGAAGTATGGGGCCTTGGGTTGTATGGGGGATAGAAGGGGTACATGGGCCCATATTGCGGGACCATGCAACCACCCTAAGAGAGTGGGGTAGGGTTCCCTAAACCCTAAACCCTAAACCCTAAACCCTAAACCCTAAACCCTAAACCCTCAACCCTCAACCCTCAACCCTCAACCCTAAACCTAAACCCTAAACCCTATTAAACCCTAAACCCTAAAGTCTTCAGGGTTTAGGCCTTATCAATTTCGGGCGTAGTGTTGAGGACTATTAGGCTTTTGGGTTTCAGGCCTCAGGTTTTGTGGTGCCAGGCCTCAGTGTTCCTGGGTTTACGGTTTAGGTTTTAGGGTTTAGGGCTTCCCTCAACAATCAGCCAACACCATCGCCCGAATGCCCCTTCCCACAGAGTCGAGGCCGAAATCGCCTGATGAACCGCTTCCATGACCTCGCCCAGGGCTCGCTGTCCACGACGGCCCCGAGGTAGATTTTAGGGGTGGGGCTCGGGGCTGTCGGAAGGGTTTATAGGGTTTAGGGTTTGGGGTTTGGGGTTTGGGGTTTGGGGTTTGGGGGGGGTTTAGGGGCTTTACGGGGTTTAGGGATCCAGGGGCTAAGCTCAGGGGTTTAGGATTTCAAAGCAGTTGGGCTCGGGGGGGGGAGGGGGGGGGGTTGTGACGCAGGGGTGGTTTGGTGTTAGGGTTTAGGGTTTAGGGTTTGGGGTTTAGGGTTTGGGGTTTAGGGTTTAGGGTTTAGGGTTTAGGGTTCAGCATCTCAAGTTCGAGCATTTACTCGGCCGGCAGTGTGTGTAGGCAACGGAAGAAAACCCACCCGCCCAAAGAATCCCACAACATTACGACAATAGAAGGTTCAATATTTCTCTTCGGATGCACTAATACACAAAACAATCGCGCCGTAGTACCAAGCACTTAACACGAGCCACGCCAGGCCTTGAGGCCCTGAAACCCTAAACACCAGGCCGTGAGGCCTTGAAACCCTAAACACCAGGCTTTGAGGCCCTGAAACCCTAACGCCAGGCGGCCTTGAGACCCTAAAACCCTAAACCCCAGTGAGGCCCTGAAACCCTAAACACCAGGCTGTGAAGCCTTGAAACAAAGGGGTCGGAGGGGTCAAAATAGAATGGATCAAATTCTCCAATTGGTGCTGAACAATGGGGGGTCAAGGGGTCCGAGGGGTCGAGATGGATCAAATTCTCCAATTGCCCTAAACCTGAGCCCTATAGGGTCTAGGGTTTAGGGTTTGGGAACCCTTATCCCTCAGCCCTCAACCCCGATCTTCCTTTGAAACAACAATGCAAGCTCGTCTCAACGCCAGGTCTGCCAATGAAGCGACGGAGGAACTGAGAAGTGCCTCGTTTAGAGTTTAGGGTTTAGGATCTAGGGGTCAGATTTCAGGGTGTAGGGGTAAGATTGAGTGTCCCCAAAGACCAGAAGTAGCTTGACACAAACAGAGCGCCATCGCAACCCTAAACTCTAAACCCTATCCCCCAAACGGAATATCCCGGCACCAAGAGATCTTGCCAAGAGCCCAACAGCACCTCCATGTCACACATGGCTCACCAACGTCACTGCCTAAACCCCCAAAACACCCTTAACCCTAAACCCCCTCAGACACCCTGAACCTCCTAAACACCCTTAACCCCCTGAACCCCCTAAACCATTACCCTAAACCCAATAAAACCCCGAAAAAACCCTGATCCCCAAAATTCTTTCCAAGTCAGAGTCTGCAAGGGACCTTCCACCTCGGGGTGTCTTCAAAGGAGCCTTTCGCAAGAATTCCCTCCAAGAAGCTTCATACAATCCCTAATGTAGGGTCTAGGGTCTAGGGCTTAGGGTTTAGGGTTTAGAGTTTAGGGTTTAGGGTTGAGGCGCCCTCGAAAGCCCGACCACAGCGTCTGATTCGTCTCTTCGATGGGGGTGTAGCGGTGCTGGACCATGGGTTGAAGTCCCAAACCCCGTAAACCGTAAACCCTAAACCCTAAACCCTAAACCCTAAACCCTAAACCCTAAACCCTAAACCCTAAACCCTAAACCCTAAACCCTAAACCCTAAACCCTCCACCTTTCCCTGCAAACCCTATGCACCCATACCCGAAGACCTCCTATGAGCCCGAAGAGCCCTAAAACTTGAATCCCTAGGGCTTATAGTGCTTACAGGGTGAAGATATGGCCCAAACCCTCAGCCCTGACCCCTAAACCCTAAACCCTAAACCCTAAACCCTAAACCCTAAACCCTAAACCCTAAAAAGCTTCTACTTGGCTGTAGTTTACTTCGTAGTTGCTGAGGAAGAGAGAGATTTTCTTCACAGAAGCCAAGCCTCAATTCTAAACCTTCTAACTCAACCTTCAACCCAGAACCTTAAGCCCTACAAACCCTAAACCTTCAACCCGATAAACCCTAAACCCCATGTAAACATCCTACAAACCCAAAACCTTGCCCCTAAACCCTACACGCTCAACCTTAAACCCTGAACCCTAAACCCTAAACTCTAAACCCTATAAACCCTAAACCCTAAACCCTAAACCCTAAACCTACAAAGCCTACAAACCCTAAACCCTACAAACGCTAAGCCCCACAAACCCTAAACCCTCAACGCGCCCAGGTGAGTTGGCAGAGATCCGGCTCTTCTGGAGGGCCACGCAAGAATGGGACAAGGCATCCAGACCGCAGAGGGTTTAGGGTTTAGGGTTTAGTGCTTAGGGGTTAGGGTTTAGGGTTAAGAAGGTTCGGCGGTTTAGGGTTTGGGGTTTAAGGTTTTTAGGGTGTAGGGTTTAGGATTGGAGTCCTTATAGTAGCTCTGCTTACACGTTTGGGGTGTAGGGTTTAGGGCCTAGGGTTTAAGGTTTGGGGCGTGGGCTTTTAAACCCTCAACCCTGAACCCTAAGCCCTAAATTTTAAACCCCTCAACCCTAAACCCTAGACCCTAAATAAATTGATCAATACCGTCGCCTGAACGGGCCTCCATTGGCTTGCACGCCAATGGGTCCATCCATTCGGGAATGTCCCCCCGGCAATCCCTTTAAACCCCGGCAACACTTAAAGCCCCACAATTGACACCCTAAGCCCTGAGCCCTACGCCCTAAGCTAAGCCCTAAGCCCTAAGCCCGAAGCCCTGAGCCCTGAGCCCTGAGCCCTAAGCCCGAAGCCCCAAGCCCTAAGCCCTAAGCCCCAAGCCTTAAGCCCTAAGCCCTAAGCCCTAAGCCCCTAAGCCCCTAAGCCCCTAAGCCCCTAAGCCCCTAAGCCCCTAAGCCCCTAAGCCCCTAAGCCCTAAGCCCCAAGCCCTAAGCCCTCAGCCCTCACCCTTAAGCCCTAAGCCCTAAGCCCTAAGCCCTAAGCCCTAAGCCCTGAGCCCTGAGCCCTAAGCCCTAAGCCCTAAGCCCTAAGCCCTAAGCCTTAAGCCCAAGCCCTAAGCCCCAAGCCCCAAGCCCCAAACCCTAAGCCCCAAGCCCTAAGCCCGAAGCCCGAAGCCTGAAGGCTTAAGCCCTAAGCCCTAAACCATACCTTGCGAACCCAAATCCTGCTTTTTTGTAGGACTCCGAGGATCCCAGAATGGGACTTATACTAAGAACCTACAAAAGAGTGGGGTTGTGGCTCCCACAGCCTAGCCCTAAACCCTAACCCCGAGAAAGCTTAACCCTGAACCCTAAACTCTAAACTCTGAACCCTAAATCCTAAACCCTAAACCCTAAGTCTGGTCCAGGAAGTGGAGAAGCGTCTCCGACAGTCCCCGGCGCTGGTGAGCATCCCCGAGCTACAACGCCAGGCGCAGGGCGTTGAGGTTGGGGAGTTCAAAATTTAGGGTTTAGGGTTTAGGGTTCAGGATTTGCTACTACTCCATAAACGATCATATTCTTCCTTGTAAGGGCAATGCAGGGATTGTTTTCTGTCTTTTTTGGTGTTTTGAGCAAATAGAAGTCCCTAAACCCTAAACCCTAAACCCTAAACCCTAAAACCTAGTTTAGGTTCAGGGTTGTGGGTTTGGTGTTGAGGGTTCTGGGGCCTTCGGCTGTTTTCGCTTACGTAGCACCTAAAATGCTCCCCAAGGCGCCTGAGATGACTGCAAAAGATTTGAGGTTCATTTGGGGTATGGGGTTTGGGGTTTGGGGTTTGGGGTTTGGGGTTTGGGGTTTGGGGTTTGGGGTTTAGGGTAAGATTTGCCCAAAAAGATTCAGGATTTCGGGATTTGGGTTAAAGTTTGGGTTTTAGGTTTTAGGATTAAGGGCTTTGGGTTTAAGGTTTAGGGTTTATGTAGGGTTTAGGGTTTAGGGTTTAGGGCTCAGGGTTTCGAACTTTGGGCTTGTGGGTTTGAAGGATGCTGCGCATCCTCTGAGGCGCATGCCACACTGCGGGCCGCATCCCAGTGTCCTCAGGAGCAGCGTGCCGGCGGGTTTAGGGTTTAGGGTTTGGGGTTTGGGGTTTTAGGGTTTAGGGTTTAGGGTTTAGGGTTTTAGGGTTTTAGGGTTTAGGGTTTAGGAGTTTAGGGTTTAGGGTTTAAGGCAGCATCACTGTCTGGGGGTTGAGTCTGCGTCAGCTGTGAGCCTGTTGGGGGTTCGGACTCCGGGGTGTAGGCCAGGTCCCTAATTGAGCCCCTCTTGAATGGTTCCTAGAGGGGCCCAGCAAGGGTCTAGCAAGCATGAGTTATCCTTGAACACGCAGGCCTAAGGCTTAGAGTTATAACCCTAAACCCTGCACCCTACAGCCCTAAACCCGACACCCTAAACCCTAAACTAAATCCTAAATCCTAAACCCTACTCTATGGGGTTCGGTGTCCCGGAGGGTATGTAAGCGAGCTGGCTATCCTCTCTTGCGGTTGCGGGTGAGGGTTCAGGATTAAGGGTTAAGGGTTTAGGGTTTCAGGTTTAGGGTTTAAAGTTAGAAGCGGCAGGAGTATCAGAAGCTCTTGCGTGCCTGGGATGCACTGATCAGGCTCTGGATTCTCAATAAAGGGGCCTGGATGGATCGGGACCGTAGGGAATGGGGTTTCGGGTTTACGGTTTACGGTTTAGGGTTTAGGGTTTAGGGTTTAGGGTTTAGGGTTTAGGGTTTTAGGGTTTTAGGGTTTTAGGGTTTTAGGGTTTTAGGGTTTAGGGTTTAATACGATTAGTAATCATTCCGACCCCTGTATTAGGGCTTAGAGGCTTCACGCATCTTCCCTCCCAACCCAAAGCTTGGTTTTCCTAAGTCTGAGACTCTGAGCCCCAGACCCTGAACACGGAATCTTGAACCTTAAGCCAACACCCCTGAGCCCCTAAACCTGAAACTCTGAACGCTACACCCTAACCACTAAGCTTGGAGCCCTCAACGCTAACCCCCCAAACCTTCAACCCAAAACCCGACAGGGTGAGAGTCCCCCGCGCCCCCCCCCCCCCTGGCCCCGGAGCGAAGCTGCGAAAGCCCCAAAAAGCCCAAACCCTCAAACCTCCTTAGAAAAAGAATCATGTTTTGTTAGGGTTTAGGGAATGCATTTATGTACATATATATATATATCTAGCTGTATTCATTAATTAAGGTTTTGGGTTTCAATTTTGTTGCAGTTCTTTGGTTTGGGGTCTAGGGCTTAGGGCTCGGGATGGATTGTTTGGTGTCGGGGTTAGGGTTTAGGGTTTGGGGTTTAGGGTTTAGGGTCTCAGGGTTTGGAAGTCAGGGAGCCCTGAATGTACACACTGCAGCAGCCATCGGCCGAGATCCCTAAGACAGGAACTTTTCAAGCTGAACAGGCGGGGTCGGTCCATTTTCTAGTAGGGAAGCGTCTATTTAGTCCATTCTTTTGGGGTACAAGCTGCACGATTTGTGGAGGCTTCAAGCCCCCAACCCTAAACCCTGAACTCTTCGGGTGGAGGACAAAATCTGCTACCAATGCCGAAGCTTCAGGAACCACCTGTTTTGGGGGATTTCCGGTTTAGGGTTTAGGGCAGAAACAACCCTAAACCCTAAACCCTAAACCCTAAACCCTAAACCCTAAACCCTAAACCCTAAACCCTAAACCCTAAACCCTAAACCCTAAACCCTAAACCCTAAACCCTAAACCCTCCCTTGTCTCAGGACAGCGCATCAACGCCTTTCGCCAGGTCTTCCGGCAGCTCTTCATGGTACAGCCACTTGGTGTCGCAGTGAGGCCCCCAACGCAAAAGACTGAGCACCCTAAACACTACACCCCACAAAGAACAGAAATTGCCTGAATGAACGATGACCTTGCCCTAGTGCTGTCCACCGGC
The DNA here is from genome assembly GCA_905221605.1 of Symbiodinium natans. Classification (NCBI taxonomy): domain Eukaryota; class Dinophyceae; order Suessiales; family Symbiodiniaceae; genus Symbiodinium; species Symbiodinium natans. The sequence continues at coordinate 44,113 of CAJNDS010002633.1, forward strand.
GAACCCTAGACCCGAAGCCCTAAACCCCTAAACCCTGAGCCCACCTTAAACTAACCCGAATCCCTCACGATGTCCATGCATAGCCCCGAAACACCACCCCACGCCCCCCCCCCCTAAACCATAAAGCGGCCTTGAAGCTCTTTGGGGTTTAGAGAGCTTAGGGTTTAGGATAATAACAGGATTCGCTTGCTGATTCCACGCCTGACGACCCACAGAAGCCCTTAACCACAAATCGTTCATTCATTCAACAGCACAAATCTGTCATAAGGAACCAGGGGGTGCAGCGAGGGCCCGTGTCCCCACATGAAGGCTCGTGATCATCTTGTGGTGTCTTCTTCGTGCCGTATTTGCGGAGCATGCGCCTTTTCCATTTCCACCTCCCTTACACACCCCCCCCCACCCACCCTGGTCCTGGTTCGCCGTAGTCCTAACCCTAAACCCTAAACCCTAAACCCCAAAATAACCCCAATCCCTCAACCCTAAACCCTAATTCAACCCGAAAGTCTAGGACTCAACAGGTGCTTCCTAACGACCAACCATGGCGACCCCCAAGAGGAAAGGCGCGAAGGACAAGACAAGACCCCTGGTCTGTAGATCATCGGGTCGGATGCCGACAGGGCCCCTCATGTCTAAACCCTAACGGGTTTAGGGTTTAGGGTTTAGGGTCTAGGGTTTAGGGTTAAGGGTTTAGGGGGGGGGGGGGGGGGGGGGGTCCAGTTTTTTTTGCAAAGGTATGCTGCAATTTGAAGTATTCGCAGCCCCGAAATAAGAACCAAGGCCGAGCCACACCTTTGCAACAAAAAGAACCCTTGCGCCGGTTTAAGGTTTAGGGCCTCAACCCTAAACCCATATTCTTGATTCCAGCTGTGCTCAGAGAGCGACCCTCCCCTCCTCCTCCTCCTGGCGAGCCCTCAGGTCGTAAATCCTATAAGCACCAAACCTTCACGTACCTAAAGGCTCCTAACGTAGTGCCCTGTTTGGGTTCACTGCAGGCCTAGAACTACAGTAAACTCCAAAAAGTTTGAACATCCTTATCCCCATACCCCAAGAGGGTTACTAAAGGGAATCCCAGCACTAATCGTCCTTAAACCATGTTCCAACTTTCTGGAGTTTACTGTATGCCAGAAAGGAACTACCTTGGAGCCTTCAAGTTCAGTCTGCTTCAAACAGTGCAGTACCAAGGACGGGGGCTTTGGTCCCTTTACGAGCCCTTTAAACCAAACTGGCACCCTTTTAGAGCCAGGTTGCTCTTGGACCCTGAACCCTAAAACCCTAAACCCTAAACCCTAAACCCTAAACCCTAAACCCTAAACCCTAAACCCTAAACCCTAAACCCTAAACCCTAAACCCTACACTCCTAGACCCTTGCTTTTTCCACGTCGGCTCCATACTGCCCAGGTCGATTATGGGCCTGCATGTCGGAGACTTAACCTCTGGTTCAGCCTGTCGCACTGGCCCAGCTCCTTAGGGTTGAGGGTTTAGGGTTTAGGGTTTAGGGTTTAGGGTCTAGCCCTCTGCCCTAGACCCTGAACACCTGGACCCTTCCATCTTAAACACCTACGCCCTAAACCCTACACACCTACACCTCAGCCCTAACCCCTAAGCCCTAAACACTGACACCTCACACCCTGAGCCCTAAACACCTACACTTCAGCCCTTAACCTTAAGCCCCTAAGCCCTGCACCCTAAGCACCTAAACCCCTATTTGAATCCTGTAAGCTCTGAACCCGTAACCTAAACCCTAAACCCTGAATCGCGGCAGTTGATAGCCTGTGTGGGAGTTGCAGGTTGGAGGACCCGCGATATATTACCCTGGCTTGTTTTCGGGGGTTTCGGGTTTCGGGGGTTTCGGGTTTCGTGTTTAGGGCTTAGGGTTTAGGTCCTTCAGGAAGTCAGAAGGGCCCTAAACCCTAAACCCTAAACCCCCAACCCCAAACCCCAAACCCCAAACCCTAAACCCTAAACCCCCTAAACCCTAAACCCTAAACCCTAAACCCTAAACCCTAAACCCTAAACCCTAAACCCTAAACCCTAAACCCTAAACCCTAAACCCTAAACCCTAAACACAAAGCAGCGCCCGACTCCACAGGCGTTGGACGATCAGGGGGGCGATGTCCTCTACGCCCCACCGCAAGCTCACGCCCCTTGACAGGCACTGCGTGTCCAATTTTCGTAGAAATCCACAGCTGTGGCCCTCCACCCAAGATCCTAAACCCAAAACCCTAGATCCTAAGCCCAAAGCCTTCAACCCTACAGAGAACCCCCAAACCCTAAACCCTAAACCCTAAACCCTAAACCCTAAACCCCAAAAAGCTGGAATCCTTTTTAAGGACCAAAAAGTGCTGGGGTTCCCTACACTTTACTCTTAGGGATTGCTTCAAGCCTCCGACCCCTCGGGCCACGAGGCTGTCTACTCCTCCGCCCCCCCCCCACCCCAAGCCCAGCTCTCCGCGAATGATGGCAGATTAGGGTTTAGGGTTTAGGGTTTAGGTTTTAGGGTTTAGGGTTTAGGGTTTAGGGTTTAGGGTTTAGGGTTCAGGTATTGGGGTTTAGGGTTTAGGGTTTAGGGTTTGGGACTTATTTTAGGGACTCGGTTAGGGAGACCGTATGGGGTGGTAGATGCCTTTCGGCAATCTGGCCCAAGTTGCGCAAAAACATGCTGCGCAGCCCTAACCCTAAACCCCAAAACCCTAACCCCTAAACCCTACAACCTACAACCTACAACCCTAAACCCTAAACCCCAAACCCTAAACCCTAAACCCTAAACCCTAAACCCTGAACCCTGAACCCTAAACCTTCACTGCAAATCACAGCGAAGCCCCAGCCTACAACCCCAAGAAGTTAACCCTCAATGTGCAAACCCTGAACCCTCAACCCTAAACCCTAAACCCTAAACCCGAAACCCTTGAAACCTGGACCCCCCAATTGCTAAACCCTGAACCCCTAACCCCGAAACCCCGGACCCCGAATCCTAAACTACTCAGTCCCAAACCCTACCCCTAGACCCTGAACCCGAAACCCCACGCCCCTAAAACCCTGAACCCTAAATCACTCATTATTAACCACTCAACCCTAAACCCTAAACCCGTAAACCCCCCTAATCCCTGAAGCCCAACCCTAAACCCTAAGCCCTAAGCCCTAAACCCTAAACCCTAATCCCTAAACCCTAAACTAAACCCTTAACCCTTAACCCTAAACCCTAAACCCTAAACCCTAAACCCTAAACCCTAAACCTAAACAGCCGCGGCACCCCAGGTATGGAGCAATCTCTTTGACACCCCGGCATCTTCGGCTCATGTTTTGTGTTTGTTTGTTAGGGTTTAGGGTTTAGGGTTTAGGGTTTGGGGTTTGGGGTTTGGGGTTTGGGGTTTGGGGTTTAGGGTGTAGGGTGTAGGGTGTAGGGTGTGGGGTGTGGGGTGTAGGGTGTAGTACCGGGTGTAGGGTTTAGGTTTTTTGTGGCTTGGAATTCAGGGCCGAGGCTTACAATTTATCTCTCTCGGCTTGACGGTTTTGTGTTGCTAAGGTCTGGGCTATAGGGCTAGGTTGCAAAGCTAAACAAGACACCATTTGTTTATGAATGTGCTCGTTGCTTACGAAGCAGCAGTTTATTCCTAAAACCCTAAACCCTAAACCCTAAACCCAACTCCGTGCAAAGGTCAATATCAAAGCTAACGACCTCGCGCTGAAGTGGCAGCTTGACGGCACCCTCAGCACAAACAAACCCATAACCCTATGTCCTGCAGCCTTTAACCCTCTAACCTTCTAGGGTTTAGGGTTTCTAGAACCCCTAAACCCTGAAGCCGAAATAACACCGATAAGCCTTATAGTAAACATAAACGACACCCAGACCCTGTAGAAACTCCTGCTGCGCTCCCTTGACCGACAAAGGTTCAGTATATTCCTTGTATATGTCTTAGACAAGAAATCCGAGTAGGAGCGCCCCTCTAGACCAACTCGAGCAAAGGGCTACAGGGGGGCCCTTCGCTCAACTTAGATTAGGCTGCTTTCGGGTTAACTCGTTATTTCGGGTCCTGGTAAATCTAATGCCCTAAACCCTGAACCCTAAACCCTGAACCCTAAACCCTAAATCCTGAACCCTCAAGCGTAAACGGGGCCGCTAAGCCCTCAACAGGGTTCAAGTGCTACTGCTGTCGGGCGTAAGGGTTCTGGTTGGTGTCCGAAGCACTGACTCCCACCGCTGCGGTTTGGGTTTAGGGTTTAGGGTTTAGGGGGTAGGATTTAGGGTTTAGGGTTTAAGGCTTAGGGTTTTAGAGTTTAGGGTCGCCCCAAATCCTAAATAAACCTAAGCCCGAAACCCAGCATCCGACCCCACGTGCCCAGGTTCGGCGTCGAGGATGGCAGCAGGGACCAAGGCAGATGGGGTGGCATGCTGGATTCAGGGTTTAGGGTTTAGGGGTTTAGGGGTTTAGGGGTTTGGGGGTTTAGGGGTTTAGGGGTTTAGGGGTTTAGGGGTTTAGGGGTTTTGGGGTTTTGGGGTTTAGGGGTGTAGGGGTGTAGGGGTTTAGGGGTTTAGGGGTTTAGGGGTTTAGGGGTTTAGGGGTTTAGGGGTTTAGGGGTTTAGGGGTTTAGGGGTTTACGGTTTAGGGTTTAGGGGTTAGGGGTTTAGGGCTTAGGATTTAGGATTACAGGCTTCCAGTTTGGAATTGCGAAGCTGCTCAGGGCGCTTCGCAGAGGCCCAAGGGGCCACATGAATCGGCACCGGCCACCGTACATCAACCGAGAAAGGTTTAATGGTCTGTTTAGGGTTTAGGGTTTAGGGTTTAGGGTTCAATTCCAACAAAGACATGCTCTTCTTTATCTGGTACCCAGGTAGGTGCACACAGCCACCTGTTCAGCAAAATCCCCAACCAGAGCTCCGTTGCAGCTCCTGTTGGAACCCTGGGAAAGCCAAGCCTGTAGTAGCTGCCCTAAACCTTAAATCCTAAACCCTAAAACCTAAACCCTAAACCCTAAACCCAAGTTTGCAACGAAACAGTTGCAGGACATCGGCATGGGGCTCTGTGAGGGAACTGCTTGGGCAGTTTGAGGTGATCCTCTGACTATTGTAAATTTTGCAACCTGTTCTTTCGAAAGGTAACCTGCTTTTTTGGCGGGTAATGCTGCGAAAGGCATCATTGCGTGCTTCTGGGCCTCGAGAATCAGAGCCCCAAACCCAAACCCCTAACTCTAAACCCGAAACCCTAAATCCTCGGGCTTGGGACGGCATTTGCGGAGATCGTGACTGTCCGTGTAGCCTGAAGCACTTAGACTCTCCAATCCTCACATCCCTAAATGCTCGAAGCCTCAAACCCCTAAAAGCCTGAACCCTGAAACTCTACAAGCCCTAAAAATCCTGGGACCCTAAATCCCTTAGCCCTAAACCCTAAACCCCAAATTCCTAAGCCCGAAGAGCTAGGCAAGTCTTCGACGAGCCACGGAGGGGAGGCGCCCGGATTTGACCCGAACGACACGATGACCACGCTTGGCAGGCAGCGGACTCAGGGCGTGACGAGGTTTAGGATTCAGAATTTTTCACCTTTAGGGTTACGGTCTCATAAGCTCAGGGTTCGGGAATTTTTTCGGTTTGGGCTTAAGCTTATGTAGGGTTCACCGCTTGGGTTATGAAGGTTCCTGGGGAACCTTAGGGAAGCTTGGGGAGTCTTACAGTGAACCTTGGGTTACATACCCCCCTTGAGCCCCCCTCCCTTAAGAACCCTATAGCCTCTCATCAATGTTTACGACCTTCCTACGGCGTTGAAGACTATCCTCACGCATGCAACATTCAGAACGTATCAGAAGCATGGAAATGCTGATATCACGCTTGCGCTATTACATTCTCTTCTGCCGATGATGGATGTGGTGCTCGTGATGACGACCTAAACCCTATCCTCCTGAAACGGATTCCACCCTCAATCCTCTTATCTGGGTTTTGGAGTACGATACTTTTACTTGTTTGGTTCTGGGTTCCTATTCTGGCTACTTATGCGCAAAAAGTAGATTCCCCTAAACCCTAAATCCTAAACCCTAAACCCTAAACCCTAAACGCTAAACCCTAACCCTAAACCCTAAACCCTAAACCCTAAACCCTAAACCCTAAACCCTAAACCCTTTGCTGCAGGTTGCTTCGTGCTGGCGTCCTCGACGACCATGGAAAGGTTGCCAGGCAGTACGCGTCACTTGGGCTGAGTTTGCGCCTTGGAGTCCAGGGTTCAGGGTTCAGGGTTCAGGGTTCAGGGTTCAGGGTTTAGGGTTTAGGGTTTAGGGTATAGGGTTTGGGGTTTAGGGTTTAGGGGTCGGAATACTTACCAATATAGTAATCCTGATCCCTTGATAATCATAGTAGAATGAACCCCCGAAACCCTATTCTAATTATGAAGGCCAGTGCATTAGGGTTTTTGGGATGTAGCGTCCAATTTCAACCCTCAAGTCTGTGAGGTTTTGGCTTTGGGTCTCTGAGGTTAAGGGCTTTGAAGGCAAGGCGCCAAATCTAACTTGAAGGCTGATGTAGGTGGTGCCGAAAACCCAAAGGCCTACACCCTAAGCCCAAAACCCCAACCCCTAAACCCTAAACCCTAAACCCTAAACCCTAAACCCTAAACCCCATAAGTCCTTCAAACCTGAGAATCTGATCTGAGGCTGTCCACGCGCGAGAGCCACGAGATGCAGAAGCTGCTGTGGAATGTGACTTGCTGTAGCGTTGAGGGTTGAGGGTTTTGGGGTTTAGGGTTTAGGGTTTAGGATTTAGGGTTTAGGGTTTAGGGTTTAGGGTTTAGGCTTGAGGCTTGAGGCTTGAGGGTTTAGGGCTTAGGGTTCGGGATTCTGCGGCCATGGGACCTTTTGCGTTTTTGGGGTTTGAGGTTCGGCTCGGGTTTTAGGGTTTTAGGGTTTAGGGTTTTAGGGTTTTAGGGTTTTAGGGTTTTAGGGTTTGAGGGTTTTAGGGTTTTAGGGTTATAGGGTTTTAGGGTTTTAGGGTTTTAGGGTTTTAGGGTTTTAGGGTTTTAGGGTTTAGGGCTTCGGGTTCAGGGTTATGGGTTCTATGCCCTACTAGACTGCCCAGTAGTACCCTTATTCCCTTTTTGGGGGGGTTTAGGCTCCCTTATCAACCCCTTTTACGCAAAAAAGGGCACCCTTTGTAAGCCTTGGTTACTGGGCAGCCTAGCCTCAGCAGGTGATCGCTTGGTCCCGGCGGCCGCCCCTGGCACGCAGATCGAGGGCCTTGCTGGGTTGATTTGGGTTTTAACACTTATAGGTGCTCTGAACCCTAAACTCCTAAAATACCCTAAATCCTAAACCCCAAACCCTAAACCCTAAATCCTGATTTCGGCTTCAGGGTTTAGGGTTTAGGGTTTAGGGTTTAGGGTTTAGGGTTTAGGGTTTAGGGTTTAGGGTTCATGGCTTGGGGAACTCGGGTCAGAACTTCAGAACCCTCGGATCTCGGACTTTGGGCTGAGGAGGATGAGATTGCAGGTACCCTCGCTTCCTACCACAAGCCGGTTTAGGGTTTAGGGTTTAGGGTTCAGTGTTTAGGGTTTAGGGTTTAGGGTTTAGGGTTTAGGGTCCGGACGTGTCCTCTCTTGTTTCTGTTTCGTTTGGGATGTGCAGTGTTTAAGGGGTTCAGTGAGGCTCTTCTGTTAATGCTCCTCTTATTTGCCTTTTGCACCGCCCTCAGAAGCGGGAGCATGTCTCTTGAGGCTCTCTTAAACCCGGAACCCTTCATGGGGAGTGGTGAGGCGAAACCATGGTAAGCGAGTGGAGTAAAGTTCTTGTCAGCGAGGCCATGTCAGCTTATGTATGTTCTGGGAGAAGTTTAGGGTTTAGGGTTTAGGGTTTAGGGTCTATAGCTGCTGAGGCTCTCAAGTGACACTGGGAGGAGTAGGAAGGAAGTTGAGAGAACCTTCGGAAAGCTCCTAGAGCCCTGGGTAAGAGGTGTTTTTGGGAACAAAAAGGTACTGACCCGTAAGAACTTCCTGCGTCGTGCGAATTTCGGTCCTTATGGTTGTGTCGGGATATTTCGGGGCACCTCAGGGAACAAGTTCTCTATACGGGATTATTTCATTTGGGCTGGTCGCCGGATTCAAGGATTAGGGTTTAGGGTGTCGCTCCCTCCTGTTAGTCCTTAACACCAGGCTACCCATCGCCCCGCTGGATGCGATCAAGAACACTGCTGGGACGCCGGTTCTTCCAGTTGCCAACGCCGTCTTAGCAACTCGGCTGAGCATTTAGGGTGCAGGGTTATTCCCGTTTGTGTGTTGGTGTTGGCTCCCTTGTAAACTCTATCAAAAAAGGGGCTACCCTGTATTTATCCTAGGCCAGTCTGGGAACGAGTATGCTGGGGGCTCGTCCCGCAAGCGCCTGCGACATGTTGCAATCGCGAGCTAGCTCCAAAAAACCTGAACACAAACATGAATAAGCTTTGTCCGTATCAGAGAAATCAACATGACGAAGTTTCGTCCTTGTCGCAGAACGCATCTGAACCCCTTAACCCCTATAAAGCTACTACGTCCTAAACTCAAACACAAGCACACCTCCAAAAAGAGAGCAAGCACCTTCTCAGAAGAAGTAGCCCTAAGCTCGAAAACACATACGCTCAAAAAGACATACGGGATCTCCAATAACCCTAAACCCCAAACCGCCTAAACCGCCTCAATCCGAACCCTAAACCCTAAACCCTAAACCCTAAACCCTACACCCTAAACCCTAGGCCCTAGGCCCTAAGGCCTAAGCCCTAAGCCCTAAGCCCTAAGCCCTAAGCCCTAAGCCCTAAGCCCTAAGCCCTAAACCCTTGCCGCCTCACCTTGGCTTTGAGGAGCAGCTGGAGACTCGTCACCGGGGCTTGGGTTCCGCGCCGCTGTGCTTGAGATCTGCAGGGCAGGGTTTAGGGTTTAGGGTTTAGGGTTTAGGGTTTAGGGTTTAGGGTTTAGGGTTTAGGGTTTAGGGTTTAGGGTTTAGGGTTTAGGGTTTAGGGTTTAGGGTTTAGGGTTTAGGGTTTAGGGTTTAGGGTTTAGGGTTTTAGGGTTAGGGTTTAGGGTTTAGGGTTTAGGGTTTAGGGTTTAGGGTTTAGTAGGGTTTATAGAAATTGTATAGGGGAGTTTTGTGGGTTTCGGGGCGGTTTCGGGGGGTTTTGTTTGTTTTTTTTTTTTTTTTGGGGGGGGGGCGGGGGGGGGGGGGGGGGGGCGGGGGGGGGGGGGCGGGGGGGGGGCGGGGGGGGGGGGCGGGGGGGGGCGGGGGCGGGGGGGGGGGGGGGGGGGGGGGGGGCGGGGGGGGGGGGGGGGGGCGGGGGGGGGGGGGCGGGGGGGGGGGCGGGGGGGGGTGGGGGGGGGGGGGGGGGGGGGGGGGGGGGGGGGGGGGGGCGGGGTGGGGGCGGCGGGGGGGGGGCGGGGGGGAGGGGGGTTGGGGGGTTTTGTTTTTGCTTTTTGGAATTTCCTTTTGTGCCCTGCTTTTGTCTGTTTTTTTCTGCACTGTGAAGGATGAAGGATTAATGCTCGTTAGCTGCTCGCAATGAAACGCGTACAATCTCTATTTATCCTGGGTTTAGGATTTAGGGTTTAGGGTTTAGGGTCTAGACCCCCCGGGGGGTCGTGGTGAGTGTGTCCTTTAGACACCCTTATAGACAACATTAGGCAAGAGCGGTTGCCGTTGTTGCTTTGCTTCTTTCCTAGACTACTTGGGAACCACCCTGAACCGTAAAACCTAAACCTGAAACCCTAAAACCTAAACCCTAAACCCTAGAACCTAAACACTAAACCCTAAACCCTAAACCCTAAACCCTAAACCCTAAACCCTAAACCCTAAACCCTAAACCCTAAACTCTAAACCCTAGCCCTAAACCCTAAACTCAAAACCCTAAACCAAGCATGAAGTGATTAAGCCTTTCGACTTGGGACTGCCCCTTAAGGGGCCCGTGTTGCCTCCGTTTGGGGATCCCGCGTAGTATTCTGAGGCGTAACATCACATGTGAGGGGTGGGGGTGGGGTAAGGTTTAGGGTTTAGGGTTTAGGGCTGAGGGCTGATGGCTGAGGGCTAGGGTTTAAGGTTTATGTTTTGGGTTTAGGGTTTAGGGTTCTCGAAATTATGGGCTCTTTGTGGCACGCCCCTTAGAGATCCGCTGCCACATGGGTACAAGATGCCCTTGACGTTGGGACAAATGTGAGCAAACAAAGTACTTATAGGGTTTAGGGCTGAGGGCTTAGGGCTTAGTGGACCGCACCAGGAAGCCGTCCCCTACAGTAATTCGCAAAAGAACATGCCGTTGATTTGTTGTTTTTCTTGGGGGGCGCGGGGGGGAAGGGGGGAGGGGGGGGGGGTCCCAAATGCAGGGTCTGTTGTCTTAATTACTGGTTGAGCGCATTTTGGGGTATGGATGAGGGACCCATATGCTCTGGTCAGTTTCTAAAGACAAGGGAAAAAGGCAACCCCCCAAACCTACGCCCCAAAACTCCTAAGAAAACGAAGCCCAGAGACCCTTCGCCCTAAACCCTCAACGGCCCTAACACCCTAGAAGGCGAAACCAACCCCTTTCCCGGAGCACACGTTTGAAAGTGAGGATCCGGCGCGCCAGGTGCCTTGTTTTGCGAGCTCTGGGTGTTTTTGTTGGGGGGTTCTTCAGGCCTTGAGGGGACTGAGTGGCCTGCGTGAGAGGGGTCATAGGAATCCTGGGCTGTCTCCTAAACCCGAAGCCCCAAACCCTAGACCCTAGACCCTAAACCACTCATCACGTCGTGGGGGCCCTGGGTTGTTTGAGCTGAGGCATTTCAGTTCTTCCGGGTCTGCAGTTCAGGTACACACCCTAAACCCTAAGCCCTTCGGGCTTTGCAGCTTGTGCATTGTAGGGCTTCTCTTGTCGTTTCGGGGCATGCCCGGCTGCTCAGTGGTCCATACTGTGCAGCAAGCCCTAAACCCTAAACCCTAAACCCTAAACCCTAAACCCTAAACCCTAAACCCTGGGGTTGAGGGTTTGTGGGTTTAGGGGCTGAAGGTATGAGGGCTTAGGTCCTAAGGGTTTTGGTCTGGGAGGGACCCCTCCTCAACCTTGAAGAGCCGCGGTCCCTTTGACAAGTCTTCACACGCCTGCATCAGCTGAACGGGCAAAATCTCCTAACCCTGAACCCTAAACCCTGAACACCCCCTAACCCCAAACCGCAGGCTCCCCCCCAAACAGGTGGAGCAAAACGGGCTTAAGGGTTTAGGGTTCAGGGTTTAGGGTTTAGGATTTAGGGTTTAGGGTTTAGGGTGCAGGGTTTAGGGTTTAGGGTTCAGGGTTTAAAAGCATGCATTTCCGGAACAGGATATCGCACTACCCTGAAGACCCTAAGGGCGGAAGCTGGAGACCTAAATCCTACAAAGTGTTTGGGTTGAGGGTTTAGGGTTTAGGGTTTAGGTTTTTTTTGCGGGTTGTTTTGTTGTTCAGGCTTTTAGGGTTTAGGGTTTAGGGTTCCGCGTTCCTTGTTTAGGATTTAGTAGGGTGCAGGGTTTCTGTGCTGACCCCTATAGGGGTCAGCACGTCGCCTTAAGCACAAAGTTCTGCTCTGAGCCACCAAGCACTTCGGGGTTAACTTTTTAACGTTTGAGGTATTTGGGGCCTTTAGGGTCTTTAGGGGGGTTTGGGGTTTAGGGTTGAGGGTTTAGGGTTTTAGGGGTCTTGATGGGGTTTGGGGTGTAGGCTCTTTAGGGGTTTAGGGTTTCAGTGTTGCTTTGCATTTTGTTCGGCTTTGCTGAAGAGGCTCTACCCGCAGCTCTTCAACCGGAGGTTGGATGAGGCAGCACGGTACGGTAACGGGTTACGGGTTTAGGGTTTAGGGTTTAGGGTTTAGGGTTTAGGGTTTAGGGTTTAGGGTTTAGGGTTAGGGTTTAGGGTTTAGGGTTTAGGGTTCAGGGTTTCCCAGAGTGGCCCTTTTCCTGCAGCTCTCTGAAGCCCTAAAGCCTTCAAAGCCCCAAGGAATCCCCAAGCCCGCAAACCCCTGAAACCCTCAAAGGCTGAAACCCTGGAACCCCCAAACCCTCAAACACTAAAACCCTAAACCTCAAACCCTAAATATCCCGAAATCCCTAAATCCCTAAACCTTTTCCCCTTGCTCCGCTCTCCCTTCTCTCACAGGCAGTGCACGATGAGGCCGTACCCAGCCCAGATGAGTTCTTCCTTGGCCACTCGCCGAAGACCGACTGTGGGTTTGAGGGCGTTAGGGGTTTTGGGGATGCAGGATCCTAAACCCTGAACCCTAAACCCTAAACCCTAAACCCTAAACCCTAAACCCTGTCTAGTTATAGTCTAAGGGTAGTTTCGTTGTCCCTTGAGATGGTCCCTTACCCTTTTCAAAGGGTTCTGAATATAGGGGCCCTTTGGGTTGTATAGGGTATAAGGGGTATATAAGGGGTCCTCTTGTAAGGCCCCATACTACTGGACCCTGAAACTACCCTAAGATATGGGGTTATGAGGTTACAAAGGGTCATGGTTGTTTTTGGAGTTTGGGGTTTGGGGCTGTGGGGGGTTTAGGGTTTAGGATTTGGGGCATAGGCTGTGAGGTTCAGGGTGCAAAGATTCGTTTTGAGTGTAGGGTGGTTGGGTTAAAGATCCCACCACCAGCGACCGCCAGCAGGTAGAGGCACAAACAAGAAGTTCCTTGATGTAAGGAGGGACTCCTAGAATCAGACCCTGAATCTTATTCCCCTATTTAGACCCTATATAGACCCCATATAGACCCCATACAGTCCCTAAATACCTCTGCGGTGGCTGAAAGGAAGCCCAAACTCCCAAACTTTACCCTACGTAAACCCTAAACCCCTAAACCCCTAAACCCCTAAACCCCTAAACCCCTAAACCCCTAAACCCCTAAACCCCTAAACCCCTAAACCCTAAACTCTCAACAAAAGCACACCCGAGAGGACAGGTTTTGGAGTAGCCTGAAGCCTGTTCCCTGCTTGAAGGTTCAAGGCAGGGTTTAGGGTTTAGGGTTTAGGGTTTAGGGTTTAGGGTTTAGGGTTTTGGGTTTTGGGTTTTGGGTTTTGGGTTTTGGGTTTAGGGTTTAGGGTTTAGGGTTCAGGGTTCAGGGTTTAGGGTTTAGGGTTTAGGGTTTCGGGTTCCCCTTCAGGTGGCTTCTACCGAGGGCTGGCCGAGACCTGGATACGGAAGCTGAGCGCAATGCGTGCCTTCGAGGAATGAGATGGGGCTGCACGCAACTCACAAGCACCCTAAAGCCTAAACCCTAAACCCTAAACCCTAAACCCTAAACCCTACACCCTAAACCCTAAACCCTAAACCCTAAACCCTAAACCCTAAACCCTAAACCCTAAACCCTAAACCCTAAACCCTAAACCCTAGACTACACGATGCCTAGAGACCCTTCCGAGGCGCCAACCTCGTGCGCTTCGCAGCGTGCCAGACGCAGTGGATGCGCCTGGCGCCCCTCCTGAGGGCCGCGGCTCTACCCACAGGCCATTAGGTTTAGGGTTTAGGGTTTTGGGTTTAGTGTTTGGGGTTTGGGGGCTTGAGGGTTTGAGAGTTTGAGGGTTTGAGGGTTTGAGGGTTTGCGGCTTTAAGGTTTAAGTGGAGGGTTTGATGGTTCACTGGTTCGAGGGCTCACAGACTTGTACGGCCAAGATCGGCCAAGCGCGCTCCTGAGTTTAAGGCTCAGGTTGCGGGCTAGGAGACAGACGTGGATGCTGAACCTAAGGATGAAAGCTTGGGGCACACGGTGGGTATATGGCGCCTTGTTTTTCACGTGCTTCCAGGTCTTGGCTTGCAGGGTTTGTTGGGTTTAGGGTTTAGGGTTTCGGGTTTGTTGGGTTTAGGGTTTGTTGGGTTTAGGGTTTAGGGTGTAGGGTTTAGGGTTTAGGTTTAGGGTGTAGGGTTTTCGTTTAGGTAAAAGCCAACCTGAGGCTCCCAGATCCGAGATGAAGCTTCGGTTTTGAAATTGGGGTTGCTTTAGGTCTCAGGGCTTCAGGGTCGTTTAGGGTTTAGACTTTAGGGCGTGCGAGGTCAAGCACAAAAACGCGAAGCCCTCGGGCCTTATCCAGACAGTGATGCGACTGTAAGTTCTGAAACCATGCGTTTTCAACAGTTCTGAACAAAACAAACCCTAAACCCTAAACCCTAAACCGAGTTTCGCAACTTCCCCAACTAGGGTGCGAGGCCCACGAAACATCGACAGGCGTACGAACGCGAACGCCACCAGAACTTTAGGACACAATAGATCCTTTTTTTTTTTTTTTGTTTTTTTTTTTTTTTTTTTTTTTTTTTTTTTTTTTTTTTTTTTTTTTTTTTTTTTGGGGGGGGGTTCTTAAAGTTTGGGGTTTAGGGTTTAGGGTTTTTTGGTTTAGGGTTTAGGGTTTAGAGTTTAGGGTTTTTGGTTTAGGGTTTGACAAGGAGCAGTATGGACTTGGATGGCTTGTGCATGCGTATCGAGAAGGGGGGGACGGGCTTTTGTGTGGTCTCCTTTCGAGCGACTAAATATTCTGTGTACGCACCTGAATGTATAGGTCATATATATATATATATATTATACATATATATATATATACACCGATATATAGATATGTAGATGCATATGCAGGTGTGCGTATATTTATATGTGCATACTTAGGTGTATATGCATACGTCTGTGTGTATGTATGTCTATGTATGTGTATATGTATATGTCTCTGTATATGTATATGCACATTTGTACATATATATATATGATTACGTATATTGAATCATACTGAAATTTATACTTATACTTATAAACCTGTGTACATAGATGAAAGAGAGATTCCTTAGAGAGAGGGAGGGATGGGCCTGTCTGGTGTCGGGCGTTAGGATTCACCTCTTTGCCAGGATCGGCTCTCACGAACCTGCAGAAGGGCGCAGCTCGCCCTCATCTTGGTTTTTTGTTTAGGGTTTAGGGTTTAGGGTTTAGGGTTTAGCGTTTAGGGTTTAGGGTTTAGGGTTTAGGGTTTAGGGTTTAGGGTGTAGTACACGGTTTGAAGTTTAGTTTTGCTAGGGTTGCAGGGTAGAGGGCGGGGGGGGGCCTCAACCCAAACCCGCTGCATGTCTTGCATGCGGAAGTGGAAGCGGAAGTACATGTGTACCCTAAACCCTAAACCTTAAACTTTATAAACCCTAAACCCGAAACCCTAGACTAAACCCTAGACCCGAAACCCTCTGTTCGCAAAGCCCAAGTCAAGACGCCTCTTTCGCTGGGAGATCCCGAGTTATTCGCATTGTCCCCCCTTTTTGTTTGGAGTTCGGCTCCCTTTTTCATCCCCCATTCAAACCAAAGGGTTTAGGGTTTTAGGGTTTGGGGTGTAGGGTTTAGAGTTTAACTTTAGGGTGTAGGGCTTACATAGAGTCTAGGCTTCTGTCCGCGGCTAGGATCGGTTTAGGATTATAGGGTGAAAGGGTTTAAATTAGGGTTTCGGGTTTCGGGTCTAGGGTTATAGGGTGAAAAAGGTGAAAGGGTTATAGGGCTACCGGGCTAAGGGTTTGAGGGTTTGCGCTTGCCAGGATTCATCTGGTCTTTGTCCAGGAACTTCACCTTAGTTGTCGTAACTAGGGTTTTACCCCTAAACCCTGAACCCTAAACCCTAAACCCTAAACCCTAAACCCTAAACCCTAAACCCTAAACGCTGATGATAATCTACAAGAACCCTTGTCATGCTCTCCAGGATGCGATCTTTCAGTCTCTGGCGGATGAGATGTCCGTGAACCCGCAGACGCGCACTTGCCTGGAGGCTCGAAGCTCTTGTGGGGGTATTAGGGTTTAGGGTTTCGGGTTTAGGGTTCAGGGTTTCGGGTTTAGGGTTTAGGGTTTATAGGGACAACTTTTCAAAAAGTCCGAACCAATCCAGAATCTACGAAAGGCATCATCGGGGGAAAGGGAGGGCCTGAGGGGGGGTGCCCTCAAGCGCTAAGCCCTCAACCCTTTGGGGTTTAGGGTTTATAATTCAGGGTTTTTCGAGATTTTGGGGTTTCGGGTTTTATGGTGTTAAGGTGTTTACGTGAGCTTTTGGGTGCCGGAGAGGTGCATCACTACCCCCTACTACAATCCTTATTGAGGACTGTTAGTATAAGGGGGAACATCCCAAGTTGTAACCCCAAAGGTTCCCCCTTAATATAGGAGTACAACAAGGTCCACAAAACCCAATGGTACAACCGTTAGGGTCCAAGGTACAACCCCTCGCTAAACCGCGAAACCTATCGCGAACCTCTGCAAGCTATGCTGTGCCTTACCCTAAGGGTCCATGTACCCATATAGTATATACTTGGGCCCTAAAGCTACTATATGGGAACCCCTTTAAGGCCCAAGTCTATACCAGATAGGTACATGGACCCTTAGGGTTATGGCTTCGGGCTCAGGTCTGTGGGTTTAGGGTTTGGGGTCCAGGGCGCTCCGATCTTAGGGTCAGGGCAAGTTTAGGGTTTCTAGCGCCATCATGGTTTCATCCTTCAGCCCTTAGCCCTGCACCCCCAGAGACTCTGAGACACTGAGCCCTAGGCCCCTGAGGCCCTGAGCCCCCAAGCCCTTAAGCTCTAAATCCTCAACTGTTAGGGGTTTAGGGTTTAGGGCTTAGGGGTTAGTGACCCCTGAACCCCTAAACACCTAGGCCCCTGAATCCTTAAACCCCGGCGCGCAGGACGTTCTGGGTTTTGGAGGTGATGCCTCCAATGGACATCGCATAGAAGAGGCAGGGGTTCAGGGTCCTTAAGGGGCCCTAAAGAACCCTAAACTGGCCCTGAACCCTAAACCCTAAAGAACCCTAAACCCTAAACCTTAAATGGTTCGGGTGTATGGTGGGGTTTAGGGGATAGGGGGCTTTTGGGCAGTCTGGGATTTTCCACAGCGGGCGTAGACATGCCAGCCCTTTGCCCCCGGAGGTTTCAGGTCTAGAGTCTCGGGGGTTAGTTCTTGCTTGAGGTTGATGTCGTTCTTCAGCTGCAGGAGGCAGCTAGGGGTCTGTGGGCTCAGGGTAAACCCTAAACCCTAAACCCTAAACCCTAAACCCTATACCCTAAACCCTAGACCCTAAACCCTAAACTGTGGGCTTCTTTTCGGGTCGGAGGGTTTGTGTTGGGCCATCGGTCGCATCAGCAGAGGCGAGCAAGTGCTTCTCCGAGACGCTTCGGCTTATCAAGCCAGAGCTGGAGGCGCTTTAGGGTTTAGGGTTTAGGGTTTAGGGTTTAGGGTTTAGGGTTTAGGGTTTAGGGTTTAGGGTTTAGGGTTGGTAGCCTGGTGGTGCCCTTTTCCCATTCGTTGTTTCAAGGTTGCCTTCTAAAGTAACCAACGCAAAACGGCTGCCCTGTCTATCATGTGGTTACTACCAAGCCATAGGCCAGTAAACCTTAGGCCCCAAAATTCTGAACCCACTAGACCTAGTCTAGGGTTTTGGGGCTTTAGGGCTTAGAGGGGTCTTTCAGTATCGGCATGAAAGGTACAGGGTATCGCTGGGGGCAGGTCTAGAGTAGAGTCTGGTCTGGTCCATGAGTCTGCCCATCATGGGACGACCAAACCTCCTGAATCCTACCATGCAAACCCGCGGCTTTCCGATGAAATTTAGGGTTTAGGGTTTAGGGTCTGAGGGCCTTAGGGATTTGTAGGGTTGGGACACCCAAGCCCACCCCCTGCCCTCCTGTTCAATTAGGTGCCTCCCGCTGCCCAAGACCTCCTCCCAACACCCTGAACCGAAACTATCAAGTTGGTGTAGGGTTTAGGTTTTAGGGTTTAGGGTTTAGGACTTCGGGTTTCGGGTTTTGCATGGTTCGAGAAGGTGCATTTCGTCATGTTTGCCATGCAGGGGGGGGAAGATTGGCGCAATTAAAAGGGCCAATTTCTATACCCTAAACTGTTCAGAAATGGGGGGGGGGGGGATTTGCAGTTCGGGGTATGTTATGTTGCGCAAGCGCGCTACCGCTGTTCTTAACAGCACGCCCCGTCAGAGCAGCATCCTTTTGAGAGAGAAGCCCCAAACCCCAAACCCCAAACCCCAAACCCCAAACCCCAAACCCCAAACCCCAAACCCCAAACCCCAAACCCCAAACCCCAAACCCCAAACCCCAAACCCCAAACCCCAAACCCCAAACCCCAAACCCCAAACCCTAAACCCTAAACCCTAAACCCTAAACCCTAAACCCTAAACCCTAAACCCTAAGCCTGCCAGTAGCATCCTCGTCTCTTGCTCTAGATCACCATACCCTGAAACCAAAGCCGCAAACCCTAAACCCTAAACTAATGCTTAGTAGCTGAATAAGTGCACTTCACACTTGTTGGGATATGATAATCCCCTATAGATCTGAAAGCGTACACTTTTTTGGGGGGGGGGGGGGGCTTATGAGCTCAGCAACTGAGGGTGAAACACCACACACCTGAACCCGAAGCTTTTGGTTTCCTTTTGTTGGACAAACGAAGTCTTACCATTCCATGAAACCCTAAGCCATAGCGCTTGGAGAAGTTTGACCCATGCATCCTTTGGCTATGAGGGGCAGTAAGACCCTCAACCCTAAGCCCTGAACCCTGAATCCTAAGCCCTAGACGCAGCAAGACCTTCCGCCTCAAGCTTACATAACTAAACCTAAACCCTAAACCCTAAACCCTAAACCCTAAACCCTAAACCCTAAACCCTAAACCCTAAACCCTAAACCCTAAACAAGGCAACTCCTAGGTTGGTTGCTGCATGTTTTTTTTTTTTTTTCCGGTGGTTCCGCTCATTTCAACTTCACACAACCCCTCAACCCGAAACCTGAAACCTGTCGGGTCGCCCGAAACCCTTACTACACCCGAAGCTTGGGATGTTCCCCTTATAGTAACAATCCTGAATAGGGATACTAAGCCCTTACTACACCCGAAGCTTGGGATGTTCCCCCTTGTACTAACAGTCCTGTAGACCCTAAACCCTAAACCCTAAACCCTAAACCCTAAACCCTAAACCCTAAACCCCTGAATTATGGGGATTATGGTACCCCCGATTGTAATCCCCATTAAGGACTGTCTAGCTCGCCCGGCAACCCTAAAGCCCAAGCCCCAAACCCGTAAAACCCTATACCTTAAACCTGCATTCGCCCTAAACCCTAAACCCTAAACCCTAAGCCCTAAACCCTAAACCCTGAACTTGGAGAAGGCCATTCTCAGATGTCTCAGGCAGTTTCGAGGCTCCGAAGTGCACTCCCCCAGCCCTAAACCCTAAACCCTAAACCCTAAACCCTAAACCCTAAACCCTAAACCAGGAGCTGCGCCGCGGCTCTAGCCGCCTTCTACTCCTCGAGGATGAGGAGCAGGGAGTCCAAACACTTAGGGTTTAGGGTTTAGGGTTTGAGGTTTGGGGTTTAGGGTTTAGGGTTGTTGGGGTTTGGGGTTTGGGGTTTAGGGTTTGGGGTTTAGGGTTTAGGGTTGCGGGTTTGGGTTTAGGGTTTGGGGGTTCAGGAGTTGGGTGTTTGGGGCTTGGGGTATGTCATGGTTGTTAGTATTGGTGAACATTGAAATTGACTCTGTTATCGTGTCTATTCTGGGTAGTATAGTATTTGAAAACCAAAGATCTCAGTTCTCACTTTTTTAACTTGTCTTCCGTGGTTGGGGCTCGTCAATTCCCATAAAAAGCCCACTAAAAGACGGTTCTCGCTAAATTAGGTTTTAGGGTTTGGGGTTTAGGGTTTCGGGTTTAGAGTTCAGGGCTTTCATCTTGAAAAGGCTATCTTTGGCTGGCTGCCCCTGCATAATTCTCAGTTTTTCTGTAAACGCAACATTCTCCTCTTGAATGCGGATGAGAACTTACAATAGGGCCTTCTTTAAAAAAGGATTTGGATTCATAATGTTTTCTCATATTATCTACCGGTGATCCTATTTGTGTACTTCTATTCTTTCTCCTAAGTAATGTAAGAAACTTAGCACAAAAGACTCTCTTATCTTCATGTTATTTCCTCATTTTGCACCTAAAGCCTGTTGATAAAGAATAGAAGGAAATAACCAGAAGGACCATTTCTTAAAGTTCTCTCCGTTCATGCTTTGTTTGGCTCAGAACCAAATTTGCAAGCGAGCACAAGGTTTGAGGTTAGACTTTAGGGCCTTGTCAGTGAAAAGGCAAAAAAGAGTCACGAGCCTTCCAGGGGGCTCGTTTGGAGCCCACCCCAAATCGGAAACCCTAGGGTCGACACCCTTGTCCCAGTCTCTGCATGTTATGCCGCAGGCAGCGTTTTCGTGGCTTTGCCAACCCCTCGGGGGCAAGTAGCAAAATACTAGCGAATGCTTTGGCCGAAAGAAGGGTTCAGGGTTCATGGTTCGGGGTGTAGATCGCTAAACCCTAAACCCTAAACCCTAAACCCTAAACCCTAAACCCTAAACCCTAAACCACGGATGACCCGGCCCACAGCTCTTAGTGGCACAGCTGCTGCGATTTAGGGCCTGCAGGCACGAAGCTCCTGCATGAACCCAACCTAGTTAGGGTTTAGGGTTTAGGGTTCAGGGTTTAGGGTTTAGGGTTTAGGGTTTAGGGTTTAGGGTTTACGGTTTACGGTTTAGGGTTTAGGGTTTCGGATTCGGAAAATCTCCCATGTCTGTCTCTTGCAGTTGGGCAGGACGGTGGAACATGCTGTCATTTTGGGCTGTGTCTCTTGATGCGTATAGGATTTGGGCTTTTAGGGTGTCGGGCTCGGGGTTTACGATGAATTTTGGGCTGAGTGGAGTCGCAGCGGCTGAGGATGAACGTGAGGGGCGAGGCCTCAAGACTCGCAAGAGTAGGGTTTAGGGTTTAGGGTTTAGGGTTTAGGGTTTAGGGTTTAGGGTTTAGGGTTTAGGGTTTAGGGTTTTTTCTCTTAGGGTTTAGGGTTTAGGGTTTAGCGCAAGAGTCAGGTTATGGCTAAGTTCAGCTGCAAGACAAGGGCGAGGGGGCAGGATGAACGCGATGCCATTTGGGCTCCGTTGCTGGGCAAAGTCTTCGCTTTGGAGGAGGCCAAGGACTGCAACATGGGAGTGAAGAGGAGCCATTGTGAGTGGAGCGCGCATTTCGGACAGCGACCTGGGGAAAGACCCTGTGGAGCGAAGAGGTCGAAGAGGATCCAGAAAAGTGCTGTCGCGCGAATGCCCTCGCAGGGCTCAGTATTCTGAGGGTGTAGGGTTTAGGGTTTAGGGTTCGGGGTTTAGGGTTTAGGGTTTAGGGTGTCTCAATAAGTGGGTGCGCTGGTGCTGAAAGCACCCAGGCGCGCGCCCCGACCTGTATAAGCCCACCCCGCTGGCGCTCGACCCTCGTCTTAACCTCTACGGGTTTAGGGTTCTTTTGAACTCTGATCGTGCTTTTGTTATTTTCTCTAATGGTTGGGTCTAGAAAGTCTAGAAGCTGGGCCTCGATGCAGATATTTACCCTGAAGTTCGCAGCCCCTTGGCGTTGCAAGGGATGATGTCCATCATTCGAGGGCTTCTGGGAGGGCCAAAAAGTGAGAGGTTTGGGATTGGGGTTGGCTGCCCCCTTGGCGATGCTGCATCTTGGTTTGGGATCTGGACCACTTTCTTGGAAGTGCCTGAAGTCAGAGGTTTGGGGTGTGGGGTTCCTGCCGCTTTCGCCTTTACTGATGCAGCTTATTTGGAGGGCGAGGCAGCCTCCCAGGCTCCCGGCAGGTCAGACAGGGGCCTCCCAGGCAGGGGCCTCCCACCAGACAGGGGCCTCCCAAAAAGGGGCTTCCCAGGCCGGCAGGGCAGGCCCCACGCAGACCCCCAGAAAGACTCCGCGCTTTGCCCGAAGGTTTGGGGTGTCTCGTTTCTTTTTTTTTTTCAGGGGCGACTTGACGGGTCACTCGCCAGCGACCTACCGGGTCCCCCGCGCAGCCCGTAGCTGCCCGGGACTGAGAGCTCCGTCGCCAGCTCCGGAACTCCCTCGCCTGCCGGCTTCGGTGCGTTCGCCCTGCTCGACGGCCCGGGCTCACTCAGTTTAGGGTTTAGGGTTTACAGAATCTGCGCCAGGACAGTGGAGGTGGGGTTCAGGCCTTTAGAGTTGAGGGTTTACGGAGGGCCCCCCCTAAGGCCGCCCCTATAAACGCCTTAAACGCCCTAAAAGCGCTGAACCTAAAGCCTCAAGCCCTCAAGCCTCAACCTAAAACCAGACGAACCCCATCAAGAGTTCCCTTCCAACTTTTAAGAACTGTCTCAACCCCAAACCGTCAACGTAAAACCCTAAAGCCCCATTAAGAGTTCCGTGTGCGCCCTTAAAGACTAGACCTGGTCCGGCCGAAGACACCCCAGGCTTCCTTACCACGGGCTTGAGAGCTTTGGGGCTTTTGGGGGGCTTTAGGGGTTTAGGGGTCTATAGGGTTCAGGGTTTAGGGTCGAGTTTAGGGGTTTTGGGGTTTTGCGTTTTGGGTTTCTATGGTTCAGGGTAAACCCTAAACCCTAAACCCTAAACCCTAAACCCTAAACCCTAAACCCTAAACCCTAAACCCTAAACCCTAAACCCTAAACCCTAAACCCTAGAGGAGCTGCTGTCGCTTTGGGGCAGCCCTGGCTTGGCTGTAGAGCAGCAGGAGGGCATCGTGCGCCTGGGCTTTTAGCGATCCTAAGGAGGGTTTCGGGTTTAGGGTTTAGGGTTTAGGGTTTAGGGCATAGGCCACCCTTAACCTTTTTTCCTTGTTTTTTTCGGGTTAAAGGTTTGAGGTGTCAAGGTTTAGGGTTTAGGGTTCAGGGTTTAGGCCCAGGGCTCTCGGTGTAAGTGTTTTAATGGACATGATACAGAGACTTTAGGGTTCAGGGCTTTGGGTTTGGGGTTTAGGGTTTGGGGTTTAGGGTTTAGGGCTTGGGGCTTAGGGCCTGGTCTTCCTGGGACTACGGGTTTGGGGTTGCGCATTTTGGGGCGGTCAGGATCCAGTGGGGTTTAGGGTAAGAAGGGTTTGGGGCTCAGGGCTTAGGGTTTCGGGTTTAGCGTTTTGAGTTTTTAGGGTTTAGAATTAGGTTGCAGCTCACACCTAAACCTCCAAGACCCTAAAGCTCCTCCCATCCAAGGAGCACGAGCCTTCCGCGGCTTTTCCCGGGCTGCGCCAGGTGGAAGTTCGCCCGGCGTGTGTGCTCAGGAGGTCGGGGATTTCAGGCTTAGGGTTTAGGGTTTAGGGTGTAGGGTTTAGGGTTTAGGGTTTAGGGTTTAGGGCTTTTCTTACCTCTACTTCATGTTCTCCAATTAGAGAATTCCTTTTTGAGGGGGCTCGGATCTTCTTGATGCTCTCTCGGCATCTTGAGGGTTGAGGGCTAAACCCTAAACCCTAAACCCTAAACCCTAAACCCTAAACCCTAAACCCTAAACCCTAAACCCTAAACCCTAAACCCTAAGATTTCCCCCTGCCCCCTGCCCCCATGAAAACACAGGAAGTCACTGTGCAAGGGAACCCCTTTTCTTGGGGGGGAGGCTGTGGGGGTTTAGGGTTTAGGGTTACCCAAATCATGCGCTGGTTTTGGGTTTAGGTATAAGTACCCTAAGTTGGGTTGTACATATTTAGTTTGGGGATACAAAATCCCTTAACCCAGAACCCTAAACTAAACCCAGTAGTACATCAAGGGCGATCCAGTAGAGGGTACAGAGCTCAGGTTTACAGAGTTCAGGTTTTTAGATTCAGGGTTTACGGGTTAGGGTTTTAGGGTTCAAGGTTCAGGGTTTACAGAGTTAAAGGTTCAGGGTTTATAGGGCCCGGGTTCGTAGGCTTCAGGGTTTAGGCTTCAGGGTGTATAGGATTGATATAGGGATTTGTGGGTTGCATGCAGGTTTCAGGGGGGAAGGTCCGGGTTTGTAGGGTTTGGGGTTTGTTAGTGTTCAGAGTTTGGGGTTTACAGGTTCAGGGTTGGGGGGTTCAGAGGTCTTAGGGTTTAGGGCCTCACATGCCCTTAGACCAAGAAAACGCTGTGCGAAAACTGGGAGGTTCCCCAACCCTAAACCCTAAACCCTAAACCCTAAACCCTAAACCCTAAACCCTAAACCCCGAATGCAGGGAGTGAAAGGGTGCGCCGCATCAAGACGTCCAACAGCGAGCTGCCTTCCCGCGGAGGCGGGTCTCAACCGGACCCTAAAACCCCAGAGCCTTGCACCATGGGCCCTATGTACCCTAAGGCCTTAGCCCTAAGCTAACCCTAAATCAAATTTAGGGGATCTTTAAGGTTGCTCTTGTATCTCGTCCTGGATTAGGGGTTTAGGGTCTAGGGCTTAGGGTTGTGGGGATTCGGGGGGGCGGGGGGGAGGGGAGGAGGTTGGTAGCCAGTGGTACCCTGTTAACCTTTTTTGGTTTCTAGGGTTTAGGGTTTAGGACTGAGGGTTTAAGGTTTAGGGCTTAGGCTTAAAGCAACCAACCTCAAAAAGGGTACCGTTAATGCAATCTGGCGACTGTATAGCCGGCATCGATTGTTATCTCCATTTAGGGCTTGGGGCTTATGGAGCTTTAGCCCTGAAGAAACCCTAAACCCTGAACCCTAAACCCTAAACCCTAAACCCTAAACCCTAAACCCTAAACCCTAAACCCTAAACCTCAACCCTGAGCCCTAAACACGCAGGGTTTAAGAGGCTGTTTATCTCGAGTCTTTGCGCGGGCGCTTCGGGTTGGAGGGCTCATGGCGTCGAAAGTTCGAGAAGGTGTGGTCTGGTTTAGCGTTTAGGGTTTAGGGTTTAGGGTTTAGGGTTTAGGGTTTAGGGTTTAGGGTGTTTAGGTTTAAGTCAGGGTTCAGGGGTGAAGGGGGTGCCGGGGACGCCACTGCGAGTTTCAGGTTCGCGGCAACTCACTCAAGCCTCAACCATGAGTCCTGAACTCCCGCGCTTGAATTCTGAATCCTAAACTCCGAACCCTAAACCCCAAACCCTAAACCCCAAACCCTAAACCCTAAACCCTTCTTAAACCCCAAGCCCTGAACCTCACAGGCACAGGGGAACGGCGACCGGCACGCCGTACCTGAGATGTAGTTCTGGCCTACTGAAGCCCACAGGGCGTTTAGGGTTTAGGGCTGAGTGTTTAGGGTTTAGGGTTTAGGGTTTAGGGTTTAGGTTATTAGGGTTTAGAGTTTAGGGTTTTATCCCTACATCCCTAAACCTTAACCCTCAAGCCCTAAGCTCAAGACAGGCTTCGAGCTTAGTTGCATGCTCCCTTAGTACACGTTCAAGGCCCTGAAGCATGGTTGTATTGGGGAGAAACCTCCGAAGCCCTATGCATTCGACGAAAGGTATAAAGGCCTAGTAGTAGAGTAGACAACCTTGAATCTTTTTGGGTTAATATAATACCCTCATATTCCCAAAGGTTAACCTTGAATTCCCGCAGGTTGCTGGACAACTAAGAAAGGTGAATTCCTGTGAAGGGGCCCTTGTAACTACACTAAGAAGGTTTAGACGGGGTTGTCGGGTCTACATGATACAGCGTCCAGGGTCTATGTCGCTTTGGCATCTTCTTGGCTTAAGAATTCTCAGAACCCTAAACCCTTAACCCTGAACCCTAAACCCTAAACCCTAAATCCAAAGCCTAAACTCTAAACCCTAAACCCTAAGCCCTAAGCCCAACACCCTAAACCCGAAACCCCAAACCCTAAACCCTAAACCCCAAACCCCAAACCCTAAACCCCTAACCCAAATTCCCAAACCCAAAACCCTAAACCCCAAACCCCAAACCCTAAACCCTAAACCCTGAACCCTAAACCCTAAACCCTAAACCCCAAACCCTAAACCCTAAACCCCAAACCCTAAACCCTAAGCCCTAAACCCAGGTGGAGAGCTGCTTATCGTCACGGCGGAGCCCGGCCCAGGGCCTGCTCTCCGACTGCCCGGGCCCCCATGTCTTAAACCCTAAACCCTAGGGTTTAGGGTTTAGGGTTTAGGGTTAGGGTTTAGGGTTTAGGGTTTAGGGTTTGGGGTTTGGGGTTTGGGGTTTGGGGTTTTGGGTTTTGGGTTTAGCCCTGAGTACGAAGGACCTTTCTGTACTATTTGGCAATCGTCTTTTTCCTATTATATTTTAAATACTGCACACCATATTTAAATTTTAAAGCTTTTTGAAGGAAACTAAAGGCTTTAAAATCTTTAAAACCTTTAAAATTTAATTGAGGAGGCCCTCAATTAAATTTTAAAGGGGAGGGGCTCCTTTTAAAATCTTTAAAATCTTTAAAATCTAATTGGGCCTCCATTTAAATTTTAAAGGTTTTAAAGGAATTTAAAGGCTTTAAAACCTTTAAAACCTTTAAAATCTAATTGGGGAGGTCCCCAATTAAATTTTAAAGGGAGGGCCCCCCTTTAAAATCTTTAAAACCTTTAAAATCTTTAAAATATTTAAAATTTACTTGGACCTCCATTTAAATTTTAAAGGTTTTAAAGGAATTTAAAGGCATTAAAATCTTTAAAACATTTAAAATCTAATTGGGGAGGTCCCCAATTGAATTTTAAAGGGCACGGCCCCCTTTTAAAATCTTTAAAATTTAATTGGACCTCCATTTAAATTTTAAAGGTTTTAAAGGAATTTAAAGGCTTTAAAACCTTTAAAACCTTTAAAATTGAATTAAGGAGGCCCTCAATTAAAATTTAAAGGGGAGGGGCTCCTTTTAAAATCTTTAAAATCTTTAAAATCTTGATAATCTTTAAAATCTTTAAAATTTAAGTGGACCTCCATTTAAATTTTAAAGATTTTAAAGGTTTTAAGGCCTTTAAATTCCTTTAAAACCTTTAAAATTTAAATGGGGAGGCCCTCAATTCAATTTTAAAGGGGACGGGCCCCCTTTAAAATCTTTAAAATCTTTAAAATCTTTAAAATTAATTGGGCCTCCATTTAAATTTTAAAGGTTTTAAAGGAATTTAAAGGCTTTAAAACCTTTAAAACCTTTAAAATCTAATTGGGGAGGTCCCCAATTAAATTTTAAAGGGGAGGGCCCCCCTGTAAAATCTTTAAAACCTTTAAAATCTTTAAAATTTAATTGGACCTCCATTTAAATTTTAAATGTTTTAAAGGAATTTAAAGGCCTTAAAATCTTTAAAACCTTTAAAATCTAATTGGGGAGGTCCCCAATTGAATTTTAAAGGGGAGGGGCTCCTTTTAAAATCTTTAAAATCTTTAAAATTTAATTGGGCCTCCATTTAAATTTTAAAGGTTTTAAAGGAATTTAAAGGCCTTAAAATCTTTAAAACCTTTAAAATCTAATTGGGGAGGTCCCCAATTGAATTTTAAAGGGCACGGGCCCCTTTTAAAATCTTTAAAACCTTTAAAATCTTTAAAATCTTTAAAATTTAATTGGACCTCCATTTAAATTTTAAAGGTTTTAAAGGAATTTAAAGGCTTTAAAACCTTTAAAACCTTTAAAGTTTAATTCAGGAGGCCCTCAATTAAAATTTAAAGGGGAGGGGCTCCTTTTAAAATCTTTAAAATCTTTAAAATCTTTAAAATCTTTAAAGTCTTTAAAATTTAAGTGGACCTCCATTTAAATTTTAAAGATTTTAAAGGTTTTAAGGCCTTTAAATTCCTTTAAAACCTTTAAAATTTAATTGGGGAGGCCCTCAATTCAATTTTAAAGGGGACGGGCCCCCTTTAAAATCTTTAAAATCTTTAAAATCTTTAAAATTTAATTGGACCTCCATTTAAATTTTAAAGGTTTTAAAGGAATTTAAAGGCTTTAAAACCTTTAAAACCTTTAAAATTTAATTGAGGAGGCCCTCAATTAAATTTTAAAGGGGAGGGGCTCCTTTTAAAATCTTGAAAATCTTTAAAATCTTTAAAATCTTTAAAATTTAATTGGGCCTCCATTTAAATTTTAAAGGAATTTAAAGGCTTTAAAACCTTTAAAACCTTTAAAATCTAATTGGGGAGGTCCCCAAATAAATTTTAAAGGGGAGGGGCCCCCTTTAAAATCTTTAAAACCTTTAAACCTTTAAAATGTTTAAAATTTAGTTCGGCCTCCAATTAAATTTTAAAGGCTTTAAAGGAATTTAAAGACTTGAAAATCTTTAAAACCTTTAAAATTTAAATGGAGGTCCAATTAAATTTTAAAGATTTTAAAGATTGTAAAGACTTTAAAAGGGGCTCGTGCCCTTTAAAATTCAATTGGGGACCTCCCCAATTAGATTTTAAAGGTTTTAAAGGTTTTAAAGCCTTTAAATTCCTTTAAAACATTTAAAAGTTAAATGGAGGCCCAATTAAATTTTAAAGATTTTAAAGGTTGTAAATATTTTAATGATTTTAAAGGTTTTAAAGATTTTCGAGGGGGCCCGCGCGCTTTAAAATTTAATTGAGGGCCTCCCCAATTAAATTTTAAAGGTTTCAAAGGTTTTAAAGCCTTTAAACTCCTTTAAAACCTTTAAAATTTAAATGGAGGTCCAATTAAATTTTAAAGATTTTAACGATTTTAAAGGTCTTAAAGATTTTAAAGGGGACCCCTCCCCTTTAAAATTCAATTGGGGACCTCCCCAATTAGATTTTAAAGGTTTTAAAGGTTTTAAAGCCTTTAAATTCCTTTAAAACCTTTAAAATTCAAATGGAGGCCCAATTAAATTTTAAAGATTTTAAAGATTTTAAAGATTTTAAAGATTTTAAAGATTTTAAAAGGGGCCCGTGCCCTTTAAAATTCAATTGGGGACCTCCCCAATTAGATTTTAAAGGTTTTAAAGGTTTTAAAGCCTTTAAATTCCTTTAAAACCTTTAAAATTTAAATGGAGGCCCAATTAAATTTTAAAGATTTTAAAGATTTTAAAAGGAGCCCCTCCCCTTTAAAATTTAATTGAGGGCCTCCTCAATTAAATTTTAAAGGTTTTAAAGGTTTTAAAGCCTTTAAATTCCTTCAAAACCTTTAAAATTTAAATGGAGGTCCAATTAAATTTTAAAGATTTTAAAGATTTTAAAGGTTTTAAAGATTTTAAAGGGGGCCCCTCCCCTTTAAAATTCAATTGGGGACCTCCCCAATTAGATTTTAAAGGTTTTAAAGGTTTTAAAGCCTTTAAATTCCTTTAAAACCTTTAAAATTTAAATGGAGGCCCAATTAAATTTTAAAGATTTTAAAGATTTTAAAAGGAGCCCCTCCCCTTTAAAATTTAATTGAGGGCCTCCTCAATTAAATTTTAAAGGTTTTAAAGGTTTTAAAGCCTTTAAATTCCTTTAAAACCTTTAAAATTTAAATGGAGGTCCAATTAAATTTTAAAGCTTTTAAAGATTTTAAAGGTTTTAAAGATTTTAAAGGGGGCCCCTCCCCTTTAAAATTTAATTGGGCACCTCCCCAATTAGATTTTAAAGGTTTTAAAGGTTTTAAAGCCTTTAAATTCCTTTAAAACCTTTAAATTTAAATGGAGGCCCAATTAAATTTTAAAGATTTTAAAGATTTTAAAGGGGCCCGTGCCCTTTAAAATTCAATTGGGGACCTCCCCAATTAGATTTTGAAGGTTTTAAAGGTTTTAAAGCCTTTAAATTCCTTTAAAACCTTTAAAATTTAAATGGAGGCCCAATTAAATTTTAAAGATTTTAAAGATTTTAAAAGGAGCCCCTCCCCTTTAAAATTTAATTGAGGGCCTCCCCAATTAAATTTTAAAGGTTTTAAAGGTTTTAAAGCCTTTAAACTCCTTTAAAACCTTAAAAATTTGAATGGAGGTCCAATTAAATTTTAAAGATTTTAAAGATTTTAAAGGTTTTAAAGATTTTAAAGGGGGCCCCTCCCCTTTAAAATTCAATTGGGACCTCCCCAATTAGATTTTAAAGGTTTTAAAGGTTTTAAAGCCTTTAAATTCCTTTAAAACCTTTAAAATTTAAATGGAGGCCCAATTAAATTTTAAAGATTTTCAAGATTTTAAAGATTTTAAAAGGAGCCCCTCCCCTTTAAAATTTAATTGAGGGCCTCCTCAATTAAATTTTAAAGGTTTTAAAGGTTTTAAAGCCTTTAAAACCTTTAAAATTTAAATGGAGGCCCAATTAAATTTTAAAGCTTTTAAAGATTTTAAAGGTTTTAAAGATTTTAAAGGGGGCCCCTCCCCTTTAAAATTTAATTGGGCACCTCCCCAATTAGATTTTAAAGGTTTTAAAGGTTTTAAAGCCTTTAAATTCCTTTACAACATTTATAATTTAAATGGAGGCCCAATTGAATTTTAAAGATTTTAAAGATTTTAAAGATTTTAAAGATTTTAAAAGGAGCCCCTCCCCTTTAAAATTTAATTGAGGGCCTCCTCAATTAAATTTTAAAGGTTTTAAAGCCTTTAAGTTCCTTTAAAACCTTTAAAATTTAAATGGAGGTCCAATTAAATTTTAAAGCTTTTAAAGATTTTAAAGGTTTTAAAGATTTTAAAGATTTTAAAAGGAGCCCGTCCCCTTCAAAATTTAATTGAGGGCCTGCTCACTTAAATTTTAAAGGTTTTAAAGTTTTTAAAGCCTTTAAATTCCTTTAAAACCTTTAATGTTTACATGGAGGTCCAATTAAATCAAAGATTTTAAAGGTTTTAAAGATTTTAAAGGGGGGCCCTCCCCTTTAAAATTTAATTGGGGACCTCCCCAATTAGATTTTAAAGGTTTTAAAGGTTTTAAAGCCTTTAAATTCCTTTAAAACCTTTAAAATTTACATGGAGGCCCAATTAAATTTTAAAGATTTTAAAGATTTTAAAGATTTTAAAGATTTTAAAAGGAGCCCCTCCCCTTTAAAATTCAATTGAGGGCCTCCTCAATTAAATTTTAAAGGTTTTAAAGGTTTTAAAGCCTTTAAATTCCTTTAAAACCTTTAAAATTTAAATGGAGGCCCAATTAAATTTTAAAGGTTTTAAAGATTTTAAAGGGGGCCCCTCCCCTTTAAAATTTAATTGGGGACCTCCGCAATTAGATTTTAAAGGTTTTAAAGGTTTAAAGCCTTTAAATTCCTTTAAAACCATTTAAGATTTACATGGAGGCCCAACTAAATTTTAAGGGTTTTAAGATTTTAAAGATTTTAACAGGAGCCCCTCCCCTTCAAAATTTAATTGAGGGCCTGCTCAATTAAATTTTAAAGGTTTTAAAGGTTTTAAAGCCTGTAAATTCCTTTAAAATCTTTAAAATTTAAATGGAGGTCCAATTAAATTTTAAAGATTTTAAAGGTTTTAAAGATTTTAAAGGGGGCCCCTCCCCTTTAAAATTTAATTGGGGACCTCCCCAATTAGATTTTAAAGGTTTTAAAGGAATTTAAAGGCTTTAACACCTTTAAAACCTTTAAAATTTCAATGGAGGTCCAAGAAAATTTTAAAGATTTTAAAAATTTTAAAGATTTTAAAGATTTTAAAAGGGGCCCGTGCCCTTTAAAATTCAATTGGGGACCTCCCCAATTAGATTTTAAAGGTTTTAAAGGTTTTAAAGCCTTTGAATTCCTTTAAAACCTTTACTCTCTCTCTCTCTCTTTCTTTCTTTTTTTTGGGCGGCATGTCTTGTAGAATTGGAAGACGAGGATAAGGGTGAGCTACAACAAAAGAGGTTTGCTGAAGCAGAGAGGGAGTGAGACAGGGCGAGGCATAGAGAAAAGCATAGATTGTGGGACAGAGAGGGTCTCTTAGCTTCCCCCTTCTCAAGTTCATGTCAGTGTTCTTTCTTGTGGAAAAGAAAGACGAAAAGAGAAGAGAGAAGAGGAATTTACATGTTCTTCCTACCTTGTTCTTGCCCCTCCCTCTTCTCTCCCCCCTGAGCCTGTCTCTCTGGCTATCTCCTCATTTTTTAGGCATGAAGAGAAGCATAGACGCCATAGACCGTGGGAGGGAGAGGGCCTCTTGGCTTGCCCATCTCTTTCTCCGTTTAGACAAGAACATAATCTGGAGAGAAGGGGGGCTTACACCTTCTTCTCACCATGCTCCTCACTCTTCTCTCTTCCCCGCCCCCCTCTCGCGCTCTTTTTTTCTTTCTTTCAGCGGGCTTGAGGGCAAGGTTTTCCCCACCCCCACCCCCACGCATCACTCTCTCGCTCTCTCTCTCTCTGTCTCTCTCTCTCTCTCTCTCTTTCTTTCTTTCTCACTCTCTGTCTCTGTCTTTCTTTTCTCTTCTGAGTGGTATGTCTCGTAGAACTAGAAGGGGGGGAGAGTGAGAGGAATGAAAGGAAGAACTATAAAGAAAAAGATTTGAAGAAGGAGAGGGAGAATGAGACATCGCCCCGTCGCTCTTGCTATCGATCTCTCTCTCTCTCTCTCTCTCTCTTTCTTATCTGAGTGGTACGTCTCGTAGAGTTGGAAGAGGAGGAGGAGGAGGTTGCAAGGCATGGAAAGGAAGAAAGAGATTTGCTGAGGCAGAGCGGGAGTGAGATTGCTGAAAAGAAAAAACACATTAGGCCTCTCACGGCTTTCTTGTCCACAGGATAGGCTTTGAATAGTAAAACAAGGACAAGTGCTCACATTGTACCTTTTGAGGGCCCATGTTAAGGGACCATGAAACTACCCTAAGATACACCTTCTTCTTACCATGCTCCTCCCTCTTCTCTCTTCCCCACCCCCCTCTCGCGCTCTGTCTTACTTTCTTTTTTCAGCGGGCTTCAGGGCAAGGGTTTTCCTCCATCTCTCACTTATTCTTTGGTGAGAGGAATGGAAAGAAGAACTACAAAGAAAGAGACTTGCAGAAGAAGAGAGGGAATGAGACAGGGCGAGACATAGAGAGAAGCATAGGCCGTGGGAGAACAAGAGAGATAGGGTCTCTTGGCTTTCCCCTTCTCAAGTTCACATTAGTTTTCTTTCTTGCAGAAGAGAAGGGTAAGAAGATAGTAGAGAGGTTGAGCTTACATTTCTTCCTACCTTGCTTCTCCCTCTACCTCTGCTCTTGTTCTCCGTCTCTCGCTCCTACTCTCGCTTTCGGTCTCGTTTTTTCTTTGTCGGTCTGTCTGTCTCTCTCTCTCTCTCTCTCTCTCTCTCTCTCTCTTTTCTTTCCTGATTAGTATGTGTCGTAGAATTAGAAGAGGAGCAGGAAGGTGAGAGGAATGAAAAGGAAGAACTACAAAGAAAGCGATTTGCAGAAGAGGAGAGCGAATGAGACAGGGCGAGGCATTGAGAGAAGCAGGGAGAAAACGAGGGAGAGGGTCTCTTGGATTTCCCCTTCCCAAGTCCATATCAGTTTTTTCTTGCAAAAGAAAGATAGAGGAGCTTACATGTCTTCTTACCTTGCTCCTCCCTCTTCTCTCCTCTATCACCCCTTTCTGCTTCTACTGGCTCGCTCTCTCTCTCTCTCTCTCTCTCTCTCTCTCTGAATCACTCTCTCTCTCTCTCTCAATCACTCTCTCTCTCTCTCTCTGGGCATGAGGGGCGTATGCCTTCCGCGCGCCAAGTGCGCCCGAGTCTGCTCAGTCCAGACTTGACTTTGGGAGATTCGGTTCGGTGATAGCTTGTCAGTTCCCTCACTCCCCTACACCTATCCCTGTCCCTGACCCACAAACTGCACATAAACGCTAAACAGAGATGTGGAACCGACTGCTGCGCAGTCGACCTCTCAGCTATTGCTGTCCCCCCGCCCGGCGTCGTGAGACGTTCCCCTGCCGTTTGCCCCAAGCGGACCCTACCTATAAGGCCAACTGAGGTTACCGCTATATTTCTTCTGTCACTCTCTCTATCTCTTCTTTTCTTTTATGGGCCGTATGTCTTGTACAAGTGGAAGACGAGAAGGAGGGTGAGCTATTAGATTTGCTGAAGCAGAGAGGGCGTGAAACAGGGCGAGGCATAGAGAGAAGCATAGACCGTGGAAGCTCTTGGCTTTCCCCTTCTGAAGTCCATATCAGTTTTCTTTTTTGTTGAAGAGAAAGAGAAACAAAGAAGAGAGAACAGGAATTTACATGTTCTTCCTAACTTGTTCTTGTCCCTCCCTCTTCTCTCCCCCCTCACCCTGTCTCTCTGCACGGGAATGTGGAATGAGATGAAGGCAGCGTCCCCTGGAGGGACCTGCCTCAGCTTCCAAATAAAACCTGTTTCAACCACCCCCCACCCCCTTTCCCCAGGTTTCGTATACTTTCTGCAGTAAGGATGTGATGCCCAATTGCTTTGACAAGTATCATATAAGACCTTATGTGCTTAATGGAAAGCGCAATATCCGGTAACCTTGTTGGGAGATTTGTGGGAAACATTGAGAGTGAAAAGCAAGATGCTTGCGATCAATTCCTAGCAGCCTGTTGGAAGGTCCCAGGAAGTAGTGAAAGGATATATGCTCCAAGTATTCTCGTGTCCCCGGGACTTGCAGTAAATCATTTGTCTTCTTTGCGTGTTTTTCTTTTCCTTCTTTCTTCCTTTCTTACCTCGATTTCGCCCATTCTCTGTCACTTTCTCTCAACAGCTCTCGCCCCTTCCCGCTCATGGTTCCATGCCCTACCCTTGCCTCCTTTCAAATGAAGAGGCAAGAAGAGAGTAAGAGAGTAAGAGAGGAAGAGAGGAGAGGGAGACCCGTCCCCTACCCTTCCCTTTTTCGATACCCTTTTAAGAATAAGAAAGAGAAGAACAAGATAAAAAAAGAGAGAAGAGGAGGAAGGTAGGCAGAGGAAGAAGGACTTCCTCCCTTTCATTTGGCTTTGTCTTACATTTCGTTTTTGCCCTCTTCTGCCATCTCTTTTCTCAATGTCTTGCTGTCTCTCACTGTAAGGAAAGGAAGAGGCGAGAGGAGGAGGGGAGGGGAGGAGAGGCAATGGGTGCTGCTGGAAGCTCTTGCCCCAGGACATTCTACAAGCCTTGAAGGCCCCGACATTCGGGGGGCTCCCGGGAGGCCTGGAGGCTGAGTGGTTCTGTACACACCCGTAGCCCAATGTTGGCTTTTCCGTTAGCAGCGTCACCCCCGCAACATACCACAGGTGGGGGAAAGTTCTAAACGCATGCCCCTCAGGGGCGGTCCCTTCGGGGATCATATGCTCGGAAGAAGAAGAGATGGAGAGAAACAACAAAGACGAGAAAGGAGGAGATGATGAGAGAGCGGGCCTCTTGCTTGCCCTGAGCTCTCTGTTCCTTGCAGTTCTCCTTTCTTATGCAAAAAGAAGAAGAGAAGAATATGGCAAGAGAAGGGAAAGCAAGAGAGAGCCGCGCGAAGGAGCAAAACAAACTTTCTTCTGCCCACCGTCTTCCTCCATCTGCTCTTGTCCCTCTCGTTCTGTTCTTTCCTTATTCTTCGAAGAATGTTGTTGAGAGGAGGGGAGGAAGGGAAGAGGAGAGGGGGGGTGACAAACAAAGGAGCGGCAGAGTGAGGAGGAGTTTGCCCGTCGCCTCAACTCACCCGGAAGCGCCCAACGGGTCCGGAGGACCAAGATCTGTCCCTCTTTGTGAGGAAAGGAAGAGGCGAGGGGAGGGGAGGAGAGGCAATGTCTCATGGCGAGCTGGGAGGGAGGGTCTCTCTCTCTCTCTCTCTCTCTCTCTCTCTATCTCTCTCTGTCTGTCTCTCTTTTTCTTCTTCTTCCGCTGGGCTTGAAACTTTCCCTCTCTCTCTTCTTTCTATCAGTTCTTTGTATTGTTCTCACCTTTCCGGGATCTGTTTCTATTTTTCTGCGTACCTTCTTCGCCTTAGCTCTTCACCAGAAAGGAAAGAGTATGAAAGAAGGAGAGTGGCAGAGAGGTGAGAGGAAGGACAGAAGGCGAGTGAATAGGAGAACTCTTCCTCCGAATCTCGCGGCTACCAGTCCTCTTCTCCTTTTTCTTCCAACGCAGCTCGTCTTGGTTTATCGCTTATGAAACGTGAGAGAAGAACAAGGAATGAACAGAGGCCGAGGACAAGGCCCTGCTGCTTTTTCATCCCCTCCCCCCTCCCTCTCTCTCTGTCTCTCTCTCTCTCTCTCCCTATTCTCTTTTCCCTTTTCTCTTTCTCTTTTACTTGCTCCCTTTCTTTCTGTCTTTCTTTCCCTGGCTCTTGTTCTCCTTCTACCGCTCTCGGATTCGCTTCTTTTTCTCTTGTCTTTTCCCTTACTCCCTTGTCTGCTTCCAGAAGTAGAGAGGGAGGGAGGGAGAGGGAGAGAGAGAGGGATGAAGAGAGCAACGAAGACAAGAAAAGAAAAAATGATGAGAGCGAGGCCTCTTGCTTGCCCTGAGCTCTCCGCTCCTTTCACTCCTTTCTTACGCAGAGAACAGGGAGAAAAGAAGATGAAGAAGGCAACGGAAGAAAAAGCGAGAGAGCCGGGCGAAGGAGGAGTTCACCCTTCCTCTCCCCACCGTCTTCCTCCGTCTTGTCTCTTCCTTTCTGTTCTCTGTTATTCCTCACTCTTTGCAGAAATGGAAAGGAGGGGAGGAAGGAAAGAGGAGAGGGGAGGGATGATAGCGCAAGAGATGGCAAAGCAAGGAGGATGAATGAGAGCTGAAAGGAAGGACAGAGGGTGATTGAAGAGGAGAACTCCTCCTCCGAATCTCGCGGCTACCAATCCTCTTCTCCTTTGTCTTCCCACGCAAGCTCGTTTTGGGTTTTCACCAATGAGACAGGAGGGAAGAACAAGGATGAACAGAGGCGGAGGACAAGGCCCTGCTGCAATCTTCATCTCCTCCTCTTTTCATCCCACCCTCCCCTCTCTCTTTTTTTGTTTTTTTTTCTCTCTCTCTCTCTCTCTCTTACTTTCTCTAACTTTCTCTCTTTCTTTCTCTCTTTCTTTCGGTCTTTCTTTCTTGCCCTTGTTCTCCTTCTGCCATTATCGGATTCGCTCTCTCTTTCTCTTGTCTTTTCCCTTATTCCCTTCTTCCTTGTGCATCGTCCTTCTGACTGAGAAAGGGAAGAGGGAGAAAAGGGAGGGGAAGAGAAGGGAGAGGAAGAGTGGGAGAAAGATAAACGTCAAGTCAAAGGTAAGAAGCGGGAAAGAGAAGCGGAAAAGGGATGTTGCAGAAGTAGAGAGGGAGGAAGAGAGATAGAGAGAGAGAGAGAGTGACAGAGGGAGAGAGAGAGAGAGAGAGAGAGAGAGATGAAGCGAGCAATGAAGACGAGGAAGCAAAGATGATGAGAGCGAGGGCCTCTTGCTTTCTCTGAGATCTCCGTTCGCTTCATTCCTTTCTCATGAAGAGAACAGGGAGAAGAGAAGAGGAAGAACGGCAACGGAAGAGAAAGCGAGGGAGCCGAGCGCAGGAGGAGTTCACGGTTCCACCATCTTCCTCCATCTTATCTCTTCCTTTCTGTTCTATGCTGTTCCTTACTCTTTGCAGAAATGGAAAAGAGGGGAGGAAACAATATAGGAGAGGGGAGGGATGAGAGAGCAAGAGATGGCAGAGAGAGCAGAGCGAGAGAGAGAGAGAGAGGGAGGACAAGAGATGCATCGCAAGAGGGAAGGAAAGGAGAGAGAGAACCACATCGAGAGGAAGTGGCATGTTCCCTTTCCCTTTCGATCGTGCTGGTCAAAGATGAAGGCAAAAAGAATAGAGAAGAAGGGTCAAACAAAGGAAGGCAGTGAGGGAAAGCCACGACTATGAAGAATTCGACATGTCCATCTCCACGTATATTCCTTTGTCATCACTTCCTTTAAGGACGAAAGAGAAATGACTGACCTATTCTTGATGGTTCCGGTCTGGGCGCCGAGATGTTTATCATATGGTACGTGGGCTACCGTAAATCCTAAACCCCAAGCCCTTTTGCAAAGAGTTGCTTGAAACTTGAAACTTGGAACAACAAACATTAAATCATACTCTATATCTGATACTTGCAAAGTCATTGTTTAAATAAGAAACGAAAGGGATCGCCAAATAATACGTAAAGGTCCATGCCACTTAGCCCTGAACCCTTAACCATTTGAGTTGTAGAGGGGTTTTGAGGGTCTTTTTAGAGGGTGTTGAGGGTTTCAGGAGGCTCGGGTGTTTCGTTTCAGTTTTTAAGGTTTTCTTTGAGGGGGATTGAGGGTCTTGACGGGGTCTAGGTGGTTTAGTGCTTCTCTAGGTTTTTGGGTTTAGGGTTTAGGGTGCCTAGTTATTGGGGGAGCTTTATGGGGTAGTATTGGGGTTTTGGTTCGTAAATTCAGGAGGGGTTTAGGGTTTGGGGTTTTGGGTTTAGGGTTTAGGGTTTAGGCATTTTTGTTACAATGCGGAGGCGTGTAAGGTCGGTTTTGGCTGGTTTGGGTTCTGCTGGCAGTGGTTTGCTTCGTGTTGGGTTGCGCTTGTGGCTTTCTTTCGTCATGTTTTCAGCCTGACCCCTCGCTAAACCCTAAACTTGGTTAATAGGGATTACGTACCCCTTCCGTGAATAATCCCTAAGGACTGTAGTATACGGGAGAGCATCCAAGCCCTAAACCCCCCCCCCCCCCCCCCCCCAAACGCCCCAAACGTCCAAACACGAAAGTCTTCAGGAAGACCTCGCCCCTAAACACCCCCAAACACCCAACTACACAACATGAAGGCGCTCAAGAAGCTCCCCCACCCCAAACACCTAAACCCTAAACCCTAAACCCTAAACCCTAAACCCTAAACCCTGCAGCCTGAGGCAGGAACCCGTCGTCCTTTCGATTCAACTCCCGGCCTTCTTGGCCGCAAGAAGAAGTGCAAACGCAAACCCGAAAAGGGTTTAGGGTTTGGGGTTTAGGGTTTAGGGTTGAGGGTTTAGATTTAGGGTTTAGGGTCTATAGGGTCGAGGGTCTAGGGTTTTAGGGTTTACCAGCCCAGAAACTCTGATTAGGTGTTGGGGATGATAGCGGAGGGCTCAGGGTGTACCATCGCGAAATCCTAGTTGCGTGTTTTCGCGTCTCTCCGCTTTAAAGGCTCAGTTTCACGAAGATGCCCTGCCATCCTTAGATTCTTAGAAGGAACGGCCCCCCCCACCCTCTTGTCAAGTAGAGTTATCAGGACTCTACGCCAAGTTGTTTGGTTGCAAGTATAATATAGGGTTTCGGGTTTAGGAATTAGGGTTTAAGGTGCTAGCATAGTAGGGGGCAGGGGGTGGCCCTCCTGGTATAAGCCCTAAGCCTTTGCCACCTCAAGACGCAAGCCCTCAGCGGTGGCTGCCCAAGGAATGGGTCGACAAGCTTGAACAAGCCATGTGGCTCGGCTGATGTTGCTGGCCGTACGTCTTGCTTCAATTTGGTATTTCCCATAATGGGGGGGGGGGGGGGAGTACCCTTAATGGACTCCCAAAATAGTATAATCCTTATTATAGGCACCCCCCAAAAGGGTACCCCTATTTTCAGAGCTCCCAATTGTGTTTGTGCAGCCACAGGCTGAAAGTGTAGGGTTTAGCGTCTAGAGGGGTTTAGAGTTTAATGATAGGAGAGGGGGACGGGGAAAGGGACGGGCCCTTCTGTCTAGAGGTGCAGTCGCCGCCCCTTTTATGCTTCCTTGAAACCTTAATTAAAACTTAAAGCCGTGCAAACCCAAACCCTAGACCCAAACTGTCATCACCACGGCCCCCGACTTCCGAGTTTGCCGACATTGATCGCTGTGATCCGACCCCAGCTCAGCAAGCCATGAATTCATCAACACTTTTCGGTTCTTTGGTCCGCGCCTGCGCATCCGCCCATAAACGGGCAAGTCTATCAGAGAGCCTGAAGCTCATGGTTCAAGACTTCTTGAGCCGCGGAGATTGGGCCCTCAGCACAAGTCGCCTGGCACTGTTCGGCTCCTTTGCAAACCTCCCCGAGGCCATCGTCGAAAACCGCTGATGATCTTGATTCCGGCAGGCATCTCCTGCGGTGTTCGCTTGACGACATTGAAGGCCGTTGTCAGAGCGTTAGGAGACCGACAAGCTGTGTCTCAACAACTTGAAGAAGTTTGAAAGAGACGACATCAGATGAAGAACGAGGAGCCTCAGCTGAGGTGCGCGGGTCAGCGTGTGGCTCGAACCCTGTCTCTCCTTCACAGAATCGCTCAGCGTAGAAATTTTCGACAAGAAGTAACTGTTTGTTGTGTTCTTCGTGTCAGGCCTGCAGCGTAGCAGACTGAAGGAGGTCCTTGCAGAGCACCAAGCGGACAGGGACGCGGTCTTGGCCGGCACAAAGAGAAAGGAAAACTCAAGCTAAAGATCTACGAACAGGCAGCAGCACGGGAGGGGGCGGAAGCACTGGTGGCACCGGCAGCAGCACGGAAAGGGGCAGAGGCGCAGGCAGTGGCAGAATAGCTTACGGCTATGGGGTCGTCAGTGTTAGTGGGAGTGGCAGCTGTCTCGCACCGTCGTCGTGCGCCTGGAGGCGACCGTCCGTGGGTGCTCACGGTGACGTTTATTGTAGCTTGATATTTGTAACCCCCAGAGATCAGAAGGTTTTCTGAAAATAGATACAATCTATTTTTGGCGCTCTGCGCAAACAAAGAATAGTGGTTTTGCTGTGGCAGGAGCAACGTGACGTAAATTTTTCGACACAGCCCGGTTGTTTACAAATGGACTAGAAATTAGATACGAATAGATACGCTGAGATAAGAATAGATGCGTTTCCCTCTTATTTTCATATATTGTCTAGTTCATTTAGTTTATTACAGTTTAATTATTGATATCCTTGGAGACGCCTGGCACCAACTGTGTTTGGTTCCCCGGAGGATCACAGGTTGGTGCCCCCCGCCGTTGCTTCGCAGGTGGCGTCCAGCGGAGATTTGCGGGGGTTCTACCACCAGCAGGGCCACCGAGGCGAAGACTGACAGGTTGCGGAGCGTTGCGGAGCGGAAACAGCATGTCACAGCCTTGCTCCAGGGAACCTGCCCGCCCTGGCGTTCCATGTGGCGTGCTTAACTGAGGCTGCAGTGCTGTTGGCTGTTGTTCTTCGGTGGTTTGTGGTGTTGTTGTTTGATGGTTC
Source organism: Symbiodinium natans (assembly GCA_905221605.1). NCBI lineage: Eukaryota > Dinophyceae > Suessiales > Symbiodiniaceae > Symbiodinium > Symbiodinium natans. Next base: position 84,663 of record CAJNDS010002633.1, read on the forward strand.
TTGGTTGCTTGCGGGAAGGCCCTGGAGCACATCCACAGCCACAACGTGCTCTGGAGGGACCTCAAGCCGGCGAACTGCCTGATTGATGGCAGAGGCTACGCCAAGGCACGAGTTACATGAGTGGATTGGGGCATGTGTTGCAAAAGCGCATTTTTGTGTCCATCAAGCCCATGTCAAGAAGAAGCAGCGCAATTTTGTTACGGGCATGTTTGTGTCCATCGAGCCAATGTCAAGAAGAAAAAGCGCCATTCTGTTACGGGCATGTCTGTGTCCATCGAGCCAATGTCAAGAAGAAAAAGCACTATTTGCTACGGGAGCGCCATTTTGTTACGCACATGTTTGTGTCCATCGGGCCCACTCCAAGAAAAAGCGCCACTTTGTTACGGACATATTTGTGTCCCAGAAGCCTATGTTAAGACGAAAAAGCAACACTGTACATGTTGTATTTGTTGGTTGAGCACGCTTGTTTTGAAACATGCTGGCTGGATGCATGCATGGCTCTTGCAGTTGGTGTCGCACTCTTTTCCCTGCCACCAGCTGTTTCAGTAGTCATGCTAGCTGCCCTCTTGGAGGGCCTTAGTTGGGTTCTCTCAATTTGGGGGCTGCTGGCACCGGAGCAAATTTAGTAGCCGCAACATATTGTTACAGGTGGCTGGCCTGGAGACTTAACATTTCAGGGCCCGACAACCTCAGGCCTCAAGGTTTAGGAAGCCTCAGCCCTCAGGCCTCTGGATCCAAACCCAACTAGCCCACAAAAAAACAACTTTTTATATTATACGGCATTCGGGCAGCTGCTGGACTACCCACTTTGAAATTTGATTGCCAGGCCTAATCTTAGTTTTGGGGCTGGCCTGGATTCTGAAGAAGATTTCAGGGCCCGACGACCTCAGGCCTCAAGGCTCTAGACAACAACGCCATTCAACAGCCTCGCCGAGATTTTGCATCGACCGATTTTTTGTCACAATTCTAGGGGACCTCCTAAATAGACCCCCCCGAAATAGGTTTTGGATTTTTTCACAATTCCGGGGGAGCACACTTATCAGGATACAACATTAGATACACATAGATATGCTTAGATGCGACGAGTAGATACCTTGTAGATACTTCTTAGATACAGTTTCAAAAAACGGATATGCGTCGAAAACTCATACGGAATCTATGTTCAGTACTTGCGGGCTCTTAAGGATCCATTATTTTGGATACGTCGAGAATCTATTTTTTGGATACGGTCTCATTTGCGCAGCAAAATTGGTGCGACAATCTAAACATTCTATTCGCGATCTCTGGGGATTGTGCCTTGTATTCACAATAAACGGAGTTTTGTTCCTTTCTAGCTGCGTGTGGTGGCTCGTACAGGGGGCCTTGGACCCGAAACCCCAAACCCTCACAGACGCTTGAAACGGGTTTAGGTCTAGGGGTTAGTGTCCAGGGCTTTTCTCAGGGTCATCCCCTCCAGACGCCTCAGGGTAAAGCGTTGAGTTGAGGGGTTGCGTACTTCAGTTTGCCAAAGTTCAGGCCCTAAATCCTGATTTCATGCTAAACTTAAAACTCTGAAACCTCCCCTGAAAGCCTTACATGCCCCCTTAAGCCCCCACAAACCGAAGAGCCACCCCAACTCCCAACTAATCCCATCCCAGTCGATCGTCCTTTGCCGCCGCGCTGCTTTCGTTGACGTCGGCTCCCAGGCATCCAGTCGCTACAAGGTTTAGGGTTTAGGGTTTAGGATGTAGGGTTAGGGTTTTGGGTCTAAGGTCCACGGTTTAAGGGTTCCTACTACCCGCCTCTACACTCCCCATGTTCCCTATATAATTACGGCTTTTTAGGGATAAGTAAGCCTATTCAGGTTATTTTTTGGGGGAGCCTAGGGGGGTTCGTATAGAGGGGGGGGTCGTAGGGAAACCCATGACAGGGAGGGGCTGGTTTGGGTTAAGTGCGCCGGTCTTTTTGGTCCGAGGGCTTTCAGGCCCCTGAGGCTTCAGGGCGGATCGAGCAGTTTCGGCCATAAACCCTAAACCTTGAACCCTAAACCCTAAACCCTAAACCCTAAACCCTAAACCCTAAACCCTAAACCCTAAACCCTAAACCCTAAACCCTAAACCCTAAACCCTAAACATTTACGGTGTTGACTTTGCAGTTTCAGGGTTTCGAGTTTCAGGCTTCGACAGGTCTTTGAAACCACAAGCTCGCGATGCAGGGATTGCAGGGCCTTCGGTTGCAGCAGTCCCACTTTCGAGCCTGGGACTGGAGTTGCCTCTCCATCCACTCCACCCCTAAACCCTAAACCCTAAACCCCAAACCCTAAACCCTAAACCCTAAGCCCACTCCTTGCCATGGCCCGGCCGCAGGCAATTTCTGTCGCAGCGCTTGGCCGAGGCCGGGGTATAGAACCTGAATAATTCGAATGGGTTTTAGGGTTATGGGTTTAGGGTTTAGGGTTTAGGGTTTAGGGTTTAGGGTTTAGGGTTTAGGGTTTAGGGTTGGGGGGTCAGTACACTATAATTTCAAAAGGGCCATAGGGAAATACTATTCGTAATTATCCCGACCCTATATTAGGGCTTAAAGGTCCCTGCGTGTTCTGCCCAGACCTAAGCCAAACCCTGCCCCATCCCACACCCAACGCCCCAGAACCACCCCGCCGAAGCTCCCTAAGCTGCACCCTAAAGCCCTAAACCCTAAACCCTACTGTAAGCCCTAAACCCTAAAACCGAAACTGCACCCTCAAGCCCCTAAGATATCTAGCGCTATGTTTCTCCACCCTTTCTCAGTTCTCAGTCCTAAACCCTAAAGCCCTGATCGTGTCACCTTAACTCTAACTTCCAATCTCTGAAGACTGAACACCCTAAAGTTGGCCCTTAACCCTAAACCTCTATGCAGGGTTTAGGGTTAGAGGGTTTCGGGTTGGGTTTAGGGTTCAGGGTTTTGGGTTTAGGGTTTTGGGGTTTCGGGGGCATCCAAACTCGGGCACCTAACATTGTATCCCTAAAGGGCTTCCGCAAAACACTCCCAATGCCTCTGAGTTTGCCAAAAAGCGTACTCTATGAGCCTCAGAAACAGTCTTGTCCACCCTAAAACCCATAGTCCTCCTGCAAGACCCCTGACGTTTCTCATCCCCAAGAAACCCCACAAGCCCATAATCCGCATATCCCTGAACCCACACGACCCTAAACCCTAAACCCTACACCCGAAGCCCCCTTGTGGGGTTTACAGCGCTTGGGCTTCCGCGGCCGAACCCCCCCCCCCCCTTAAACCCTAAACCCTAAACCTCTTAGCACAGAGTCAGAGAAAGCTCTCACACTGCGAGGCCTCGCAAACAAGCAGGAGCTGTGTTTTGGTGTAGTAAGACGAGATCATCTTTGGGTTATGGGTTATGGGTTTAGGGTTTAGGGTGGTTTGGGGTTTGGGGCTTGGGGCTTGGGGTTTGGGGTTTGGGGTTTGGGGTTTGGGGCTTGGGGCTTGGGGTGTGGGAGTTAGAGTTTATGATCTAGTTTCTGGTCACTGAAACAACACAGCCCCGCACATTCCCCCACATTCCAGGCACCCCAAAAAGGGATTATAAGTTTGCTGAACAGGCTACCTAGTCCCCAAAGACGCTCTTTGGACATTGGAGCTTTTGCAACGGAGTGTGAGCCACCCCATAGCTTCCATTTGTAGAAACTGAGTTCGGACTGGGTCAGCTGTCCGCAGGGCGGTGTTTGTAAGATTCATTTTGCGCGCCCGCCTCAGAAGTAGGAGTGGCACTGTCACGATTCAGTAAACCCTAAACACTACACCCTAAACCCCGAACCCTGAGCCTGACCTAGCAAAAGGGCAGTGTAAGGCGTTCCAGATCCCAGGTAGTACCCTCATTCCCTTATTGTTTCGTCGGGATCCTTATTAAACTGGGTTGTGCTGTGGGATATTGTTTCGTTTCCCTTCTTTCCATACAAGGGAACCTATTCAGAACTAACTTTCAAAGTGTTCAAAACACAACTCAGTAAAATCCTAGATAGGATAAGTGGGACCCTAAAAAATTGAAACCTTCTAAACCCTCTTCTGGTGTTCTTAAACGGGGACCTTATTCAGAGGGTCTATATCCCCAAGGGCCCCCCCCTAATCCTATCCTCTATAAAACTGAATAGTAAGGAACAGGGTTTAGGGTTTAGGGTCTAGGGTTTAGGGTTTAGGGTTTAGGGTCTAGGCCTAGAGTTTGCCCCCAAGACGCACCTCTGCGAGGATCGCCATCGGCGCAGCCACCGATCAGACTCAGGCCCCTCGAGTTGGAGTTCGGGTTTCGGGTTTAGGGTTTTGGGTTTTGGGTTTTGGGTTGAAACCCCTAAAACCTTGCATTTTTTTGGCACGTGTGAGGAATAGCCGGCAGAACTTTTGTCAATACCCCTAAACCCTAAACCCTAAATATAAGATGTATCCTTCCAAAATCGTCATCGAGCATGGTGTCTGTATGCGCGTATATGCCTTGGGTGGTAATAGTCCACATGTCCGGGACGGGCGTGTCCACGTATTTCCCGGCAATATGTTTGTTTACTGTTTCAGGTTCAGTGTTTAAGGTTGAAAGGCTAAGGCTCGTAGAGCTCGCGCCTTTTCCTTGACCCCAACTACAAGCCGCCTACGGAGTGGTACCGTGGGCGCCCACATATGGCGCGGGGCCAATGGTCGTTCATTGGCCCGAAGATCCTTCGGGAGCCCTCAATAAACGCACCAAAGCGTTTAGGGTTTAGGGTTTAGGGTTTAGGGTTTAGGGTTTAGGGTTTAGGGTTTAGGGTTTAGGGTTTAGGGTTTAGGGTTTAGGGTGACTGACCCAAGAGCGCAGCCAAGCGGTCTTTCTCCAAGCGCCGGCTCACACCCAAGGCCTAGGGCTTAGGGTGAGGAGTTTCTGGTGTTTAGGGTTTCGGGTTTAGGATTTAGGGTTCTCAGCTACTACTTGCTTAAGAACTCCCCCCCCCCCTTTTTTTTTTTTTGGGGGGGGGGGGGGGAGTTAAGCAAGAGTCAGGGTGTTAGGATGCAAGAGCTCCAACCTGTAGGTTATGGCATCTTGTCATCGGACGTAGTCTACCCCCCCCCCCCCCCCTAAGGCGAGGTTTAGGGGTTTAGGGTTTAGGGTTTAGGGTTTAGGGTTTAGGGTTTAGGGTTTAGGGTTTAGGGTTTAGGTATTCTAAAGTATACAGGATTTTGGCTTTCCCCAAGCCCCCTCCCTGCTATGGTTGTGGGCTAGTTTTGGGGGGGTTTAGGTTGGGATGTTCCCCCTGAATACGAACAGTCCTTGATGATAAAAAGGGGGTACTCGAATCCCCATGAAAAAACTGTTCGTATGAGGGGGAACATCACAAGGTTTAGGGCTGCAGGGGTTTCGGGCTTGCCGTCTTTCGGGTTTAGGGTTTGGGGTTTAGGGATTGGAGCTTAAGGTTTAGGGTTTAGGGTTTAGGGGGCCTCTTGGCTGCGCGTTTCTTATGGCGAGGCCACGATAGAGGAGGTCAGCGATGTCTCCTTCGTGCCGGACATCCGCGGGGGGGGGGGGGGGGGGGGGAGGGAAGGCAGCAAGCCCTAAACCCTAAACCCCTTTTTTTCTGGGACCCTCTAAAAGCATTTTGGGGTATGTAAGAATACTTGGGCAGGGTTTAGGGTTCTTAGGGTTTAGGCTTTAGGGTTTAGGCTTAAGGGTCTATAGGTTTACGGTTTAGGGTTTAGCCCCAATCGGGTTCGACTGGAGGGGACAAGCACTTTCAAGAGGGTCTCCCACATTGCCGTAAATTGTCATGGCTCGCATAGCCCAGTCAAAAAACACACACACGCACACACTAGAGTGGTGACGATCACACTCCTGAAGCACTCCTGCAAAATCCTGTTGACCTTGCTGAACTGAATTGCGATGAAGGCAGCGTAGTCCCTCAGGTTTGGGGTTTCTGGTTTAGGGGTCTAGGGGTTGAGGCTTTACGAGGCCGGATTTTCAAGGGATCAAGACTCGTCTAAGGTTGTACCCCTAAAGGTGCCCTTATACTACCTTAAGGATCTTGGAAAAAGGGGGACCCCCAACAACCCCTTGGGATTTCCAGCAGACTTCCGCCCAGTTTGGGATTTCCAGGAGACTTCCGCCCAGTAGTAGAGGAGCTTACACGAGATTGCCTTTAGTGCACCAACCGTAGACACTTGAGAGATTGCCCTAAACCTGAAACCCGAAACCCTAAACCCGAAACCCTAAACCCTAAACCCGAAACCCTAAACCCGAAACCCTAAACCCGAAACCCTAAACCGTTGGAAGAAGGAGCACGCCTCCGTGACCGCCGAACGTATTCGCTGGACCACGCTCGTGGAAGCCTGGCGCATGCCTTAGTGCATGGTGACGAGGATGGGATCTCGCAAGCCTACAGCCCTAAGCTCCCTAAACTCCCTAAACTCCCTAAACTCCCTAAACTCCCTAAACTCCCTAAACTCCCTAAACTCCCTAAACTCCCTAAACTCCCTAAACTCCCTAAACTCCCTAAACTCCCTAAGCCCCTAAGCCCCTAAACCCCTAAACGCTGAAGAGCGCGATGAGGGAGTGAGGGCAACACAGGAGCCCCTGTCCAAATGGTCCGACATCCCCATACCTCCCCTCAAGAAGCTTTTAGCACTGTGGTGGTTTAGGGTCGTATCACGTTGGCGCTGGTGACCATGCAGCTGGGTGATGCTGGGTGTCCGTGATGGACCAACTCTTGGAATGCGAAATTCGACTGGCAGGGTGGGAACGATCTCCTACGCATGGCCTTGATTTTGGATGATCTTACAAAGGGCATCCATGGCGATGCGCAAGCCCATTGTCTAGCATTAACGTAGTTGGAAGAAAATGGTGGTTTCCGAAATTAGGGGTACCTACTTGGGTCCTTATGGCAAGGAGATCTTACCACTTGGGGGTCTATAGAGGGTCCCCTATTATCGTAAACCCCCTAAATCCACGGAAGCAAGTGACTTCTTGCGTGCAGGAGCACTGTGGGTCTGATCACGAAATTTGAAGCGCTTTGATTTGCTTGGGTTCCTCTACATTCTAGGAGGAATGGCGCTATTCATAGTCCAGTTCCCTAGAAGCAAACCAAAATTCAAATTTTTAGGCTTTTGGGTCCCCCTCCCCCCCCCCCCCCCCCCCTCCCCCCCCTCCCCCCCCCCCCTCCCCCCTCCCCCCCCTCCCCGTCCCCTCCCCGTCCCCTCCCCCGTCCCCTCCCCCCCCCCTCCCCCCCCCTCCCACCCCCTCCCCTCCCCCCTCCCCCCCCTCCCCCCCCTCCCCCCCCCCCCCCCTCCCCCACCCTCCCCCCCTCCCCACCCTCCCCCCCCCTCCCCCCCCCCTCCCCCCCCCTCCCCCCCCTCCCCCCCCCCCCCTCCCCCCCCCTCCCCCCCCCTCCCCCCCCCCTCCCCCCCCCTCCTCCCACCGCCCTCCCTCCAAACCCCAAACCCCAAACCCTAAACCCTAAACCCTAACCCCACATCTCAAGAACCCTAAGCCTTTGAACCCGAAACGCTGCCAAAAGCCAGCAGCCCCTCATGTGCACGGCCCCCCAAAGCTCGCAGCCCTTAAGGTGTCAAGGTGAGGTATGCCGGTTGTTGTTGGGAGGGTTTAGGGTTTAGGGTTGAGGGTTTAGGGTTTAGGGTTGAGGGTTCAGGGTTTAGGGTTTAAGGTTTAGGGTTTAGGGTTTAGGGAACCCTAAACCCTGGGGTGCTTCAATTATCGGGATGAGGGATTCTGCCCTTCGGGGTTAGGATCTGGCGCTTCGAGGTCCCCTTCTGATGTCGTTTTTTTGTTGCCAGAGGCTTAAACTCTGCACCCCATGAATCCTCGGCCCATCCATGTAAATATAAATAATATATATATATATATATATATGTGCCATGGACCTTTAGGTATAATGTGATTACTTGCTTTGGGTTTTACTTCAACAGTATTAACACTTATCAAATGAGCAGTTTGCGTTTCATATTATGCATATTGCTACTAGAAAGTTTTTGATATTTTATGTCTTTTGGGTTCATGGTCTAGGGTTGTGCATTCAACGGTTATAAAAGGATTGTACGAACAGTCCAGGGTGTATGACCACTTCCTGTTGTCGAGGAGAAAAAGGGGTCGGAACAGGAGAAGATCAAGGAACCATAGAACTCTTTACATTCAGTCACTATTCACTTTACACCCCCTCCTCTCTTCCCTTTCTTGACTTTGGGTAGAAGAAAAGGAAAGTGGAAGGAATCATCAAAGAAAAAGTCAGTCTCACTACCTTCATCCACCGTCTCCTCTTTTCGCTCTCTCTCTCTCTATCTCACTCTCTCTCTCTCTCTCTCTCGCGCTCTCTCTCTCTCTCTCTCCCTCTCTCTCCCTCTCTCTCTCTCTCTCTCTCTCTTGGCTCTTCTTACCGAGGAGAATAATGGCTACATATAAATAACACATGTCAATCTCAACCCATTCATCCTCCCTCTTCTGTGGAGGAGAGAATGCATAACACTAGATGAGCGAAGCGCATGGAAGAGCGAGAAGCAGGTAGTTGTTTGTTGCATAGGGGAGGCCCACTCCCCGTAGAGCAGGAACGAGTTCCTCTGTTCCCTTCCTTTGCCTTCTTTAGTCCCTCCCCTGCGCTCCAACTGTTCTGTTCCGTCTTTTAAGGAGAAAGAAGGGGTAAAGAAGAAGGACGAAGACGGTTCCACTGTCCACTTATGCATGTTCATTTTATCTACAGGAGTTAGCAAGAGTGTTTAAGCAAGCTAGATAAAGAGAACAACAAGAACAAGGACGAGGAAACCACGAGCAGAATGTACAAGGAAAACACGAGGAATGAAAACCCATCGCAAAGAGAAGTGCCCACACTCAGTCTCACTGCACTCATCCTCTAATCCTCTCTTCTTTCTCTTCTGTGGTTCTCTTCTTATCCTACTTCTTCTCTCTGCTCTCTCCCTTCTAGTTTTTTTCTTGATTTTCTTGCGCGAGAGAGAATACATAACACTAGATGAGCGAAGCACATGGACGGGAAGATGAGAGAGAAGCAAGTAGTTAGTTGTTTGTTGCATAAGGAGGCCCACTCTCCCTCTAGGGCAGGGATGAGTTCCCCTGTTCCCTTCCTCTTGCCTTCTTTAATCTCTCCCCTGCGTTCCAACTCGTCCGTTCCTTCGTTTACGGAGAAAGAAGGGTGTATATACAAGGACGAAGACGGCTCCCCTGTCCAGCATGTTTTTTTGATCTTCCCATTCAGCGAGAAAGGAACAGACAACAGGGGAAAACACAAGGAACTAACAAGAGTGTTTAAGCAAGCTAGATAACAACAAGAAAAAGAAAGAGGAAGCCGCGAGCAGAATGTACAAGAAAAACACGAGGAAGGAATAAGTGATGTTCTTCTTGCAGAATGAAGATTTGAGAACACAAGCCAATCTCAAAAGAAAGAGGAAGCCACGAGCAGAATGTACAAGAAACACACAAGGAAGGGATAAAGATAAGCGCCCTTACCCAGTCTCACTGCATTCATCCTCCATGTGGTTCTTTTGTTACAGAATGAAGATTTAACAGCACAAACCAATATCACCACATTCATCCTCCCTCTTCTCTCTGCTCTCTATGGAGGAGAGAATGCATAACACTAGATGAGCGAAGCACATGGACGGGAAAAAGGAGAAGCAAGTACTTGTTTGTTGCGTAAGGGAGGCCCATTCTCCCCCTAGGGCAGGGATGAGTTCCCCTGTTCCCTTCCTTTTGCCTTCTTTAATCTCTCCCCTGCGTTCCAACTTTTCCGTTCCTTCGGTTGAGGAGAAAGAAGGGGGTATATACAAGGACGAAGACGGTTCCCCTGTGCCCCTGTCCAGCATGTTCTTTTGATCTTCCCATTCAGCAAGAAAGGAACAGACAACAAGAGGAAAGCAACAAACCTTTAACTAACGTACGGTTCTTTCAGGAGAAAAGGAGTCGGATAACAGGAGAAGAACAAGGAAGAGGTAAACATGAAAACATGTCACTCTTCTATTTACACACTCTCCTCATCTCTCCTCTCTTCCCTTTCTTGCCTGTTGGAGAAGAAATGAGGAAGAAAATAAACCAAAAATAAGGGGGAGGCGCCCTGATTCATTCTCACTGCCTTCATCCATCCTCTCCTCTGCTCTCTTATCTTGCTCTCTTATCTCTCTTCTCTGGCTCTGTTCTTGCCGGAAAGAAAGATGAATGTCCAAGAACCCAAGATCATCTCGTTACCTTCGTCCTCGCTCTCATCTCTTCTCGCTCTCATCTCTTCTCGCTTTTTCTCTGCTCTTTGCTTTTCTTATGGAGGAGAGAATTGCAAACAGTCTCGCGAAGTCAGATTTGGGGCTGCACGTGTGCGCGTGGGGGGCAGTTATGTTGCAAAAAGTGGCCCCTCGCAGGGCTGAGTTCCCCTGTTCCTTCCAGTTTGTCTGCAATCCACCCCCCCTGAGTTCCAACAGTTCTGTTCAGATAGGACAAAACGGCTCCCCTGTTCATTTGTGCGTGTTCTTTCAACAGACTCATTCAGCGAGAAGGAACAGACAACAAGAGGAAAACACCAAGGAATGAACAAAACTGTTTTTCTTCTTTCTTATCAAGGAGAAGGACAAAGAACATTTCAATTGTCGTAACTCTCCTCCCATCCCTTTCTGGTCTTTGGGAGGAAGAAAGAAAGAAGGAAGAAACAACAAATTCTGAGAGGCGCCACTATTCAATCTCACTACCTTCATCCACCCTCGCCTCTCTTCTTTCTCTTCTTGGAATGTTTGTGTAAGGACACAAATCCATCTCACTACAATTTCCTCCCGCTTCTCTGCGCTCGCTCTCTCTCTCTCTCTTCTCTTCCCTTCTCTTCTCTTCTCTTCTCTTCTCTTCCCTTCCCTTCTCCTTCTCTTCTCTTCTCTTCTCTTCTCTTCTCTTCTCTTCTCTTCTCTTCTCTTCTCTTCTCTTCTCTTCTCTTCTCTTCTCTTCTTCTTGTTCTTCCTGGGGACGGCCTTGGGCAGGGGGGGGCTGGAATTTAAGTCACCCTTAAGTTTTTGGAAAACTGAGCTCCCGAAATGACAAATCGCAAGCAGTGTCCCTCTTAAGTTTTTGGACAACTGGGCTCCCAAATGACAAATCGCAAGCATTGTTACCCCTGAAGTTTTGGAAAACAGGGCTTCCAAAATGACAAATCGCAAGCAGAGTCCCCTTTAAGTGTTTGGAAAGCTGAGCTCCCAAGATGAGAAGTCGCACGCATTGTCCCCCTTAAGTTTTGGAAAAAGGAGCTTCCAAAATGACAAATCGCAAGCAGTGTCCCCCTCTAAGTTTTTGGAAAACCGAGCTCCCAAAATGACAAATCGCAAGCGTGTCCCCCTTAAGTTTCTGGAAAACTGAGCTCCCAAAATGACAAATCGCAAGCAGTGTTCCCCCTTGGTTTTTTGGAAAACCGAATTTCCAAAATGACAAATCGCAAGTAAGTGTTCGGAAAACTGAGCTCCCACAAGGACAAATCGCAAGCAGTGTCCCCCTTCAGTTTTTGGAAAACGGAGCTCCCAAAATGACAAATCGCAAGCTGTGTCCCCCCTTAAGTTTTTGAAAAACTGAGCTCCCAAAATGACAAATCGCAAGCAGTGCCCCCCTTAAGTTTTTGGAAAATGGAGCTCCCAAAATGATAAATCGCCAGCAGTGTCCCCTTTAAGTTTTTGGACAACTGAGCTCCTAAAATGATGAATCGCAAGCAGTGTCCACCCTAAAGTTTTTGGAAACCTGAGGTCCCAAAATGACAATTCGCAAGCAGTGTACCCCTGCTTTTGGAAAACGGAGCTCCCAAAATGTCAAATCGCCAGCAGTGTCCCCCGTAAGTTTTTGAAAAACGGAGCTCCCAAAATGACAAATCGCAAGCAGTGTCCCCCTTAAGTTTTTGGAACACTGAGCTCCCACATTCTACATATTCAAGGTTAGATAGTTTAGATAGTTTAGGTGGTTTCGGGCCTTTCTACCCTGTCCCCCTGGCCGCCTGGCGCCCCTCCGCCCCCCGGTGGCTTAAATAGGGTTTATTTGGAAGCTAGGGCTCGGGTTTTGCCCGTGGCAAAGAGAAGATGGTACTCGTCTTCGTCTTTCCTCTCTTTCTTGTCTTTCTTCTCTCTTGTTCGTTTGCCTTTGAAATAAAAAACCAAAGGAAGAACAATGAAAATGAAAGGAACTCGCTTTCTTTTCCGTTTGGGAACAATGGAAAGAACCGAGGAGATAGGGCAAGAGGAGGGATACGCTGAAGCATGGACAGGGGCCACGTTACTTTCCCCAACCATTGAAAAAGCATAAGAAAAGAAAAGGGCCTCCATTTCCCTGTGTTTTTGTCTTTTCTTGTGTTTTTTTGTCGGTGAAGAGAAGGGAGAAGGGAGAAGGAGGAGGATAAATAGACAGGATTGATTCTTAACAGGAAGAGCAAAGACAAGAATAGAAGAGAGATTAATAAAGGAGAAGGAAAGACAAAACAAGGCACAGAGAAGATGGAACTTATCGATCCTCTCTCCCTTATCTCTCCCTTCCCTCTTCCTTGTCGAAATAAGGAAAACAAAAAGGAAGAAGTATGAACAAAGGAGAAGGGCAAGAAAAGGAACAGAAGAGATAGGCCGAAAAGTGGGATATGATGAAGTACGGCAAGGTCCACGTGCAAGGAGTCACCAGCTTTATCATTCAAGTTCCTTTCCTGCTTTTAATCAGTTAAAAGGTAATAGATGGAGAGAAGGGAAAAAGAAGTGAGAGAGGAGAGGTCACAAGGATGCCTTTTTTCTGGAAGCGTACAGCAAGCGCCTGCTTCCATCGCGCGTAGAGTGAGATAGAGAGACTGAGAGACTGAAAGACTGAGAATGAGTGAGTGAGAGATAGAGGTAGGGACAGGGAAAGAAAAGAAAGAGCGAAAGAAAGATAGATAGCGACAGGGATAGAGACAGAGAGAGACATTGTTGTTTTTTGTTTCGGGGGCGTCCTTTTTTTCTGGCTTGAAGATGCAGAAAACGTTCCAAAGGGACACCCGTTCCATCGCCCATGGCCAAGAGAAGATGGTACTTGTCTTCATCTTTCCTCTCCTGTCTTTGTTCTCTCTTGTTCGTTTCCCTTTAAAATAAAAAAGCCAAAGAAAGAACCATGAAAATGAAAGGAACTCGCTTTCTTTTTCCGTTTGGGAACAACGAAAAGAACCGAAGAGATACGGCGAGAGGAGGGATATGCTGAAGCATGGAGGAGGGCCACGGGCAAGCAGCCAACCCCGCTCACTTTCCCCAACCATTGAAAAAGTATGAGAATGGAAAAAGGGCCTCCGTCCCCCTCTTACTTTAATTTCTATTGTGTTTTTGCTGTTGAAGAGAAGGGAGAGAGAAGGAGGAAGAGCAAAGACAAGAATAGAAGAGAGATTTATAAAGGAGAAGGAAAGACAAAACAAGGCACAGAGAAGATGGAACTTATCGATCCTCTCTCCCTTATCTCTCCCTTCCCTCTTCCTTGTCGAAATAAGGAAAACAAAAAGGAAGAAGTATGAACAAAGGAGAAGGGTAAGGAAAGGAACAGAAGAGATAGGCCGAGAAGTGGGATATGATGAAGTACGGCAAGGTCCACGTGCAAGGAGTCACCAGCTTTATCATTCAAGTTCCTTTCCTGCTTTTAATCAGTTAAAAGGTAATAGATGGAGAGAAGGGAAAAAGAAGTGAGAGAGGAGAGATCACAAGGATGCCTTTTTTCTGGAAGCGTACTGCAAGGAATAGAAGAAACAGGAAGCAAGGAGAGGGACGGACTAAACAAGGCGCAAAGAAGGTGGCATTCCTCTAGACCCATCATCTCTCCCCTGTCCCTTTGAATGAGAAGGTGCGTCCTTTTTTCTCGCTTGAAGATGCAAAAAACGATCCAAAGGGACACCCGTTCCTTACCCATGGCAAAGAGAAGATGGTACTTGTCTTCATCTTTCCTCTCTTGTCTTTGTTCTCTCTTGTTCGTTTCCCTTCAAAATAAAAAGCCAAAGCTAGAACAATGAAAATGAAAGGAACTCGTTTTCTGTTTCCGTTTGGGAACAATGAAAAGAACCGAAGAGATAGGGCGAGAGGAGGGATATGCTGAAGCATGGAGAGGTGCCACGGGCAAGCAGCCAACCCAGCCACTTTCCCCAACCATTGAAAAAGTATGAGAATGGAAAAGGGCCTCCATATGCCCCTCTTATTTTCTTTTCTTGTGTTTTTTCCGTCAAACAAAAAGGAGGAGGAGAGATAGACAGGATTGCATTTTTAACAGGAAGAGCAAAGACAATAATAGAAGAGAGATTAATAAAGGAGGAAAGACAAAACAAGGCACAGAGAAGATGGGACTCTTCTTTATCGATCCTCTTTCCCTTATCTCTCCCTTCCCTTTTTCCTTTCGAAATAAGGACAACAAAAAGGATGAATTGTGAAAACAGGAGAAGGGTAAGGTTGGTACTGTTGAACCGCCTTGTTTTAGAGGAAACAGGGCGGCTCAACAGTACCAAACTTTCAGAGACATTCTCTAAGAACATTTGGTACTGGTGAACCGCCTTGTTTTAAAGGAAAAAGGGCATAATTTAATTCGTAGTAATCTCCAGATTTACCCCTAATTGAATTGGTTTAAACAATTTAACTAATTTAATTTATTTAAAGAATTTACTCCCACAGAACTAAATTATTTACATTGTTTTTCACGTATTCGGATTAAATTAATTTAGATAATGTAATTCTGTGGAATTAAATTATTTAAATACATTAAATTGTATTAAGTAGAGGTAAATCTAGAGACCTGCAAATGCCACACAAAACGGAAGAGGGTAGGAACAACTTTGCGGGTCGACATTTGCCGGGATCCCCTTGGCGCCCTGCGAAAGTCCTGCAAATACCACACAAAACGGAAGAGGGTAGGTGCAACCTTTACAGGTCGAAATTTGCCGGGATCCCTTTGGTGCCCTGCCAAAGTCCTGCAAATACCACACAAAACGGAAGAGGGTAGGAACAACTTTGCGGGTTGAGATTTGCCGGGATCCCCTTGGCGCCCTGCGAAAGTCCTGCAAATACCACACAAAAAGGAAGAGGGCAGGAACAACCTTTACAGGTCGAAATTTGCCGGGATCCCCTTGGCGCCCTGCGAAAGTCCTGCAAATACCACACAAAACGGAAGAGGGTAGGAACAACTTTGCGGGTCGAAATTTGCGGGATCCCCTTGGCGCCCTGTCAAAGTCCTGCAAATACCACGCAAAACGGAAGAGGGTAGGAACAACCTTTACGGGTCGAAATTTGCCGGGATCCCCTTGGCGCCCTGCCAAAGTCCTGCAAATACTACACAAAAAGGAAGAGGCTAGGAACCACCTTTACAGGTCGAAATTTGCCAGGATCCCCTTGGCGCCATGTCAAAAGTCCTGCAAATACCACACAATACGGAAGAGGGTAGGAACAACTTTGCGGGTCGAAATTTGCCGGGAGCCCCTTGGCGCCCTGCGAAAGTCCTGCAAATAACACACAAAACGGAAGAGGGTAAGAACAACTTTGCATGTCGAAATTTGCCGGGGTTCCCTTGGCGCCCTGCCAAAGTCCTGCAAATACCACAC
Source organism: Symbiodinium natans (assembly GCA_905221605.1). NCBI lineage: Eukaryota > Dinophyceae > Suessiales > Symbiodiniaceae > Symbiodinium > Symbiodinium natans. The sequence goes on from CAJNDS010002633.1 coordinate 100,193, forward strand.
AAAACGGAAGAGGGTAGGAACAACTTTGCGGGTTGAGATTTGCCGGGAGCCCCTTGGCGCCCTGCCAACGTCCTGCAAATACTACACAAAACGGAAGAGGGTAGGAACAACCTTTACAGGTCGAAATTTGCCGGGATCCCCTTGGCGCCCTGCCAAAGTCCTGCAAATAACACACAAAACGGAAGAGGGTAGGAACAACTTTGCAGGTCGAAATTTGCCGGGATCCCCTTGGCGCCCTGCCAAAGTCCTGCAAATACCACATAAAAACGGAAGACGGTAGGAACAACTTTGCGGGTTGAAATTTGCCGGGATCCCCTTGGCGCCCTGCGAAACTCCTGCAAATACCACACAAAACGACAGAGGGTAGGAACAACTTTGCATGTCGAAATTTGCCGGGATCCCCTTGGCGCCCTGCCAAAGTCCTGCAACTACCACACAAGAAGGAAGAGGGCAGGAACAACCTTCACAGGTCGAAATTTGCCGGGATCCCCTTGGCGCCCTGCGAAAGTCCTGCAAATACCACACAAAACGGAAGAGGGTAGGAACAACTTTGCGGGTCGAAATTTGCCGGGATCCCCTTGGCGCCCTGCGAAACTCCTGCAAATACCACACAAAACGACAGAGGGTAGGAACAACTTTGCATGTCGAAATTTGCCGGGATCCCCTTGGCGCCCTGCCAAAGTCCTGCAAATACCACACAAGAAGGAAGAGGGCAGGAACAACCTTCACAGGTCGAAATTTGCCGGGATCCCCTTGGCGCCCTGCGAAAGTCCTGCAAATACCACACAAAACGGAAGAGGGTAGGAACAACTTTGCGGGTTGAAATTTGCCAGGATCCCCTTGGCGCCCTGTCAAAGTCCTGCAAATACCACACAATACGGAAGAGGGTAGGAACAACTTTGCCGGTCGAAATTAGCCGGGATCCCCTTGGCGCCCTGCGAAAGTCCTGCAAATACCACGCAAAACGACAGAGGGTAGGAACAACTTTGCATGTCGAAATTTGCCGGGATCCCCTTGGCGCCCTGCCAAAGTCCTGCAAATACCACACAAAACGGAAGAGGGTAGGAACAACTTTGCGGGTTGAGATTTGCCGGGAGCCCCTTGGCGCCCTGCCAAAGTCCTGCAAATACCACACAAAACGGAAGAGGGTAGGAACAACCTTTACAGGTCGAAATTTGCCGGGATCCCTTTGGCGCCCTGCCAAAGTCCTGCAAATACTACACAAAAAGGAAGAGGCTAGGAACCACCTTTACAGGTCGAAATTTGCCAGGATCCCCTTGGCGCCATGTCAAAAGTCCTGCAAATACCACACAATACGGAAGAGGGTAGGAACAACTTTGCGGGTTGAGATTTGCCGGGAGCCCCTTGGCGCCCTGCCAAAGTCTCGCAAATACCACACAAAACGGAAGAGGGTAGGAACAACTTTGCATGTCGAAATTTGCCGGGATCCCCTTGGCGCCCTGCCAAAGTCCTCCAAATAACACACAAAACGGATGAGGGTAGGAACAACTTTGCAGGTCGAAATTTGCCGGGATCCCCTTGGCGCCCTGCCAAAGTCCTGCAAATACCACATAAAAACGGAAGACGGTAGGAACAACTTTGCGGGTTGAAATTTGCCGGGATCCCCTTGGCGCCCTGCGAAACTCCTGCAAATACCACACAAAACGACAGAGGGTAGGAACAACTTTGCATGTCGAAATTTGCCGGGATCCCCTTGGCGCCCTGCCAAAGTCCTGCAAATACCACACAAAACGGAAGAGGGTAGGGACAACTTTTACAGGTCGAAATTTGACGGGGTCCCCTTGGCGCCCTTCCAAAGTCCTCCAAATACCACACAAAACGGAAGAGGGTAGGAACAACTTTGCGGTCGAAATTTGCCGGGATCCCCTTGGCGCCCTGCAAAAAGTCCTGTAAATACCACATACCACACAAAACGGAAGAGGGTAGGAACAACTTTGCGGGTTGAGATTTGCCGGGAGCCCCTTGGCGCCCTGCCAAAGTCCTGCGAATACCACACAAAACGGAAGAGGGTAGGAACAACTTTGCGGGTCGAAATTTGCCGGGATCCCCTTGGCGCCCTGCAAAAAGTCCTGTAAATACCACATACCACACCAAACGGAAGAGGGTAGGAACAACTTTGCGGGTTGAGATTTGCCGGGAGCCCCTTGGCGCCCTGCCAAAGTCTTGAAATGCCACACAAAACGGAAGAGGGTAGGAGCATTGTAAAGTCCCTCTTAGGGTTTAGGGTTCAGGGTTTAGGGTTTAGGGTTTATGGTTCAGACCCTAAATCCGAACCTCTACGCGTCCTCAAAGCCCGACTCCTCAAGTCAAAGCTAAGCCATTTAAACCGCTAAATCCGGAGACGCTTAAATACCCCCCAAACCGACCCCAAACCCTAAACCCCAAATCCTAAACCCCTAAACCCCAAACCCTCTAAACCCCAAACCCTAAACCCAAACCCCAAACCCTAAACTCTTAAACCGCAAACCCCTTAACCCTCAGCCAAACCCACAAACCCTCAACCCTGAGCTACCCTAAACCCCAAATCCTAAACCCCTAAACCCCCAAACCCCAAACCCTAACCCTAAACCCCAAACCCTACCCCTAAGCCCCAAACCCTCAACCCTAAACCCAAAACCCCAAACCCTAAACCCTAGACTAGGTAAGGAACAAGGGGTAAGGATTAAGGAATAGGGAATAGAGAATAGGGAATAGAGAATAAGGAATAAGGAATAAGGAATATTGAATAAGGAATAAGGAATAAGGAATACAGACCAAGATCCTCACCAAGGCCACGGGTCAAATAATACATAAAGGGTTCTCTTACAAGCAGTGTACCCCTTAAGTTTTGGAAAACAAAGCTCCCAAACTGACAAATCGCAAGCAGTGTCCCCCGCAAATTTTCGAAAAACTGAGCTCCCAAAATGACAAATCGCAAGCAGTGTCCCCCTCTAAGTTTTTGGAAAACCGAGCTCCCAAAATGACAAATCGCAAGCAGTGTCCCCCTTAAGTTTTTGAAAAACTGAGCTCCCAAAATAACAAATCGCAAGCAGTGTGCCCCCTTAAGTTGTTGGAAAACTGCGCTCCCAAAATGACATATCGCAAGCAGTTTCCCCGTAAGTTTTTTGGAAAACTGCGCTCCCAAAATGACAAATCGCAAGCAGTGTCCCCTTTAAGTTTTTGGAAAAATGCGCTTCCAAAATGACAAATCACAAGCAGTGTCCCCCTTAAGCTTTTGGAAAACTAAGCTCCCAAAATGACAAATCGCAAGCAGTGTCCCCCGTAAGTTTTTTTGGAAAACTGCGCTTCCAAAATGACAAATCGCAAGCAGTGTCCCCCTTAAGCTTTTGGAAAACTAAGCTCCCAAAATGACAAATCGCAAGCAGTGTCCCCCTTAAGTTTTTTGGAAAACTGCGCTCCCGAAATGACAAATCGCAAGCAGTGTCCCCCATAAGCTTTTGGAAAACTGAGCTCCCAAAATGACAAATCGCAAGCAGTGTCCCCCGTAAGTTTTTTGGAAAACTGCGCTCCCAAAATGTCAAATCGCAAGCAGTGTCCCCCTTAAGTTTTTTGGAAAACTGCGCTCCCGAAATGACAAATCGCAAGCAGTGTCCCCCATAAGCTTTTGGAAAACTGAGCTCCCAAAATGACAAATCGCAAGCAGTGTCCCCCGTAAGTTTTTTGGAAAACTGCGCTCCCAAAATGACATATCGCAAGCAGTGTCCCCCTTAAGCTTTTGGAAAACTCAGCTCCAAAAATGACAAATCGCAAGCAGTGTCCCCCGTAAGTTTTTTTGGAAAACTGCGCTTCCAAAATGACAAATCGCAAGCAGTGTCCCCCTTAAGCTTTTGGAAAACTAAGCTCCCAAAATGACAAATCGCAAGCAGTGTCCCCCTTAAGTTTTTTGGAAAACTGCGCTCCCGAAATGACAAATCGCAAGCAGTGTCCCCCATAAGCTTTTGGAAAACTGAGCTCCCAAAATGACAAATCGCAAGCAGTGTCCCCCGTAAGTTTTTTGGAAAACTGCGCTCCCAAAATGACAAATCGCAAGCAGTGTCCCCCTTAAGTTTTTTGGAAAACTGCGCTCCCGAAATGACAATCGCAAGCAGTGTCCCCCTTAAGCTTTTGGAAAACTGAGCTCCCAAAATGACAAATCGCAAGCAGTGTCCCCCTTCAGTTTTTGGAAAACTGAGCTCCCAAAATGACAAGTCGCAAGCAGTGTCCCCCTGTAAGTTTTTGGAAAACCGATTCAGGGAGGACTGCTCAGCTAGGGGTTAGATAGTTTAGATAGTTTAGATAGTTCAGGGGCTTCCTGAACTATCTAAACTATCTAAACTATCTAACCTCTGGCTGGGGACGACCCAGAGGGAATTGAAACTTTCTAAACTTTCTAAACTATCTAAACTATCTAAACTATCTAACCTCCTTTTTGCTCAAAATCGAGGTTAGATAGTTTAGATAGTTTTTGGGGCTCGTCTAAACTATCTAAACTATCTAAACTATCTAAACTATCTAACATCCTTTTCTCCCAAAATCGAGGTTAGATAGTTTAGATAGTTTAGATAGTTTAGATAGTTTAGATAGTTTAGATAGTTTAGATAGTTTAGATAGTTTAGATAGTTTAGATAGTTTAAAAAGTTTCAAACCTCCTGGGGGCCTCCCCGGAAAGAGGTTAGATAGTTTAGATAGTTTAGATAGTTCAGGGGCTTCCTGAACTATCTAAACTATCTAAACTATCTAACCTCTGGCTGGGGACGACCCAGAGGGAATTGAAACTTTCTAAACTATCTAAACTATCTAAACTATCTAACCTCCTTTTTTCCCAAAATCGAGGTTAGATAGTTTAGATAGTTTAGGGGCTCGTCTAAACTATCTAAACTATCTAAACTATCTAAACTATCTAACCTCCTTTTTTCCCAAAATCGAGGTTAGATAGTTTAGATAGTTTAGATAGTTTAGATAGTTTAGAAAGTTTCAAACCTCCTGGGGGCCTCCCCGGAAAGAGGTTAGATAGTTTAGATAGTTTAGATAGTTCAGGGGCTTCCTGAATTATCTAAACTATCTAAACTATCTAACCTCTGGCTGAGGACGACCCAGAGGGAATTGAAACTTTCTAAACTATCTAAACTATCTAAACTATCTAAACTATCTAACCTCCCTTTTTTCCCAAAATCGAGGTTAGATAGTTTAGATAGTTTAGGGGCTCGTCTAAACTATCTAAACTATCTAAACTATCTAAACTATCTAACCTCCTTTTCTCCCAAAATCGAGGCTAGATAGTTTAGATAGTTTAGATAGTTCAGGGGCTTCCTGAACTATCTAAACTATCTAAACTATTTAACCTCCTTCTCCAAGAAAGGAAAGTAATCACATAGTACCTAAAGGTCCCTCTTACATATATATATATATATGGTCACCCCCCCCCCAATGGACCCACCGCGGGCCTTGATCTTTGCAAAAGTACCGCAAATACCGATAAAACCTATGCTGTCTGGTGATTTTCCGGTGACCGGATTTTTGACTGTATTCCTTAATTCACCCTCTCACACACGCACGGAGGGTTTTTCTTTCTGTTGGCTTTTGTTTATAATTTAAGATCTAGGCATTTAAACCTAAGCCTGCAAAAAAAAACCTTAACCTTTAAACCCTGTAGGGTTAAGGTTTAAAGGTTAAGGGTTTAAGATTTAGGCATTTGAACCTATGCCGGTTTAGGCATTTGAACCTATGCCGGTAATTAAAGCTAAGCCCTTAACCTTTAAATTCTATCGGGTTGAGATTTTTACAGGTTTAGGGTTTAAGATGTAGGCATTTAAACCTAAGCCTGCAACTAATTTTAAACCCTTAACCTTTAAACCCTGTAGGGTTAAAGTTTAGAGGCTTAGGGTTTAATATTTAGCCATTTAAACCTGTAGCCAAGCCCTTAACCTTTAAACCCTATAGGGTTAAGATTTTTAAAGGTTTAGGATATAAGATGTAGGCATTTAAACCTAATTAAGCCTGCAACTAATTTTAAACCCTTAACCTTTAAACCCTGTTGGGCTAAGGTTTAAAGGTTTCGGGCTTAAGATTTAGGCATTTAAACCTATTCCGGCAATTTACGCTAAGCCTCTAACCTTTAAACCCTATAGGGTTAAGATATTTAAAGGTTTAGGATATAAGATGTAGGCATTTAAACCTAATTAAGCCTGCAACTAATTTTAAACCCTTAACCTTTAAACCCTGTTGGGCTAAGGTTTAAAGGTTTCGGGCTTAAGATTTAGGCATTTAAACCTATTCCGGCAATTTACGCTAAGCCTCTAACCTTTAAACCCTATAGGGTTAAGATATTTAAAGGTTTAGGGTTTAAGTTTAAGGTTTAGGTATTTAGACCTATGCCGGCAGTTCATATTGAACCCTTAACCTTAAACCCCATAGGGATGAGATTTAAAGGTTTAGGATTCTTTACTTAGACATTTAAATCCAAGCTGACGATTCAACCTAAACCCTTAACCTTTAAACCCTATAGGGTGAAGGTTTAAAGTTTTAGGGTTTAAGATTCAGACATTTAAACCTAAGACAGCGATTAACACTAAGCCCTTAACCTTTAAACCCTATAGGGTTAAGGTTTAAAGGTTTGGGGTTTAAGATTCAGGCATTTAAAGCTAAGTATGTAATCAATTTGTCACCCTTAACACCTCTAAACTCTGTAGTGTGAAGGTTTAAAGGCTTAGGGTTTAAAAAAACCTAAGCCCCCTAAGCCCATAGAGTTTAAACCTTAAGGGTTTAAGGTTTACGCATCTATTCCTTAACCCTAAACCCTCTAGGGTCAGGACCCTAAAGCCCTCGGCAATCAAGCCTAAACCCTTGACCTTCAAACCCCATAGGATGAAGGTTTAAAGGTTTGGGGTTTAAGACTTAGGCATTTAAACCTAGAGGGCATTTAAGCCTTAATCCTAAACCCTTTAGGGTCAGAACCTTAGCACCCTATAGGGGTCTAGCACGTTCAAAGGCTTGAACCCTACAGGCGCTGAAGGTATACATGTCCTATCGGTTTTTAAACCATTACACCCTGTAAGAAGGTTTAGGGTCTTTTCGGGGTCTATCTCTAAATTTCTCACGGGGTTAACCCTGCAGGGTTTAAAGTTAAAGGTTTAGGGTTAAAGGTTAAGGCAATACCTATAGGATTAGAACCTTATAACCCTGTAGTGCGCTTAAACCCCTAAAACTTAACCATCTTTTTCTCGAGAAAACCAAACAAACCAAAAAAACCAAAAAAACCATCTTTTCCAAAACTATGGGGCTGGGGCCTCCAAAAGATGGTTTTTTTGGTTTTCTCGAGAAAAAGATGGTTTTTTTGGTTCGAAACCATCTTTTGCTCGAGAAAAAGATGGTTTTTGAGCAGCCGCCCTTCGAAAAACCATCTTTTTCTCGAGAAAAAGATGGTTTTTAGAGATCTTACCCTGGAAAAACCATCTTTTTCTCGAGAAAAAGATGGTTTCCGGAGGTCTTGTCCTGGTAAAACCATCTTTTTCTCGAGAAAAAGATGGTTTTTGGAGGTCTTCTCCTGGTAAAAACATCTTTTTCTCGAGAAAACGATGGTTTCGAACCAAAAAACCATCTTTTTCTCGAGAAAACCAAAAAAACCAAAAAAACCAAAAAAAACAAAAAAACCATCTTTTCCAAAACTATGGGGCTGGGGCCTCCAAAAGATGGTTTTTTTGGTTTTCTCGAGAAAAAGATGGTTTTTTTGGTTCGAAACCATCTTTTTCTCGAGAAAAAGATGGTTTTTGAGCAGCCGCCCTTCGAAAAACCATCTTTTTCTCGAGAAAAAGATGGTTTTTAGAGATCTTACCCTGGAAAAACCATCTTTTTCTCGAGAAAAAGATGGTTTCCGGAGGTCTTGTCCTGGTAAAACCATCTTTTTCTCGAGTAAAAGATGGTTTTTGGAGGTCTTCTCCTGGTAAAACCATCTTTTTCTCGAGAAAAAGATGGTTTCGAACCAAAAAAACCATCTTTTTCTCGAGAAAACCAAAAAAACCATCTTTTGGAGGCCCCAGCCCCATAGTTTTGGAAAAGATGGTTTTTTTTGTTTTTTTGTTTTTTTTTGTTTTTTTTGGTTTTTTGGATTTTTTTGGTTTGTTGGTTTTTGTTAGTTTCTTGTTTTGTTGTTTTTTGCCTTGATCTGGCTAGGACTCGGCTGCCATCCGCGGTGGGTCCATTGGGGGGGGGGGGGGGGGGAGCATATATATATATATATATATATATATTACTATATTATGTTACGTTACTACTCTATTCCGTTATATTGTATATATAATATGTTATGTTATATTACATGATATTATATTATATTATATTATATTATAGTATATTATGTTATGTTATGTTATGTTATATTATTTTATGTTATGTTATGTTATGTTATGTCATGTTATATTATTATGTTATATGATATGATATTATATATGCATATATATATATATATTATATTATATATCTGTACATTTTGTTCATTACTTTTACATTTTCCTATTTATCAGTCATGTACATATATATATATATATACACACATTTTTGTGTGTGTCTATTTTCATGTCCTAGCCTTCTTCGTAAAGTTGTCTGTTGAGACTGGCTGCTTTTCCCAGGTCGTCCCTTCCAGATGCGCTGGCGCTACTTTCGTGGCACGTGGAGAGCCGCCTTGCTGAGGAGGCAAGACAATCCGTTGCGTGAGGTCCCGGGGCGGTTTAGGGTTTAGGGTTTAGGGTCGAGGTATTCCCTGGTTTTAGGCTGCGTTGCACACGTTTGCCCGGGGGAAAGTTGGTTCTACTCCAACTGCTGCTTCTACTCCGTTGTTTTGGGCTGGGGTTTGGGGGCTGGCGTTTGGGGGGGCTGGGGTTTGGGGGGGCTTGGGGGGGAGGGGGTTGGGAACGTCCTGTTTCTAACAACTTGTTTCAACCCGCGGGGTGGGGGGGGGGGGGGGGTGGAGGCTGGGAACGTCCTGTTTCTAACTACAAGTTTCAACCCGCGGGGTTGGGGGTGGGGGGGGTGGGGGGGGTGGGTGGGGGGAGGTTGGGAACGTCCTGTTTCTAACTACAAGTTTCAACCCGTGGGGTTGGGGGGGGGGGGGGGGTTGGGAACGTCCTGCTTCTAAGTACATGTTTCAACCCGAATCCCTCAAACAGAGGCCCCAAAGTTTCAAGTTCGAATTCTCAATCCTCCCCAAACCCAGACGCTGAAACATGAGCTCACCTGTCAGGGCATAAACTGCAGTCCTGCATGGGGTCACTTTTATATGTCAGGCGTCTGCTTACTAACGGTAATCAAGCCCTAAGCACAAGCCCGAACCATGTGTAAACTACTTCACAGTCTATTGCTGCAGCCAAAAAAGTGCAGATACACAAACATCAGCGGGCCCCATTTCTCGAAGCATTCGTGTTTCCAAACTAGCAACTTCGAAGTTCGTAGTTCTAAATTTGAAAGAATGTGAACATGGACGATACAGCTACAACACGTTCTACATGTACTTGATGTTGCCAAGTGTCTTTTCTTCAGGGCTCAAACTCATCGCGCCTGCCACTCTTTTCGACTCTGTCTTACAAAGCTACTCTACACCACAACTAACATGCTACCATAACATGTCCTACAACGACCCGCGTTGCCCACAAATCTGCGGGCAAACGTGTGCGACGCGTCCTGGTTTTAGGGTTGAGGTTCCCTTCTACGTCCCTTCAAGCCAAAAAAAGGCACCCTTTTTTTTTCCTAGGTCACTCTTGGGTTTAGGCGTTTAGGCTCCCGTACGTAAAGACTTGGAATTGAAACAAGAAGAGCCACGTGCACTCTGGGATCTCGTTCTGGCCTACTTTCGCAAAGCTTCTTGTGCCCGTTCCAAGCGCCACTGAAACTCCGGTTCCCCTGACTACCTGCGTAGCCCAGTAGTGGTACCCTTTTCCCTTTTTGTTAGTTCAAGGTTCCCTTTTAAGGTAACCAGCCCGAGAAAGGGCACCCATTTTCCCAATACATGGGTACTGGGCTACCAAAAGCTAGAAGGGAAACTCGTGCTGCTGGCGCGACAGCTGTGACCTGAGTGTTTTTCATGTCGATGTCATGTCCGTTGCCTTAGCATTGATGCTCGAGCTTGCCACCCATGCTATCCTCAAGCCTGAACCGGGGATGCAAAACAACTCGAAAACCAAAAAAACAAACACCTAAACCCTAAACCCTAAACCCCTTAACCCCTTAACCCCTTAACCCCTAAACCCCTAAACCCCTAAGCCCCTAAACCCCTAAACCCCTAGACCCCTAAACCCCTAAACCCTAAACCCTAAACCCTAAACCCCAAGACCGTGGCGCTTTGGCCGCTGACGCATCAGGTCGCCCGGAACACGACATCCACTCCAGACAGCGTGGGGGTAGGAGCCGCCACGTGGATCGTTCCGCGGGGGCTTTAGCCGAAAGCACCCATTCCCAGAAGACCATGAGCCCTGAACCCTAGACCCCTAAACCCTAAAGTTATTCCTAAACCTTAAAACCCTAAATTCCTAAAACCTTAAAACCCTAAATTCCTAACCCTAAACCCCTAAACCCTAATGTCCTAAACCCTAAAACCCTAAAATCCTGGACATGGCTCAGGGTGAGGTGCCGGTGTAGACCTTCAACCTGGCTTTCTCTCAAAAAAAGGCCCCTAAACCCTTAAACCCTAAACCCCTAAACCAGGGTTTAGGGTTTAGGGTTTAGGCCCAAGACCCTAAACCCTAAAACCTCGCAGGAGCCGTGCTGGTGCTGATGCTCGAGCTGCGCGCGCTCCTCTTGCGCGCGAAGGCCGAGCAACAGCAGGCGGGATCTGGCGCAGGGTTGAGGGTTTGTAAGCATTAGCCTGACAGAAGGGTTTAGGGTTTAGAGTTAGGGTTTAGGGTTTAGAGTTAGGGTTTAGGGTTTGGGGTTTAGGGTTTAGGGTTTCGGGTTTAGGGTTTAGGGTTATCTGGCGCAGGGCTTAGGGTTTATAAGCTTTAGGGTTTGAGGGACTCTATGAGCCCTCCCGGTTAGGGAAGATGACGTTCATATTGCAAAACAGGCGTCCCAAAATGATCGTGGGAGCAATCCCCTCCCCCCAATATTGCCCCCAAATATCAAAAACCCCAATATACCGGAATATGACCATTATACTGGGGGTATTTAATATTAGGGCGTAGGGGGGGGTTTGTGTTTACGGAAGGGGATTATGTCCCTAGTTCATGCATATGGAAAGCCCTGCGTTCTCCGAGGCTTGCAGGGCTTGAGAGGGTGAAGGGGTTCAGGGTTTAGGGTTTAGGGTTTAGGGTTTAGGGTTTAGGGTTTAGGGTTTAGGGGGCAGAATTCACACATCGTTGGGTGGGTACCCTTTTGGCCCCTGGTTGGGTCTTGGGCTTCTTTGCGTTGTCAAAACCTGGCGGGCACCCTAGACTCTTAGGCCTTAAACCCTCAACGCCCGACTTCTTTATGAATGGTTATATGGGAAGAGGAAGTATTGGATTCATAACTGAAGCTACGTGAAAGATTCTAAGTTCCTATTAATTATATTTCGCGAAGAAGAAGAGAATGAGAGTGGGAGTGGGAGTGGGAGTGAGTGTGAGAGTGAGCGTGAGCGTGAGAGTCAGAGAGTCAGAGAGTCAGAGAGTCAGAGAGTCAGAGAGTCAGAGAGTCAGAGAGTCAGAGAGTCAGAGAGTCAGAGAGTCAGAGAGTGAGAGAGTGAGAGAGTGAGAGAATGAGAGAGTGAGAGAGTGAGACTGTGAGACTGCGAGACTGTGAGACTGTGAGACTGTGTGTGTGTGTGTGTGTGTTGTTTCTGCTGCTCAAAGTGTAAACATGTCCTTTGCACAGGGTTTTAGGGCATTTGGGTTTAGGGAGACCCAAACCCGAAACCCCTTCAACCCTAGACCCTAACTAGCCCTCCTTATCGAGCCACGAGTTTGTTGAACCACCTTAAGAGGGTGTCCTTTTGCACCCTAAACCCTAAACACTTAAGCCCTTAAGCCTTAAACCCTTAAACCCGAACCCTAAACCCTACACCCTTCAATCGGTCAGCCCCGAAGCCCTAAGCCCCTTAAGCCCTTAAACCCGAAAACCTGAGATCAGAGATGCAGGCTCGGGACATGGTCTTCCTGCGACTTGCGTGGCGTGGCACCTCCTCGTTGGCTGCCGCGTGGGGGATGCCCAGCGGGTAGGTTTAGGGTTTTGGGTTTAGGGTTTGGGGTTTAGGGTTCAGGGTTCAGGGTTCAGGGTTCAGTGTTCAGGGTTCAGGGTTCAGGGTTTGGGCTACAGGGTTTAGGGTTTAATTAGGGTTTAGGGTGCAGAGGTTTTCTTAAGGGGTCATACGGGATCATTCGGGGTATAGGGCCTAGAGCCTAGGGGCTGTTAGGAAAAGTGCATAGGCCGAGCCCTGGATAAATCTTCAGGGTGTTCGGGCACCGGGGAGCCGACGTAGCCCTAAACCCTAAACCCTAAACCCTAAACCCTAAACCCTAAACCCTAAACCCTAAACCCTAAACCCTAAACCCTAAACCCTAAACCCTAAACCCTAAGCGTTTTGATTTTGGGGAGGATGAGGCGATTTGAGGATTTTGGGTGTCAGGCCATGCCCTGGGGACCACATAAACCCCCAAATTGGGGTCACATACCCTGTACTACTCTACATCCTTATAGGGTTTAGGGTTTAGGGTTTAGGGTTTAGGATTCGGGGTTTAGGGTTTAGGGTTTGAACAATAAAGCCTTTTAGGTAAAAAATGTTGTCGAGGAGGTGGCATCAGTCTCCAGAGCCCCAATTAGGCACACAGCGTCAAAACCCTACGCCTGAACCTGCTTGGAGGTTCAGGGTACTTATAACCCAATTATAAGAGTAGTTAGAACCCACTTCTAAGCCCTTAAGTACCCAACAAAGATATGCTTGGGCTATCACCTGAACCCTAAACCCCAAACCCGAAACCCTAACCCTAAAATCTAAACCCTAAACCCTCAACCCTCAACCCTCAACCCTCAACCCTCAACCCTAAACCCTAAACCTATACCATGAACCTCCAAGTGGAGCAAGTCCGAGGCCTAAGATCCCCGTAGGATGTCAGCCGCAAGGAGCCTCCGTAACCCTGAGCTCTTATAAATAGAAGCCCTGAACCCTAAGCCCGAAACCCTAAGCCCTAAGCCCTAAAACCCTAGACCCTAAACCCTAAGCCCTAAACCCTAAACCCTAAACCCTAAACCCTAAACCCTAAACCCTAAACCCTAAACCCTAAACCCTAAACCCTAAACCCTAAACCCAACTCTCCATCCCAGCGCGGCATAGAGGCTGGGCCCTTCGACGCTGGAGTTTGGCTGGGAGCTGTATGGAGGTCATTAGGGCTTGAGGGTTTAGGCATGATTGGGGTTTAGGGTTTAGGGGTTTAGGGGTTTAGGGGTTTAGGGGTTTAGGGGTTTAGGGGTTTAGGGGTTTAGGGGTTTAGGGGTTTAGGGGTTTAGGGGTTTAGGGGTTTAGGGCTTGGGGTTTAGGGTTTAGGGTTTATTTAGGGTTAGGGGTTTAGAGTTTAGGGCTAGGGGTTTAGGGTTTAGGGGTTTAGGGCTTAGGGTTTAGGGTTTAGGGTTTGGGGAGCTTACGGTGCGGGATTTAAGACTTACAGGGCTATCTAAGCCATTATCGGACGGCGACCTTCGGGGCTTAATGCCCCGGGCCATCCGGGGTAGAGTCCTGGGTAAAGGGTCTACAAGGAGGGGCATCCCTTGCTATACTAACTATATTTGCTGCTTCCTTCAGAGTCGGAATTCGGGTCGGAACAGTGTCCTGTTTCGGAATTCGGGCCGGTCGAAGGTGACAAAAAAGTCTGCAAATTGAAAGGAGTGTCCTGTTTCGCAACTCACATAGCTTTCACATATTAATATAAATGTGACAGAGGGACTCACCGGTAGTAAACGCCCAGCAATCAACACTGAGGCATTGCAGCTATGACGGTATGACTTGAGAACGCCTCGCCGTTCAATAGCCTGGGAGCGCCACAACAATCAACACTTCTGGAGCTTTCACCCCTTCACCCTAAACCTTGGTAGCTCAGTGGTACCCTTTACCCTTTTTTTGTTATGGGTTACCTTAAAAAAGTGCCCTGATTATAATATGGTTACTGGGCTGCCAAGAAACCTAAGCCCCAACTCCATAGGCATGCTCTGAGTATGACGTATCAGGTGCTAAAGAGCCGTGTCTCCTCTCACAAGGCGAAAGCGACCCCGCGCCCCCCCCTCAATCACCGCTCTCCTAAAACAGGGGCAAGTCCTCGGTTGAAATGTGCTTCTTCGTAGCCCATAAGGTATGTAGGGCTTGGGTTAAGAGTATGATCACAGCATGCTGAAAGACAAGTTGGAGGGTTTAGGGTTCAGGGTTCAGGGTTCAAGAAGCAGGTTGGACGGAACCCTGTTTTGATCATGATAGCTACGCCTTGGAACCCAAGTTGAACCCCCACCCCAGCCTCCTTAACCAGGCCGCAGGGTTTTAGGGTTTAGGGTTTAGGGTTTAGGGTTTAGGGTTTAGGGTTAGGGAAGTTTAGGGAAGTTTAGGGTTTAGGAGGTTTAGGGTTCAGGGTGTGTCACATGCTCCACGCACGCCACCACGCAGGTCGTGCGTTGTGGTGTGCGCCAAGGTTCACGTCCTCTCCCAACCCACCCACCCAATTTATGACCTTGGTCGGGTTTGGGTTTTTATATATTCGTTGTTGGCTCTCCTTCCAAATAGTTGCTCGAATCCTATTCCGCACTATTCTTCGGATCGAGGCTTGTGCTTTGGGATTTGGGGGACTTTATAGCTGAGAACTGGTCTGGGAGAATCCCGCAAAAGCTCAGAAATGGTCCAGGAAAATGGTCTCGGAAAGGCCCAACAAGGTTTGAAATGGTACGAGGGTTATGTTTTGCTACACTGAAATTCATGTCACGGTGGTCAGGGGCCTGGCAGGGGAGAAAGGCGCGGGGGGACCCTCCCAGGCGCCCCTCGCACCATGGAATCCAGCCACCTTTTTAAAACCCCGAACCAGGTTGCAGCGGTCAGCACACGCCCCCCCCCCCCCCCCCTAAAAAAGCCACCCCTGACAACCCGGTTGAGGTATCCTAAATCCTAAATCCTAAACCCTGAACCTTAAACCCTAAATCCTAAATCCTAGATCCTAAACCCTATTCCTAAATCCTATAAAGGCACCGGTCCGAGCCCAAGGTTTGGGGTCATATCTCTAGCAGATCCGGCACGCCTGTCGCGTGCGCCGGCACCGAGCCCGTGCAGCCAACGGAGCTCCTTCGCAGCGACTGTCGCACATGCCCCGGAGCTGGCAGGGGCTTTCGCCCCCTGCACGCTCGCTGCTGGCTATCGCAGCTCCCGCAGCTCTTTAGGGTTGGGGTTTAGGGTTTAGGGATTAGGGTTCAGGGTTCAGGGTTTAGGGTTCAAGGTGTAGGGTTGAGGGTTGAGGGTGTAGGGTTTAGGGTTTATAGGGTTCAGGCCCCCACGGTCCGTTGGCTGCTGTCACTTGGCAGCTTGTGGCAGGTGACGTCCTCGTGTGCCCCGTGGGAGAGGAGAACTTTGTCGAAGTGACGCAGCACCTTCGTCAACAAGCCAGAAGACTACCATTTGCCCCCCCCCCAAAAAAACATAGAAAATAGTAGTCCCTATATTGCCCGTGCAAGGAAGAGTGTTTTTTTTTTTTTTGTGGGGGTTCTTAAGCAAGTAAATAGTAGAAGAGAGCCCCCTAAACCTTAAAGTCAAGCCTTAAAAACCAGAAACCACCCCAAACCCTACACCTTAAATTAAAACCCTACAGCCCGAAACCCTTGTTTCAAACCCTGAAGCCTTAAACCAGAAATCCTCAAGTAATACCCTAAAGCCCCAAACCCTAAACCCCTAAACACTTAAGTCGGCCCTAACCGCCACCTCGATTCAGGGAGATCTCTTCACTCTTCTGAGTGAAAATGCGAGAGGCTCCAAAAGACCACAAGAAGACCGAAACGCAACATTCTTTCCATGGCTTAGGATGTAGGGTTTAGGGTTAGGGCTAAACCCTAAACCCTAAACCCTAAACCACCCTTGTAAGAAACTGAGCTGCTTAGTGTGGGCCCCAGGGCTTCGGGTGCGGGCTCTTCTTTCGGGGTCCTTATTCTAAGGAGGACCCTATTCTTTATGGTACCCCAAAATGGGTTCATCATTTTAAGAACTAACCTTATGCCCTTAAGTTCGGGGCAGACCCAAAATCACTAGACTCCATCCTAAGCACCATATATGGCTTTAAGTTAAGGACAGAGCCAAAATCACTAGACTCCCATCTTCAACCCCAGAAACTCTAAACCCTAACCCTAAACCCTTGGACCCTGAACCCTGAAACATGAATCTGAACCCTAAACCCTAAACCCTAAACCCACCCAAGCACGCGGCCTCAAGCACGCGGCCTCAGGCACTTGGCCACACTCCGATGCCCGGTGCTGCAAGGCAGCGGCAGTTGCCACAAAGCCGCAAATGTTTGCGGTCTCGAGTTCAGGGTTGAGGGTTTAAGGTTTAGGGTTTAGGGTTTAGGATTTAGGGTATTGGATTTAGGGTTTCGGGTTCAGGGTATGGGGTTTGGGGTGGACTTTTCGTCCACGGTTGAAGGGCGTGGTACACAGTCGCCATTCCAAGGATCCGTGCAGACATGGCCTTGCCGAAATCAGAATCAGAAGTGATCCCTAAGCCCTAAACCCTGAACCCTAAACCTTAAACCCCAAACCAGCCCGAAGCCCTAAGCCCTAAGCCTTAAGCCCTAAGCCCTAAATATTGCAAATCCTGAGCCCCGAACCCTCAGCCCTAATCCTCGTAATTAAAGCCCTCAATCCTGAGCCGCAAGCCTGATCAGCCCTATGCCCTAAGCTCCGATATCCGTCAGCTCCATACCCCTAAACCCTAAACCCTAAACCCTAAACCCTAAACCCTAAACCCTAAACCCTAAACCCTAAACCCTAAACCCTAAACCCTAAACCCCAAACCCCAAACCCCAAACCCCAAACCCTAAACCCGAAACCCTAAACCCTAAACCCTACAGACCCTCAGCCTGGGCCCTCCTCCCAAGGTGGCGTGGCGCTGGGCTTGGCAGCGGCTTGTGGCATTGCCTGCCATCAGCGCCATGGGATTTTTTAAGGGGGTTTAGGGTTTAGGGTTTAGGGTTTAGGGTTTAGGGTTTAGGGTTTAGGGTTTAGGGTTTAGGGTTTAGGGTTTAGGGTTTAGGGTTTAGGTTGAGAAGGTTCGGAGGGTGATTCGGAGGGTTTGTAGGGCTTCTTTGATGGTTTACAGGGTTTAGAGGCTTTGGAAAGTTTATCAGTCGGAGGGTTATCAAGGTTTAGGTGGCGTAGAGGGTTTAGAGTGTTAATGGGGGTTCATAAGCGTAAAGAGGTTTGAGGGTTCATAGGGGTTTACTGGGATTAGGGTTTTCGAGCTTAGCATTTATAGGGTCCAGGAAGTCAGAAACATGGTGCCGAGGGTTACTTACAGTCATTGAGAGGGCGGTCGCGGATCTCTTTGTGCAAATGGGCGTCCATCATGACGACTTCCTAAACACTAACCCTAAACCGCAGACGCGAACTGGAGGTATGTTTTGGTCATATTCCGGGGGGTCCTTGGACAGCCAAGACCGACCTACGCCGAGTCAACAAGCAATGCGCGAAACGCCTCTTTGTGTGTAGGGCTTGGGATTTAGGCTGTAGGTTTCAGGGTTTAGGGTGTAGGGTTGAGGGCTTAGGGCTTCGGAAGAGTTTCGGGGTTCATGCTGAAGAAGTTTGGCGGGGCATACACTAACTCTTGTTAACCCCCCAAAACCACAATGAAGTTGGGTTGATACTGCCGCTGGTGAGTGGATGTATGGTTCCTTACGAAGATTGGTGAGTGTAGAGACGTCCTAACGGGAAATCCCCCTAAACCCCTAAACCCCTAAACCCCTAAACCCCTAAACCCCTCAACCCCTAAACCTCTAAACCCCTAAACCCCTAAACCCCTAAA
Source organism: Symbiodinium natans (assembly GCA_905221605.1). NCBI lineage: Eukaryota > Dinophyceae > Suessiales > Symbiodiniaceae > Symbiodinium > Symbiodinium natans. Next base: position 118,182 of record CAJNDS010002633.1, read on the forward strand.
CCCCTAAACCCCTAAACCGTCGTGGTACTGAAGTTATTAATTAACTATGCAGGCCCTCGGGATATTTGACATTTTCCGTTGCTGGGTTGAGAGACCCTAGACCCTAGACCCTAAACCCTAAACCCTAAACCCTAAACCCTAAACTCTAAACCCTAAACCCTAAACCCTAAAGTTCAGAGGGTTCTAGGGGGCGGCCCCCCAGTTTAAGTACTCGGGTCCTTGGAGTGGCAGGATTTCGGAAGGGGGGGTCAAGGAGTTAATGCTATGCGGTGGGTTTAGGGTTTAGGGTTTAGGGTTTAGGGTTTAGGGTTTAGGGTTTAGGGTTTAGGGTTTAGGGTTTAGGGTTTAGGGTTTAGGGTTGAAGGCCGTAGGGGTAATCGTAAACACCCCAACACTTTAGACTCTCGACCACTGAGAGTTTCCAAGTTGTAATCCCCGAACCCCCAAAGCCTGGAATCGCCATTCCCAAACCCCTGAAGTCCCAAACCCTAAACCCTAAACCCTAAGCCCTATAAGACCCCAAACCCCAAACCCTAAACCCTCAACCCTAAACCCTGGACCAGACCCAGGTGCTACGTCCTTTCCGCGCCCACGATGTTAGAGTCGCTCCGGCGCGTGGCCACCGCCGCATCTCTGCTGGGGCACTGGGCGGCCCTGCTTAGTTTAGGGTTTAGGGTTCAGGGTTTGGGGCTTGGGGCTTGGGGTTTGGGGTTTAGGGTTTGGGGTTTCGGGTTTCGAGTTTGGGGTTTGGGGTTTAGGGTTGTTTTTTGGCTTAGGCTCAGGAACACTTAGGGTTCGGGTTAAGGGGGCTTTGACGTGGTATAGGGCCTATAGGAGGTGGGGGGGGGGGGGCGGAGGGTTACAGGGCTTAGTACGGGCCTTGGACGTATTTTAGGGGCTGTAGGGCTTGTGTGCGGGGTGGGGGGGTGGGGGGGTGGGGGGAGGGGGTGAATGTTAAACCCTAATCCTAAACATAAACCCTGTATAACCCTCAACCCTAAACCCTATAAACCCTAAACCCCAAACCCTAAACCCCAAACCCCAAACCCCAAACCCTAAACCCTAAACCCTAAACCCTAAACCCTAAACCCTAAACCCTAAACCCTAAACCCTAAACCCTAAACCCCTAACCCGAGGGTTTGGCAGGTTTAGCGCATTCTGGGGTCGAACGCTCTTCTGCGGCTTCGGGCCGCGCTGGCAGGGTGTAGTCGACGCTTCTGGGGCTTGAGGGGAGGGTTGGGGATCACCTAGGGTTTAGGGTTTAGGGTTTAGGCTTTAGGGTTTGGGGCTTAGGATTTAGGGTTTAGGTTTAGGGCCTAGTTTGGCTTCCGTTTGCTTATCTCCACCCCAAAACAGGAGTCCCATGACTCAGAATATGACTGTTCATTCGGTGTGCATTTCTCGGGGGGGGGGGGGGGGGGGGGTTGGGGGGTTGGGGGGTTGGGGCCGGTTGGGGCAAGCAAACCATCCCTGCCACAGACCAGGTTATCCTGCATGGCGTTGACGAACTGGAGCGGAACGCCATGGAAGAGTCCTGGCTGCAACGCCTGGGTGCAAACACCAAGCCCCTCAAACCATCCTACGGTGTAGGGATGTTCGATATAGGGGTAGGTCTCTAAGTTTGACGCCCCTGACGCCCTTTTTTTTGGGGGGTCGCTATGAGAAGGGTACAGGGGACACGAAGAGGGACCGTTCTGCAGAGAACTACCCATACTTATATGTACAAGTAGATATAGATATATAGACACATACATACATACATACATACATACATACATACATACATACATATACGTATATGCATATACATATATAGGCTCAGATATGTTTAGATTGTTGAGCACACGTTTCGTTCTGCTTCTACAACCAAAACACTGCAAGATTCGTCCAAGATCAGCCCCCAGAAAAGCACAAGCCTCCAAAACCACTCCACCATGGAACAGAGGAGAGGATTGCTCTGCCTTGGATAGCGTAAAACCCAATTCCTAAAACAAACCCTGAACCCTGCACCCTAAACCCTAAACAAACTCATTGCTGTATCAGGGTGCTTTCTCTACTCTTTGCTTAAGAACTCCAAAAGAATAAAGGATATTAATCCCTATGTTACCCTTGATGAGGAAGAATATTTTTCGGGGTTCTTAAGCAATTAGTAGTTCTGTACCTAGCCTGGCGGATTCTTCCGAGATGCCCCAGAAGTTCGGCCTACGCCGCATCAGGCCCCAGGAGTTTCTGTAGGGTTCATTTTTTTTAGGGTTTAGGGTTTAGGGTTTAGGGTTTAGGGTTTAGGGTTTAGGGTTTCTACCAGATACCTGAAATCCTTAAACCTCCAAGCCCTGAACCCCTGCGGTCGTTCACAACCTACCTTAAGGGGGTCTAAGGAGGGACCCGGGAGAGACCCTTCAGGGTTTAGGGTTTAGGGTTTAGGGCTTAGGGCTTAGGGCTTAGGCCCTAGGCCTTAGGGCTTAGGCCCCTACACCTTCTATAAAGAGTCCCTTGATTTGATCAGCCCAGGTTTGCCAGAAACTCCTGTCAAGGCTGTTTCAGAGGCGGGCAGCGCGGGGGGGGGGGGGGGGGGGGGGGTTGAGGGTTGAGCTTGTCAGGTCTGTAGGCAAGTTAGGGTCGTTTAGGGCTAAGGGCTTTCCTTGCCGAACGAACCCTAAACCCTAAACCCCAACCCCTGTTCTTGTTTAGGACTGTTAGCTTTGCAGGGTTTCGTGAGGTGCAAACAACCCAAAACGTGAAACCCCACCCCCTCCAGCCTCAGAAAGGTTTAGGGGTTTAGGGTTTAGGGTTTAGGGTTTAGGGTTTAGGGTTTAGGGTTTTAGAAATTGAGTTTGTAGCGTCGAGGGCTCATAGCGCTTGAGAGGGTTTGTGCTTCTAGGGGCTTGTGGGGCTCTAAGAGGACTTAAAGGGCTTGTAGGGTACAGAGCTTATCGGGTTTGTACCCTAAACCCTAAACCCTAAACCCTAAACCCTAAACCCTAAACCCTAAACCCTAAACCCTAAACTCCCGACCCCAAACCTTGCAAAGGCTTGCGAGCTCCTTGGAATTCTTCCGAGATCGGCGGCGCGCTCGGACAATTTGGGGACTGCGCCGAAGGGGCTTTACTTGGGGCAGCTTTGCCGGGTTTAGGGTTTAGGGTTTAGGGTTTAGGGTTTAGGGTTTAGGGTTCAGGGTTTTAGGACTAAGGGTTTAGGGTTTGGTCCTATCTTTGTGAGGCATCAGTACTACTTCTACACCACTTAAATCAAAGAAACATTCACCATACCCCAAACCCAGACCCCTTAACCTATATGATAGGGTAATATAAGGGAGTCTACGGGAGGATTTTACCATACCCTGTAATTTCTTTGAAGAGGTATGCCCTTGGGGTATGTTGAAGATATCTTAGCTTTAAGCAACGAACGAGGCTACAGATCCTTCATGGAATGGTTTTCGAGAACTAACTTCTTTTAGTAAGAGCGAGAGAACCAACATCGGGCTTGTGGATGACTTTATTTCTATCACTGGCTCGTTCCTTGCATCCCAACTGCTGCAACTGCCCTACACCCTACATCCTGAACCCTAAACCCTCAACCCTAAACCCTAAACCCTAAACCCTATTCCGCCATGAGCCCAGGCTGGAGTCACCTCCTCCACTCTCGGCAACCAGCGGCTTCTTGCACCCCCGGCATTGCGCAAGGTGTCAGGGGAGAAGTGTTTTCAGATCAGGGTTTAGGGTCTAGGGGTTAGGGTTTAGGGTTTAGGGTTTACGGTTTAGGGTTTAGGGTTTAGGGCTTAGGGTTTTCACATTTAGGGTTTAGGGTTTAGGGTACAGGCTGTGGGCTTTGGGGTTTTTGGGTTTGGGGTTTTGAGGGGTTGGGGGGATACGCTTCTTTGTGCGGTTTTCTCAGACGGCTGTACATGTATTTATGCCCTACTTATCACCTGCCTTGGGATTCGGCGCCTATGGTTTTGTGATTTGGGCTGTGGGGGTTTCGCGGGCTTATCGTCTGGATTGTAAGGCTTTTCGGGGCCGTGATGGAGCATTGGAACCCTAAACCCTAAACCCTAAGCCCTAAACCCTAAACCCTAAACTCTGACAGCATGCGCATGAGGATTCAGGGTTCAGCGCTCAATCAGGGTGGCAGAGGGCCTTCAACCCTCGACCTGTAAACCTGACTTCTTGGGGCCATCTGCCACCCCACTTTCAAAGACACCTCCTACACCCTAAACCCTAAACCCTCAACCCCAAACCCTAAACCCTAAACCGAAACCCCTAAACCCCAAACCCTAAACCCTACACCCAAAACCCAAAACCCTATAAACCCTAAACCCTCAGAACCCGAGGTCCTCTTCTGCTCCTTATCCAAACACACTGCCAGGTTCAACTCCAGCGCGTCGTGTCTTGGGCTTCACAGGGGTTTGGGGTTTAGGGTTCATGGTTTAGGGTTTAGGGTTTAGGGTGTAGGGTTTAGGGTTTAGGGGGGAGGGGTTAGGGTTCAGGGCTTAGGGCTTAGGGTTTGGAAGGGTTCGCAGGGTTTAGGGTTTGGGGTTTAGGGTTTAGGCTTCAGGGGTTTAGGTGTCAGGTTTAGCGTTTGGCGAGTGGGGTTGCAGTGTTTGGGGCTGCAAGAGTGTTGGGTTCAAAGTTTGGAGCTTCAGCATCCCTAAACCCCAAGCCCTAAACCCTAAACCCCAAACCCCAAACCCCAAACCCTAAACCCTAAACCCTAAACCCCAAGTAGTAGTCTAAAAGAAGCCCTGAATGGCGGCAGGGAGTCAGGGTTGAAGGTCGCCTAAAGATTGGAGCTAGGGTAGGCCCTTGGATGGTTCCCAGATGGATATTGCAGGGATATGTTGACAATACTGAAGTTTTGGGTTTAGGTTTAGGGTTTAGGGTTTAGGGTTTAGGGTTTAGGGTTTAGGGTTTAGGGTTTAGGGTTTAGGGTTTAGTGTTTATCCGGCCCCCCCTCTCTGCTTTAACAATAGGCCCTAAAGAGTTCCAGGAGTTGAGGAGCTTAGGGGTTACGACCTTCGGGGTTGAGGAGTTTATGGGTTGAGGGGTTTAGGGTTCAGGGGTTCAGGGTTCAGGGTTCAGGGTTTAGGGTTTAGGGTTTAGGGTTTTTGGGGGATTCCGAATGGCCTGAGGCAGGCGAGCCGTCCCGTCTCGAAGTCCAGCAACCGGAGTGTCACACCAGTGCAGGGAGCCAAGAGGATGGGGGCTTTGAGGGTATAAGGTATAAGGTTTAGGGTTTAGGGTTTAGGGTTTAGGTTTCTAGGGAAACCGAGACCCGAAACTCAAGATAGCTTAGGACTAAGGATCCAGCTTCTGAGTCATGACCTCAAGCCTTTGTTTGAGTGACGCAGAACACCATGGAAAGCCCGAAATCCAACCCCCGCTCCCTTTGAAAAGCTCTTTGGCCAGCGCGCAGAAACAGTACCCCTTGCCACACCATAAAGCCCAAAATCCTAAATATTTTTCCACCGCGAAGCCCTAAACCCTAGCCCTAAACCCTAAGCCCTAAGCCCTAAACCCTAAACCCTAAACCCTAAACCCTAAGCCCTAAGCCCTAAGCCCTAAACCCTAAACCCTAAACCCTAAACCCTAAACCCTAAACCCTAAACCCTAAACCCTAAACCCTAAACCCTAAACCCTAACCCGAAAGCCCACAAACCAGAGCTCACCTCAGGCCCCGTTTCGCCTCACGGCCGCCAGGTTCTCTCACGGTGGCCTCGGCATGGTTTCCTTTACAGGCTTTAAGGGTTGTGGGGTTTAGGGTTTAGAGTTTAGGGTTGAGGGTTGAGGGTTGAGGGTTGAGGGTTGAGGGTTCAGGGTTCAGGGTTTAAGCTCTTCCCCCAAAATTAAACGGCCCCCTCCACCCCCAACCCCCAATAGAAACTCGAAATGCGATTTTAATATTAGGGGGATGTTGTTATCCAAATGTCATGTTTGGGGTTCAATGGGTTTAGGGTCTAGGCTGGGAAGGGAGGGAAGGGGGGTTTAAAAGGCGGGGTCGGTTTCGGCAGGATTTTCCGGAAAGTGTTTTTATTATCAGGGGCACGCGTAATAAAAGTAGGAAGGGACCAGGGTTTAGGGTTCAAAGTTTAAAGTTTAGGGTTTAGGGTCTTCGGGTTTCGGGGTTTGGGGTCGTGGCGTTGTGGGCTTTTGGATTTGGTAGGGGCTTAAGGATTTGAAAGCGTTGGTGTCGGGAATTGGGGCTTCGGGCTCAGGAACTTAGGAAATCCACGGGCTCCGGAGGACCCTAAACCCGAAACCCTAAACCCTAAACCAAAAACCCTAAACCCTAAACCCTGAACCCTGAACCCTGAACCCTAAACCCTGCCCCTGGCTGCTTCTGTAGGGCTTTTGGGGGAAGCCGGGGGTCTTTTTGGGTCTACTTTCTATAGTCTGGTACTCTCTATCCTCTAGGATCTTTCCAGGGCCTTAGGCCTTAGGCCTTAGGCTTTGGGGTTCAGGGTTCAGGGTTTAGGGTTTGGGGTTTAGGGTTTAGGGTTTAGGGTTTAGGGTTGAGGGTTGGTTCCAGAGCCTTTAGTTCGCAAACCCTAAACCCTAAACCCTACACCCTAAACCCGAAACCCGAAACCCTAAACCCTAAACCCTAAACCCGAAACCCTAAACCCTAAGCCCTAAACCCTAAACCCTAACGGCAGGTTCGGAACGTCCATTGCATCTTCGACGTGGCCAAGCTGAGGTGCACAATGGCACGTGCATCAGCCGGTTGGGCTGATACGTAGGGTTCGGGGAGTTTGGGGTTCAGGGTTTAGGGTTTAGGGTTTGGGGTTTGGGGTTTGGGGTTTGGGGTTTGGGGTTTAGGGGTTTAGGGTTTTGTTAGCGTAGGATGCTCATGGATAGATCTGAATTCCTCAGAGGAGGAAGGGGATCGAGGTCCTTGAGGGGCGTTGCTTCTTTTTGACGGTATAGGAGTGGAGGGCTTGTGGCGACTGCCAAATCCCCAAACCCTAATGCCTCCCAAACCCTAAGCCCAAAGCCTTAATCCCCAAAACCCTAAACCCTAAACCCTTCACCCTCCGCCCCTGATGCAGCTGGGGGGCTCTTGGGTGGGAGCGCCATTGAAAAAGTTACGTATGTTCAAACACACATAGCTATCCGAAAATTAAGTTCGCATTTAGCAACAAACAAAGAATGAAAGAGAGAAGGAACGAAATAAAGAAAGAAAGAGAGAAAGAAAGAGAGAAACAAAAAAGAGAGGCAGGAAGAGGGAGAGAGAGAGAGAGAAAGAACGATGTAAATGGAGAGCGACAGAAATAAAGAAAGACAAAGAAATAAAGAAAGACAATGAAATAGATGAAGCAATAAAACTGAAGAAAGAAGGAAAGAACATTAAAGCACAAAAAACAGCGTTGAAGCAAAGCAATAGCGAAAGAAAGAAAAAAGAAAAGACAAGCAAGAAAAAAACACATAAACGAAGATATCAAGAAACCACGTAAGAAAGAAAGACAGAAAGAAAAAGAAAGAAACAACACATACTCAAAAGCAACGAAAGAAAGCAAGAACGAACTGTGCTCGCTTTGTGTTGGCAAACAGGGGTGGGGTGGGGCGGGGGTGCGCCCCCACTCCCCCTCCCCCCGTAGAGTCACACCGAGAGTTTCCTATACAAGAGCTTCTTCAGAATACAATCCTAAATCCTCAAGCCCAGTCGACCCTCGTCACCTGCTAAACCTGGGCCACGCACAGAAATTTGATGTTTCTGGGCCTCTTAAGTAGCTGGCTCCTTACCTCTAGGTCACGCATGGAAGCATGATTTTTCTGGGCCTCCAAATTGGCCCTACTTGTGATGTCACCTGCGAGGGAAGTTCCCACTGAGCTGGGCCGGCGAAGGGCGGCGAGCGTTTCTGAGGCTGTTCCTCCCGTTCATGCGTTCAGGGCTTAGGACTTAGAGCTTAGGGTTAAGGGCTTAGGGCTTGGGCTTAGGGTTGACTTCCAAGCTGACCGTTCACCCAGACATGTCTTAAGCACCTAAGCATTGGCTGCATGCCTTCTTCTGTGTCGTGTGGACCTTGATGTCTTGGGGTTCAGGGTTTAGGGGTAGGGTTTCGGGTTTAGGGTTGAGGGTATCGGGGGCTGAGCCTGACGGCAGGCGCACGAACTAGGAACGACCTGATCCGACACCACAAGCATCACACCCCTGAGGCCTAAACCCCACGACGCCACAGAGTGATAAAACCTAAACCCTAACCCTAAACCCTAAACCCTAAACCCTAAACCCTAACCCTAAACCCTAAACCCTAAACCCTAAACCCTAAACCCTAAACCCTAAGCATATAAGTCCGGCCGAGGATTGCATGTTTTTGCCTGTTAGCCTCTGAAAGCCTCATAGCTTCAAGGCGATAGAGAGCTTGCCAAAACTACGGGCCAGGCCAAGGCGATTGAACCCAGATTTGAAATATGCAGGGGCTTGTGTTTGGGTGTCGGGTTTAGGGTTTTGGGTTTAGGGTGCAGGGTGTAGGGTTTAGGTTTTAGGGTTGGAGTTGTGAAGTTACAAAACTCACGGGCGGCTGCGACAGGAAACCCTACACCTCCAACCCCCCTAAACCCTAAATCCTGAACCCTAAACCACAAAAACGAGTCCCTAAACCCTAAACACTCAAACAAACTCCTCCACCCTAAGCCCGTAAACCCTCAACCCTAAACTTGAAAATCTGTTTTCTTTGGGCGGGTAGCCGCTTGCACAGGCCAACCGACCGGCCAGTGCCGACGACACGGATTCCTGGCTGGGGTTTAGGGCAAAGTCTAGGGTTTAGGGTTTAGGGTTTAGGGTTTAACTAGGGTTTAGGGTTTAGGGTTTAGGGGTATCTAACTGTTGAAAGCCTCTCAAGGTTGTGGGCTTCTGGCTTCATAGCGAGGAACGCGAGTAGGCAAAAGGCCCCTTCAAACAACACTGGGCGCAATGGTACATTCCTAGGCCACTCTGCAAACACTAAACCCTAAACCCCTAAACCCTAAACCCTAAACCCTAAACCCTAAACCCTAAACCCAGGAGGCGGGCTCCCGGTTGCGGGCAGCCTCGTGGCCTCGCATATCGCAACAAGGTGCTTGGGAGTTTAGGGTTTAGGGTTTAGGGTTTCGGGTTTAGGGTTTAGGGTTTGGGGTTTGGGGCTAAGGGTTTGGGTTTGGTAATAGGGTTATGGGGTTAGAGGGTTTGGGAGGAAGGGGTTCAGGAGTATAGGGTTTAGGGTTTAGGAGTAAGGTGTTTGGGGTTTTTCAGGTTTAGGAGTTTAGGGTTTAGGAGTATAGGGTTCAGGGTTTAGGGTTTAGGAGTTGAATTCTTTCAGGCTTATTAAGTTCTAGGAGTAAAGGGTTTAGGGTTCAGGAGTTTAAGGGTCACGGCCTAGGGTATTGCAGCTTAAGGTTTAGGGTTTTGAGGTTTGCGGAGTTGAGGTTTTAGGATGTTAGGGTTTAGGAGTTTAAGGTTTAGGGTTTTGAGGTTTTGGGAGTTTAGGGTTTAGGTTTGAGGAGTTTGAGGTTTAGGGTTGAGGGTTTTGGAGTTCAAGGTTTAGGGCTGAGGGTTGAGGGTTTAGCACTTCAAGGTTAAGAGTTGAGGGTTTAGGAGTTTGAGTGTCGGGTTTAGGCATTCGAGGGTTTGGGAGGTTAAAGCTTAGGGCTTACAGTTTTAGGAGTTTAAGGTTTGGGGTTTAGGGTTTAGGGTTGGGGTTCAAGGTTTAGGGTGTAGGGTTTTGAGGGTTTAGGAGCTTTAAGGTGTAGGGCTTAGGGGGTTTAAGGTTTAGGGTTGGGGTTCAAGGTTTAGAGTGTAGGGTTTTGAGGGTTTAGGAGCTTTAAGGTGTAGGGCTTAGGGGGTTTAAGGTTTAGGGTTTAGAGTTTAGGGGTTCAGTGTTTAGGGGTTTAAGGTTTTGAGGGTGTAGTAGTTTAAGGGTTTAGGAGTTTAAGGGTTCAGAGTTTGTGTATCGGCGGGTAGGGTGTAGGCTTTTAGAATTTGGAGTTTAGGGTTTTAGGTTGGGATGTTCCCCCTTATACTAACAGTCCTTAATAGGGATTATAGTACCCCCCCCCCCCCCCCATATTATAATCCCTACTAAGGGCTGTTAGTATGGGGGGGGGGAGGGGGGAGGGGGGGGGGGGAGGGGGGAGGGGGGAGGGGGGGGAACATCCCAAGTCTTAGGGTTTTAGGGTTTCAGGTTCAGGGTGTAGAGAGGAGTTCAAGCCAGAGCGGTTGGCAGCTACCTTCATATCACTGGGTTTAGGGTTTAGGGTTTAGGGTTTAGGGTTTAGGGTGTCTCAATGAGTGGGTGCGCTGGTGCTGAAAGCACCCAGGCGCGCGCCCCGATTTGCACAAGCCCACCCCCGCTGGCGCTCCACCCTCGCCTTAACCTCTACGGGTTTAGGGTTCTTTTGAACTCTGATCGTGCTTTTGTTATTTTTCTCTTGTCTATTGGGTTGAAGCTCGGCATCGATGCGGATCAACTACCCTGAAGTTCGTAGCCCCCAGGCCCTAGGCATTGCAAGGGAGATGTCTATCAGTCGAGGGCTGCTGGGAGAGCCAAACGTCAGAGGTTTGGGCTTGGGGTTGGCTGCGCCTTCGCCCTCGGCGATGCTGCGTGCTGGGCGGGGATTTGGAAAACTGGGTTTGGGCTTTCGCCATGCTGATGCTGCAATTTTTGTTATTTTTGTCTTTTCTAATGGTTGTTGAGGAGATCCTCCCAGTCCCAGGCAGGGGGGCCTCCCAGTGAGTCTTTCTCAAAAACCCGAAGGTTTGGGCTTGGGGCTGGCTGCCGCATTCGCCCTTACTGATGCTGCGTCCTGGTTGGGGATCCTCCAGGTTCAGACAAAAGGTCGGCAAGCAGGAGATCCTCCCAGTCCCAGGCAGGGGGGCCTCCCAGACAAGGGGCCTCACAGCCTCCCAGTTAGTTTTTCTCAAAAACCCAAAGGTTTGGGCTTGGGGCTGGCTGCCGCATTCACCCTTGGTGATACTGCGTCCTGGTTGGGGATCTGGGTCCCTTGCTTTGAAAGCTTGCTTTTCAGGTTCAGGCAAAAGGTTTCCGCCAAGCAGGAGATGCTACCCAAGGCAGGGGGCCTGACAGCCTCCCAGTGCGTCAAAAACCCGAAGGTTTGGGATTGGGGCTGGCTGCCGCGTTCGTTCTTGGTGATGCTGCGTCCTGGTTGGGGATCTGGATCCCTTGCTTGAAAGCCTGGTTTTCTGAAGGTTTCCGGGAGGTTTCAGCAAATGGCCTCCTAAGGCAGGGCGGGGCAGATTGTCAGCCTTGCAGAGCCTCCCAGCCAGGCTCAGGGGAGGCAGGGGCCTCTCAAAACCCTCGCATGCGCCGCCTGCCTGAACCCGGCCTGAAGCCTCTTATCCAGGAAACATGACGACGGGCGGAGGCGAGTATCTCATTCTAGGGCCAGGAAGGGGCCTCCCAGGCAGGGGTTCCCCAACAGGGGCCTCCCAAACAGGTTACAGGCAAAGCCTGCCAAGCAGGTGCCTTCCGGGCCTGGCCTCCCAGGCAGCGGTCCCATCCGTGGCAGGGGCCTCCAGGCCCTGCCCTCCCAGACAGGGGTTCTCAGAAGCCGGGAAGGTGGCAGGGGCCTCAGGCAAGGCCCCAAGCAAGGCAGGGCCTCCCAGGCAGCAGGCCGCCTCCCAGGCAGGGGCCCCTCCAGGGGCCTCCAGGCAGGGGCCTCCCAGGCAGGGGCCTCCCACACACAAAAGTTGCAGGCAGGGGCCTCCCAGGCAGGGCCTCCCAGGCAGGGGAGGTTGCGATGTTTTACCCGAAGGTTTGGGGTATCTTATTCTAGGGCGACCTGACGGGTTTCTCGCCAGCGACCTGCCGGGTCCACCGCGCAGCCCGCAGCTGCCTGCGGGACTGTAGCTCCGTCGCCGGAGGGCTTCTGCTGCCTCGCCTGCCGCTATGCCGGCTTCGGCGCGTTCGCCCTGCTCGACGGCCCCGGGCTCACTCAGTTTAGGGTTTAGGGTTTAGGGTTTAGGGTTTAGGGTGTCTCAATCAGTAAGCGCTGGTGCTGAAAGCACCCAGGCGCGCGCCCCGACTTGCATAAGCCCACCCCCGCTGGCGCTCCACCCTCGCCTTAACCTTTACGGGTTTAGGGTTCTTTTTAAACTCTGATCGTGCTTTTGTTATTTTTCTCTTGTCTAGTGGGTTGAAGCTCGGCATCGATGCGGATCAACTACCCTGAAGTTGCAGCCCTTAGGCATTGCAAGGGAGATATCTATCAATCGAGGGCTGCTGGAGGTTTGGGCTTGGGGCTGGCTGCCGCCTTCGCCCTCGGCGATGCTGCGTGCTGGGCGGGGGTTTGGAAAACTTGCTTGGAAGGGCGTGAAATCAAAGGTTTGGGCTTTCGCCATTTCTAATGTTGGGCTTAGATGTCCATCATTCGAGGGCTTCTGCGAGGGCCAAAAAGTCAAAGGTTTGGGATTGGGTTGGCTGCCGCCTTCGTCCTTGGTGATGCTGCGTCTTGCTTGACCCCCTCATTTGGGGTGTTTTTGGCTGGTCAACCAGAGCCCACCCAGAACCGTCGCTTGAGTACTAAAAAATCGCATTTTTAACTGGGCCCGGGCCGATCCTGGGGTCCCCCTCATTTGGGGTGTTTTTGGGGGCAAACTTTCCCCTTCAAGGGGGGTCGGAGTTTTGAGCAAGGGGGGTCTCCCAACACTAAATTGCTTCCAAAATAAGCCCTTTGAAGGTCCCTTAGAAAAGCTCTTGAAGAGGCCAGATAAGGGCCTCCCAGCGGGGCCTCCCAGGCAGGGGCTTCCCAGGCAGGGGCCTCCCAGGCAAGGGGCCCTGTCAGGCAGAGGCCTCCCAGGCAGGGCCGCCCAAGGCAGGGGCCTCCCAGACAGGGCCCAGGCAAGGCCTCCCAGGCAGGGGCCTCAGGCAAGGGCCCTCCCAAACAAAGCCTCGTAGGAAGGGCCACTCCCAGGTAGGGCCTCCCAGACAGGGGCCTCCCAGCTCCCGGCAGGGCCTCGCAGGCACAAGCTCTGGGAGGGGCCCTGAGAGACCTCACAAAAGGAGGTTGCTGGGGTATACCTGACGGGTTTTCCACCGCGCAGCCCGCAGCTGCCTGCGGGACTGGAGCTCCGTCGCCCGCCGGAGGGCTTCTGGCTCCGGAGCTACCTCGCCTGCCGGCTTCGGTGCGTTCGCCCTGCTCGACGGCCCCGGCCTCACTCAGTTTAGGGTTTAGGGTTTAGGGCCTTCCTCAAGGTAGACAAGCTATCAACTGCCAGCCTTGCGACCATAAGTGCCCAGCTCTGCAAAATCGGCTCGGAAAAAATTGCAATACGTGTTCCCTTATGTTCCCCATAAAATCTCTAGTAGAACCCCACTATAAACCCTAAACTCTAAACCCTAAACCCTAAAACGCAAGACCCTATTCTAGTTTCTGAAGGCCTGTAGTACGCAGCTGCACAAGGGTTCACTTTTTCATCTTGCGCAGCTCAACCTCTGCATGGGTCTACACTCCCTTAATTGTAGCCCTAAACCCTAAACCCTAAACCCTAAACCCTAAACCCTAAACCCTAAACCCTAAACCTTAAACCCTAAACCCTAAACCCTAAACTTTTAGGATTGGGGGTTTTGGGTGCCCAATGGGAGCGCTTAAGGATCCAAGCCAAATTCGCTTGAGGAGTCGGTTCCTACAATAAGGATTACTATTTTGGGTATATTAAGGGTACCCTATTGGGGGGATTCCCACGTATATAGATTTCAGAATTTATCACTTACCGTTCGCCGGGCGCCTGTCTCGGTGTTGCCCAGAGAGAGAGGAGGTCACCCAGTGATAAGCAGAGTTGTCTTCCATGGGATGCTGGTACTCCTTAGTCGAGAAAGGTAGCGAGCCTAGTTACTTGGTGCGTTGGCGACTGGGTGTTTGTCACTAATGCGTGTGTTCCAGAAATCCGCGAAGCGAAATGCTGGTTTTCAGCCTAAAGCATTCCACCAATTTGTCATGCGTGGTTTCGCGGAGCGCTCGACTGCGCCCGCCTACCCCAACACAGGTGAGAGGAGGGCCTGCGGCTTTAGGGTTTAGGGTTTAGGGTTTAGGGTTTACGGAAAGTTTAGGGTTTATGATTTGGCAAGTTTAGTAAGTTTAGTATGTTCAGTAAGTTTTGTACTTGCGGAGGAGCTGCAGAAGGTCACCGAGTGGTTTCAGAAGGAGAAGAAAGAGAAGCAGTTGGCCGAAGCAGCACAAGCGTCGCAGGATCCGAATGACTCCGGAGCAGCTCAGGCAGCAGCCGAGGCGGGATCGGAGACTGAGCGAAGCCCAGCTGCGCAGAGGTTCCTGGCCGGGCGAGCATGTAAGGACGAAGGGTTTTGAAGGGAGCCGAAGCAAAGGCCCGCTTGGGTTTAGGGTTAGGGTTTAGGGTTTAGGGTTTAGGGTTTAGGGTTTCGGGTTTCGGGTTTCGGGTTTCGGGTTTCCTGGTGAACTCGAACGTCCAGTTCACGGTGTACCCTCCAAGTAGGGCCTTGGCATGCTAGGAATAACTGCGGTCATCCTTCAGTCCTCAGCCTTCAACCCGAAACCCTAGCCCTGAACCCTGAACTCTACACCCTAAACCCTAAACCCTAAACCCTAAACCCTAAACTCCAAACCCTAAACCCTAAACCCTCAACCCTAAACCCTAAACCCTAAACCCTAAACCACAGCAGTTCTTTGGGACAGGTGAGCCGCCGAAGGGGAAGGCCGGCCTTTTGCTTTCAAGCTGCTTCATCTGGAAGTCTTTGCTGGGCCAGGGAAGCATATTTGGGGTGTAGAGGGCTTGGGGCTTAGGGTGTAGAGCTTAGGGCTGAAGGCTTAGGGCTTAGGGCTCAGGGCTCAGGGCTCAGGAATGGTTGAGGAGCCTGTCGTCATCTAGGCAGAAAGCATATGGAACCCCAGCGTGATGAGGAAGCTCCCTGGTCAGCCCAGATCCTAAGTAACGGTTAAAGGGATTACCACACCCTCAGCCCCCTAATCCCTAAACCCTAGACCCTAAACCCTAAATGCTTTAAACCCTAACCCTACAACCCTAAACCCTAAACCCCAACAAGCCCTAAGAAGCCATCACTTCCATGAAAAAGAGGCCCTTTTTGCAATTTGAAGCCCTGAAGCCTCCATAGTCAACGCAAGGACAAGGGACCTTGAACCCTAATCCTGAATCCCTTAACCCTAACTCTTGCTTTCAGATCATTGGGCCTTTCAGAAGAAGCACCATGCTTGGTCACACAGCGAACTCTGCCAAGCCCTCCACCTCAAACCTGGATGTTGTTGAGAACCCCAAATCCTATAAAACCCTAACAGCCAGTTTAGGGTGTAGGGTTTAGAGATTAGGGTCTGTATTTCGGGGGGGAGGGGGGGGAGGGGGGGGAGGGGGAGGGGGTGTGGTAATCCCTTACCCTAACGGCATAAACCCTAAACCCTGAACCCTAACCCTAAACCCTACCCCCCCTTGTGAGGATGCCGGAGGCAAGCCGAGCTTGGCGTCGGGTGTGCCCAGGAGACCTAACTGATTCCACAGCCCAAAGCCTGCGAGACGCACCTCAAGCCCCGGAAAAGTTCCTGCTTGAGGGTTTAGGGTTCAGGGTTTGCTGCTGTCTGGCGTACAAGTTGTAAATGTGACGGTTTTCAGTAGAGCTTTGAAGGCATCGAGCACTGCGTAGGGCCGCCATGGCCCCAGGCTCTCAGGCAGCAAAACCACCCAAACTTGTTCCGTGCAGGGTTTAGACCAAGGGGGGTCTCAGGGGGGTTTAGGGGGGTCCGGTCCTACAAGGGTTTTAAGCGGTCCGAAACGGCACAAACGCATGTTTTGAGCGCCCAGGACCCTCAGGCAAGGGTCCTGGGATTACCCCCTGAAAAGGGCAGCCGCCCCCGGAGTCACTTGAAGGTTTAGGGGATGACAGGGACCAGGACCGGCCCGGACAAGACAGGCTCATCGTGCGTGCTACCGACCTCCGAGCTGTGGGAGGCGAGCGAACGACCTGGGTCGGCTTGCGCCATCGAGGTCGAAGGGCTTAAGCGCCCCCAACGTAGGGGGCTGAGTTTAGGGTTTAGGGCTTAGGATTTAGGATTTCGGGTTTGGGTTTAGGGTTCAGGGTTTAGGGTCTAGGGTTTAGGGTTTTATGGAATCTAGGGTTTCGGTCATCGGGTTTTCCGTGAGCTTGTATTGTGGAGCCTGCAGAAGCTGAGCCACCAAGGCAAACTCCATCTTCTGTCAGCACTATACCCTGAACCCTGAACCCTTTGCACCTTCCTCAAACCTGCAAGAGGAAGCCCTAAAACCTCAAACTTCAAACCTTAAACCTAAACCCTAAACCCTAAACCCTAAACCCCAAACCCTAAACCTTAAACCCTAAACCCGAGGCTCCCCCAAGAACGCGCACCTTTACAGGATCCTGCATCCTACTACGGCCTTCTTCGTCGCACCCAGTGACAATGGCTCTCCTTTGCCACCTGGCCCTCTGGGCTTAGGGTTTAGGGTTAGGGTTTGGGGTCTAGAGTTTAGGGTTTAGGTTTAAGGTTTAAGATTGAGGATCTAGGATTTAGGGTTTCTGAAACTACGTCTCTACACAATCCCTGAAACCAGCCTTAGTATCGAAACCTTCGACCCCAAACCCCAAAACCCACGCCCAAACTCTAAGCCCCCGCAGATTCTCTAGGTAGGCCCAGGGACGTTTTTGGCAACTTGCCCTTGTTAGTACTTGCAAGGTTTATTCGAGGTTTAACACCGACATGTGCCACCCCCCTTGCACCCAGTTTGGCTGACAGGCAGTGCCTCTCAAGAGAAAGAGAGAAAGAGAATCAGAGAGAAAGATAATGAGAGAGAAAGGACGCAAAAAACAGAGAGAAACAGAGAGAGAGAGAGAGAGAGTGTGTGTGCTAGAGCCCCCTCAAATCCCTCAACCCCTTCCCCAGGAAAAAAATAGAAACGAGACTCGCCTCAGGCGTGCCTTCGTCTTCCGCACCCTCTCGCTACCTTCTCCCGACCTCACGCCCCGCGTCGAGTGAGAAGGAGTTTGGGTTTGGTGCTTATCTTATTGTTCAGGGCTTACATGTAGGTTTGCAGCAGCTTGCTATCATCCCAGCCTAAGAGTTACTGTACATCCTGAACCCTAACCTCCACCTCCCCTTGGAACCTGAAGAACAATATAAAGTTGGGGTTTAGGGTTTAGGGTTTCGGGTTAAGGGTTTAAGGGGGTGCTTCCGGCTGAGCTGCCTGTGGATTCTAAGTTCCTGCGTCAAAGACTCCACTTGGGGTTGCAGTTTAGGGTTTAGGGTTTAGGGTTCAATTAGGGTTTAGGGCTTTGGGTTTAGGGTTTGGAGCCTCAAACCCTCAAACCCTCAAACCCTCAAACCCTCAAACCCTCAAACCCTCAAACCCTCAAACCCTCAAACCCTCAAACCCTCAAACCCTCAAACCCTCAAACCCTCAAACCCTCAAACCCTCAAACCCTCAAACCCTCAAACCCTAAACCCTAAACCCTAAACCCTAAACCCCAAACCCCGAACCTTACAAACGAAGGCTCTATATCCATGCTGGACTCATCCGCATTGGCATCCTCAGCTTGGAAGCCGCGCGAATGCTGCCCGTGGCTCAGGGGACCTTTAGGGTTTAGGGTTTAGGGTTTAGGGTTTAGGGTTTAGGGTTTAGAGTTTAGGGTTTAGGGTTTAGGGTTTGGGGTTTAGGGTTTGGGCTGGATTATCAGGTGGTGGTGCTTGGGATTTGTAGGCTTTTGAGGTTTAGACCTGGGGGTTTCAGGTGTGGCGTTGGGGGTTCAGGGTTTCGGGCTGAATTTGGATGTTGGGCACCCCAAAGCCAGTTGGAACAAAGAGCTTCCGGCCTGGTTTAGGGGGTAGGGTGTAGGGTTTAGGGTTTAGGGTTTAGGGCTTAGGGCTTAGGGCTCAGGGCTTAGGGCTTAGGGCTTAGGGCTCAGGGCTCAGGGCTTAGGGCTTAGGGCTTAGGGCTTAGGGCTTAGGGTCCAAGCACGGAAAGCCCGGCCCGACCCTACTCATCAAGCTTTTGGCAATCTAGGCTCCGACCTGGCTCTGAAAGCAGAAACCTCAAAGCCTACGCCCAAAACCCTGCCTGCAACAAAACCACTTTCGGAAGCCTAACCCCTTAACCCCCAACATGCAACAAATCTCATGTGGTCAAACTTGCCCAAATGCAGCGCAATACAACATGGCTTCTCGATTCGGAGTTACACTCGTGGGCAGGAATGTTGACATGCAGTTCGAGGTCTGCTGTTCGGAACCCCCTTTCCCAGCTGCTTGTTTTGAGAGAACTTTGCTCAAGGCAAGTCAGACCAAAACCTACTATAGGGGTCGGAAGGATTGCCAATCGTATTCCCATGTGGACCCTACAAAACGACACTATAGTAACAACCACCAAAACCCTACTTGTAGCCCAAACCCTGAACCCTGAACCCTAAACCCTAGCCCCTAACCCCGAACCCCGAACCCCTAACCCCTATTCTAACTCTTAAGACCCCTACTCTTTGAAGCCCTTGTGTGCCAGGAACCGTGCCGTCACGGCCTTTAACGTCTTCAGCGGGACCCCGCCCGCGAAAGCTCTGCGGATGGGCTCCGGAAAACGTCCCCTGGACTGTTCCGGGGGGTCAGGTGGTGGAACTTAGGGTTTAGGGTTTAGGGTTTAGGGTTTAGGGTTTACGGTTTTTAGAGTTCGGGGTGTAGGGATTTAGGGGCATGGGGTTTAGGTTTTGGGGGGTTACGGTTTGTGGGATTTAGGGACTTTAGGCATTTTTTTTTTGGGGGGGGGGGGGAGGGGGGGGGGTTCAGGGTTTAGGGTTTCGGGCTTAGGGAGTTTAAGCCGAGGAGGTGGTGATGAGGGCAAACCCTAAACCTTAAACCCTGAACCCTAAACCTCAAACCCCAAACCCCAAACCCCAAACCCCAAACCCCAAACCCCAAACCCCAAACCCCAAACCCCAAACCCCAAACCCCAAACCCCAAACCCTAAACCCTAGACCCTAGACCCTAAACCCTAAACCCTCAACCCTCAACCCTAAACCCTAAACTGCTCTCAGCGCGGGCATGGGAATCTGTGAGACGGGTCTAGGACCCAGAGAGTAGGCCCGGGTTCCCTTTCTTTAGGGGCTAAATGTTTGTATCCAAGAAGGGCACCCTTTTTGTTCCTAGGTTAATCCTCGGCCTAGAGGTGGTGGTTCGTGGTTGTGGGGATTTGTTTAACCCTAACCCTAAACCCTAAACCCTAAACCCTAAACCCTAAACTTTTTTTTTTTTTTGGGGGGGGGGTTCGGTTGGCCTGCAGCATCCGTTTGAAGCGGAGGCTGGGCAGACTGGCCCGAAACCGAAGCACGAAGCCCAACACCCTACACCCGAAACCCTACACCCCAAACCCTAAACCCTAAACCCTAAACCCTAAACCCTAAACCCTAACCCCTAACCCCTAACCCCTAACCCCTAACCCCTAACCCCTAACCCCTAACCCCTAACCCCTAACCCCTAACCCCTATTCTAACTATTAAGACCCCTAAACCCTAAACCCTAATCCCGAGCTTTTTTCCCCTAAACCCGAAACCCTAAGCCCTAAACCCTAAACCCTAAACCCTAGTGCTGGACCCCGGAACTGTCAGGCCGTCAACATCCCTCTACTATAGGAGTCGTATTCCCGAGTCGTATTCCCTTACGGTGTCTTTTTGATTCTAAACCCTAAGCCCTAGACCCAAAACCCTAAACCTCAAAACCTCTAAACCTCTAAACCCTAAACCCCAAACCCTGTTTTAATCCTAGGTTTTGCTGGGCAACCTAGACCCTTTACTTGAAGAGGAAGACCTGAAAGCTTCTAAGCCCCAATCAAACCCTAAATCCTCAAGCCCTAAACCCCAAGCGCTGCACATACCCTAAACGCTAGATCCTGAACCCTACACCCTAAACCCTAAACCCTACACCCCAAACCCTAAACCCGAAACCCTACACCCTAAACCCTAAACCCGAAACCCTACACCCTAAACCCTAAATCCCACACGGGGCGGGCAGGTCGCCCTCCTCTTGGCGTCTCAGAGGTGAGGTCAGTGACCGGGCTTGAAATCAGCCCCGAACTGCGCTACCCATGTGTTTTAAAAGCTCAAGGGTTTAGGGTTTAGGGTTTAAGGGTTCCGGAATTAGTTTTGCAAGGTATTGGGAGGGGCTTCGTGGCTTAGCCTAAACCCTAAACCCTAAACCCTAAACCCTAAACCCTAAACCCTAAACCCTAAACCCTCAACTGTTTCGAGCTTGGGGTTCCCTAAGCCCTACAAGCCCTAAACCCTAAGCTCTGCAGTAGACCCCAAAGGATCCCTTCACTGAATCTGGCGCCCTTGGGGACTTGCCGTGAAATTCAGAGAGCCAGCAGTGGGGATGGTTTTGGGTTTAGGGTTTAGGGTTTAGGGATTAGGGTTTAGGGTTTAGGGTTTAAAGTTGAGGGTTTAGGGTTTAGGATTGAGGGTTTAGGGAAATGGGGAATGTGAGCCCAGACACCCCATAAGAGCCTAAGCCCTAAACACCTAAGCCCATCAACCCAGAAACCCCGCAACCCTTGCACAACCCTCAAGCCCTAAACCGTAAACCCTTTCGGAGCCCCTGAGGGCCTTTTAAGGCCCTTTGGCTTCTCACATGCTTCGGCCTCTACACCCCCCCGCCTGCCCCTCTTCGTGCAAAACCTTTACTTGAAGGTTCGTGGGTAGTTATAAGCAGAGTTATAGCCAAGCGTAACTCAAGTTACCCTTCGCATGACCCCAGGTAGACCTACCCACGAACCTCGAAGTAAGACACCCTAAACACGAAACCTAAACTTTGGACCCTAGACCCTAAACCCTAAACCCTAAACCCTAAAAGAAGCACCCTGAACTCCCAACTCAGGTCTGTGCGTTCGCGGCTTCCCTCCGTAGGGCAGCTCGGCACAGTTCACCTCGCAACCTTCCTACGAATTGCTTAAGGGGTTTAGGGTTTAGGGTTTAGGGTTTAGGGTGTAGCGTGTAGGGTGTAGGGTTTAGGGTCCAAAAGAAACAAAAACAACAACTTCCGTATAAGCGTACTATAAGGATGAATGCTTTCCCTGTGTGTGTGTGTGTTTTTTTTTTTTTTTTTTGGGGGGGGGGGTCCTTAAGGAAAAAATGTAGTTTCATGCCCTTACTGGTGCTTAAGGGCCTGGGGTTTAGGGGGTTTAGGTTTAAGGGTTTTAGGCTTACGGGCTTAGGTTGAAGAGCTTATCGGGTTTTAGGGTTGAGGGCCTGGGGCTTAGGGTTTTAGGGTTTAGGTTTAAGGGTTTAGGTTGCACTAAGGGTTTGGCATGTAGCATGTAGGTTTAAGGGCTTATAGTGATTTTGGGTTAAGGGTTTAGGTTTAAGGGTTTACGTTTAGGGTATAGCTTTAAGGGTTTATAGCGTTTTAGGGCCAGATGATGTTCACTCCAGCAACATCATGGCTATCAGGCTATCTGTTCTGCAACTTTCGCTGTGTCTGTGGGGTCTTTCAGGTCTTGTCCTGGCTGCTAGGGCCCTAAACCCTAAACCCAAAACCCTAAACCCTAAACCCTAAACCCTAAACTGCCAGGGCCACTCTACTTTGCCGGCTCTTGTCGGCCTTAGGGCACCGTTGGGTGGTGGAGCAGCCTTCTTCTGGAGTGTGGCAGTTCTTGCCATTTTGCTGGTACTTCTGCAAGTTTCTTCAGTTGGTCCGAAGGCAGTCCATGCGGATGCGGAAGTATGGGGCCAAGAGCTCGAAAAGAACATAGTTCTGGTCAAACTACCCACAAATATGGGTGCTTGGGACCTTTAACAAAAGCATCTTGGTCGGCGAAGTCCTTTTCTTCTTGCATGATGTTTCATGTTTTTGACATGCAACCTTTTCAGGGGGGAGGGGTTCTAGCTTTCTGAGTTTAGGGCCTGGGGGGTTAAGGGGGCTCTAGCTAGCTCTCATTGGCAAAAACTGTACATGGGCGGCAAGCTCCTAAACCCTAAACCCTAAACCCTAAACCCTAAACCCTAAACCCTAAACCCTAAACCCTAAACACCAAGCCTTGAACTCTACATTGGAAACATGGCATTGCGGCTCCCCGCATCACAGATCGACGAACTTGGGGCTTTGCGTTGCTGAAACCCTAAACCCCAAGCCCTAAACCCCAAACCCTAAATTCTAAATCCCTCAACCCTAATCCCGAAACCCTACACCCCTGAATCCCGAAATCCCGATTGTACGTTGACATACTTTCACCCAGGTGCCTCTGAAAGGGGGGATAGTTCCTCTTCGATTGTTTTATGGGTTTTTCGCAATTTCGCAGGTGGGAGAACCCTAAACCAGTCTGGGGCCGATAGGGTTTAGGGTAGCCCTGTTCGCCTTGATTCTTTTGGGGCTGGATAACCCTAAACCCTAAACCCTAAAGCCTAAACCCTAAACCCTGGGTAAGGGGCTCGAAGTCCGAAATCCTTCTCTTCTTGGCGCATCATAGCTCGGCAAACTTGGGGGCTTCACGTCGCTGAAGCCCTTAACCCTTAGGTTTAGGGTTTAGGGTTTAGGGTTTAAGGTTTGGGGTTTGGGGTTTGGGGTTTAGGGTGTAGGGTTTAGGGTTTAGGGCCAAACCTTAAATCCCCAAAACCTACATCCCACATTCCGGAACGCAAAATCCCTACTTTCCCTAAATGTCTAAAAGCCCTAAAACCGTAAGCCCCCCAAATCCTCAACCCTAAACCCCATAAATTCCACCCGAAACCCTAAACACTGACCCTAAACCCTACATCCCTAAACCCTAACCCCTAAACCCTAAACCCTGAACCCTACATCCCTAAACCCTAAACCTAAACCCTAAACCCTAAACCCTAAATCCCTAACCAGGCTCAGATGGGCGTTGGCCAGAGCAAGGAGGAGCCCGCCACCCACGCGGCAAAAGGATGGCTTGGGGTTTAGGGTTTAGGGTTTAGGGTTGAGGGTTTAGGGTTTAGGGTTGAGGGTTTGGGGTTGAGGGTTTAGGGTTTAGGGTTTAGGGTTTAGGGTTGAGGGTTGAGGGTTGAGGGCCCGCAACCCACGTGGCAACAGGTAGCTCGGGCTTTGGGGGGCAGATTTCCGGATCGCAGGAGTGAGTTTAGGGTTTAGGGTTCAGGGTTTAGGGTTTGGGGTTTGGGGTTTAGGGTTTTAGGGTTTTAGGGCCTAGGGCGGCCTAGGGTTTTTGGTTTTGGGCTTCGGGTTTCGGGCTTCACTACCCTAAACCCTAAACCCTAAACCCTAAACCCTAAACCCTAAACCCTAAACCCTAAACCTGGAGGCCCCTGAGAGGGGACATGGACACGAAGAAGCTTCGGGGCGTGCACCTTTTCCGGAATCGGTTCGTGAAGCTACCTGGGCTCCCTCTCTCTCTCTCTCTCTCTTCCTCTCTCTCTTTACATATATATATATACATAGGAATGTACATATATATATGTTGTGACATATATATATATACACACATACATATGTTATGATATATATATATATATACACATTATTTTTTGGGGTTTAGGGCTGAAGGCTGACAGGATTAGGATCCAGGGCTCAGGGCTTAGAGGGTTTAATTATTAGTTTTCGGAATTCAGGTTTTAGGATTTAGAGCCCCCCCCCCCCCCCCCCTCCCCCCATTTTAAGTATTTTTCGGGCCCAGGCGAATTTCAGAATTAGGGAGGGGAGGGGGGGGGGGGGCGAGGGATTTAGTAAGAGGGGGAAGGGATAAGAGGTTCAAGCTTACCCCAAACCCTAGGCCCTAAACCCGTCGGGTCCGGGCGATGAGAAACTGCACTCTGCAGGAATGCCGGAATCGTGGGGCCAAGCATCGATGCGTTGGTTTGCGACAAGGAAGGGCCTTGACGAGGAGCACGACTTGGGAAGGACCTCGCAGACGGCTCGCCCGTGCGAAGCTAAGGCACCGGCTGAAAAGTTCGCAGCAAGTGGCCAAGGCCACTCGGGCAGCCACTGCCGGCGAAGGCCAACTCCCAAAGTCTCAGCAACGTTGCGCCCTTTCCGAGGCTTTGTCGGCCTCGTAGCGCTGGATCAGTGGGGCCATCCAATTTCTGCAAATCGCCCCAAGTCGGAACGTGTGTCGGATTTTGCTCGAAGTATGCTGAAGACCAGCCTCGGGGGGGGGGGGGGGGCGTGCAATAACGGGGACCCAGTTTTTGTTCGAAACTAACCTTGCTGGGAGCTACAATCATAAACTGTCTAGAATCTACCCTAAACCCTAAACCCTCTATCTCAGGTCGGAATCTATAGAGGTGTAGGTTCAGAGGGTCTCGACACTGTCAAGGACTGTAGAGCCGGGGCTCCGCTTTTGCAGGAGTTTGGGGTTTAGGGTTTGTAGGGTTTAGGGTTTAGGGTTTAGGGTTTAGGGTTCAGGGTTTAGAGTTTAGGGTTGAGGGTTCGGGTCGGGAATGTTGGGGTTGCGGAGGTTCTCCGCTGCTCTGGACCTTGGGAGGTTCCCGAAGCACTGGGCAGGTCCTGAAAGCCCCAAACCCTAAACCCTAAACCCTAAACCCTAAACCCTAGACCCTAAACCCTAAACCCTAAACCCTAAACCCTAAACCCTAAACCCCCATTCAAAGGGCTTCGGTGAGGAAGGCGGGGCAAGACAAGCAGAGGTGAAGACGCTGGACGAGGAGATCCTGGTTTGCGAAGCCTGGCTGTTGCTTGCCATCTCATCTCAAGGGTTTAGGGTTTAGGGTTTAGGGTTTAGGGTGTAGGGTGTAGGGTTTAGGGTTTAGGGTTTAGGGTTGGCGCCCTGCGTGCGTTGACGGGCTTGGGGTTGCCCCGGGCTGCTGAGCACTGAACTTCCAACACCCTAAACAGGCTATGCAGCCTGACCCGAAGCCAGGTTTAGGGTTTAGGGTTTAGCGGCTTTAGCGTTTAGGGTTTAGGGTTTAGGGATTGGGTATAGGGTATAGAGTTTAGGGTTTAGGGTTTAGGGGTAGTTTATCCCCTCCCCCAACCCAGCCCCACCCCAGGTGCGCTGTGGGAACCCAACTGGATGCTTCTGCCGAGAGGGAGATGCTTTGGCGCTGTACTGACCCTTGGGACCGTCTAAGGGATAAGGGTTTTCTGGTTTAGGTTTTGGGCTTAAGGTTCCTTGAACCCTAAACCCTAAACCCTAAACCCTAAACCCTAAACCCTAAACCCTAAACCCTAAACTTGTTGAGGAGGGCTAGGGCGTCATTAAGGGTCTTGGGCGCCTGATTGTTGTGTGTGTAGGGCCCAGGGGCTCCAAGCACTTGGGGTAGGGCTCAAGGGTTGTCGAGCTCCAGAGCTTCGAGATTGTGGGTTTAGGGTTTAGGGTTTAGGGTTTAGGGTTTAGGGTTTAGGGTTTAGGGTTTAGGGTTTAGGGTGCAATTGCTAGGTGTCGGGCTTTGGGCTCATTGTTTAGGGCATAGGGGTACTGCCGAGATTTTGGGGGCTTAGGGTTTAGGGTTTAGAGTTTAGGGTTTTAGGGTTTAGGGTTTAGGGTGTAGAGCTTCGAGCATTCAATAAGACGCTCGCCTCCTGGCATTGTGCTTCAACCACCCTGGAGCTAGGATCCCCCAACGTCAACATCGTCTACGGGCCCTGAACCCTAAACCCGAATTAAACCCTATAGGTGCAGGCTTCAAAAGGGTTTGGGGTTTAGTGCTTGGGGTCTGTCTGGGCTTAGGGACGACGCAGAATTCATGGGCTGTCGGATTCATAGGGTTTGGGGTCTGGTGCTGAGGGTTTTGGGGTATAGAATTCAAGGGGCGAGGGGGGGTGGGGTGTTATATAAGGTTGTGGGGCCATTTCAGGACTTAGAGGCTCTTGGCCGGAAAACCCTCAACCCCAAACCCCAAACCCCAAACACTATATAAACCCGAAACCCTAAACCCTAAACCCGAAACCCCAAACCCCAAACCCCAAACCCTAAGCCTTTCATGAGGTCATGGGCTTCGGCGCATCGGCCCACTTCCCGGCTTGTCAGTCCACCTTCCGGCAGAACTTGTTCAACGATCCCTGGCAAGAGTCAAGGTGCAGGGTTCAGGGTTAAGGGTTAAGTTTAAAGGGTTTAGGGTCTAGAGAGAGAGAGAGAGAGAGAGAGAGAGTGAGAGAGAGTTTGAGAAAGGATGAAAGAATGAAAGAACTAAGAAATAAAGAAATACAGAAAGACAGAAAGAAAGAAATAACGGAAACGAAGGCGAGCGAGAGAGAGAGAGAGAGAGAGAGCGAGAGCGAGAGAGAGAGAGGGACTCCGGGATCAGAGAACAAACACCAGGAAGTGGTGGGCTAAACCTCTAGGGTTCAGGGATAAGGGCTTGAAGGTTCTGAAAACAAATCTCTAGGGTTCAGGGATTAGGGCTTGAAGGTTCTGAAAACAAATCTCTAGGGTTCAGGGATAAGGGCTTGAAGGTTCTGAAAACAAACCTCTAGGGTTCAGGGATTAGGGCTTGAAGGTTCTGGAAGGGTTTCAGAGCCTTGAGCGCTGAGGGAACCCGCTTCCCAAAGCCGCAGCCCGCACCACAGAATGGTGGTGTGGCAGGGGGCCTTCGGACGAGGTTTAGGGTTTAGGAGTTAGGGTTCAGGGTTTAGGGTTTAGGGTTTAGGGTTCAGGGTTTAGGGTTTAGGGTTCAGGGTTCAGGGTTTAGGGTGCGTAGTGAGCTGCAGCCCTTAAGGCGCCTTGCCGGCGTGCGTCCTTACCCCACCGCACACTCTACTTGTGAGTGTTGGGGCGGGCAAGGGGTGGGCACATTATATTGACCAGGTATAAGGTCTTTCAGAGGTTATGACGCCCAAACTCACGCTTGCTGCGTGACTTCGTGGAAGGTGGCCGGGACCCAAGAAGCTTGCAGCTGCAGGGCCTGGTGATGGAGCATTCTTGGGGGTTGCCGGGAACTGGGGGGCTGCCTGGACCAAAGGCACGAGATGCTGTGGAGATGCTATGGGGGTGGTCTGGACTCTGGGGCGGCTTGGCCATGGGTGGTGTCACTTAGGTTGCTTGGTGGTTGCTGGTCTTGGGCGGCACGGGGCATGCTAGGGCTGTGGGCGGCGCAAGAGGCGTGGCAGCTACAGCAGCGTGCTATTAACAGGGATGGCTGGGCGCCTAACAGTCGGTGCGGTGGCTCAAGCCCGACGGCCTAGTCGACAGGTTGGGGGAGCCGCAGCGGGGAAGCACTCCATCCCTGCGTGTTGGAGTGGGGGGAGTGCGTAGTGAGCTGCAGCCCTTAAGGCACCTTGCCGGCGTGCGTCCTTACCCCACCGCACACTCTACTTGTGAGTGTTGGGGCGGGCAAGGGGTGGGCACGACCAGGTACAAGGTCGTTCAGATAGGGTTTAGGGTTTAGGAGTTAGGGTTCAGGCTTTAGGGTTTCTCCCCAGTGCCCGGGTATTTCCTTGTTGTTCCTCAGTAGAACCCAACCTAAAGCCACCCCACAGGCCTTACATTGGAGGACAGCATGCTTGCCCTAAACCCTAAACCCTAAACCCTAAACCCTAAACCCTAAACCCTAAACCCTAAACCCTAAACCCTAAACCCTAAACCCTAAACCGACTTTGAGGTTTTGGGAAGTGTCCCTGTTGTTCAGGCAGGCTTTAGGGCATTCAGGGTTGTTGACTTGTTGAGGGAGGGCTTAGGAACGGAGGGCCTATTTTTTTGGGTCTTTTTTTTTTTTTTTTTTTTTTGGGGGGGGGGGTTTTTTTTTTTTTTTGTGGTCGATTTTTTTGTTTTCTTGGTTTTTCCTAAGAAAACCACCATTCCCTCCATATTTTTAAAGGATTTGATGCATTTTCGTGGTTTTTCGTACGAAAAACAGTATATTTCTGGTAGGTTTTAGAAGGAAAGAAGGAAAGAAAGGAAGGAAGGAAGGATGAAAGAAAGGAAGAAAGCAAGGAAGGAAGGAAGGAAGGAAGAAAGGAGGGAAGGAAGAAAGGAAGGAAGCAAGGAAGGAAGAAAGGAAGGAAGAAAGGAAGGAAGCAAGGAAGGAAGAAAGGAAGCGTGCTTCGAAGCCCAAGAAACTAGTTGAAAAACATCGTGTGAGCATTGTGTTTGCAAATGGGGGCGGCTGCGCCCCCCCCAACCCCCCGCTTTTTTTAAGCCGTGCTGAGCGTGCTTCAAAGCCCAAGAAACTTGTTGACACCCATCATGTGAGCAGGGTGTTTGCAAATGGGGGGGAGGGGGGGGATGCGCCCCCACCCCACCCCCCCAACCCACACAAACCCCACCCCGCTTCATTAAAGCCGTACCAAGCGTGCTTCAAAGCCCAAGGAAGAAAACTAGTTGAAAACATTCGTTTCTCGTAAGTGTGAGCAGTGTGTTTGCACATGGGGGGGGGGGGGGGGCTGCGCCCCCCACTTTTTTTAAGCCGTGCAGAGCGTGCTTCAAAGCCCCAGAAACTTGTTGACACCCATCATGTGAGCATTGTGTTTGCAAATGGGGGGGGGCTGTGCCCCCCCCCAACCCCCCCGCTTCTTTTAAGCCGTACCAAGCGTGCTTCAAAACCCAAGAAACTAGTTGACAAACATCGTGAGCATTGTGTTTGCAAATGGGGGGGGCTGCGCCCCCCCCAACCCCCCCGCTTTTTTAAGCCGTGCAGAGCGCGCTTCAAAGCCCAAGAAACTTGTTGACACCCATCATGTGAGCAGGGTGCTTGCAAATGGGGGGCGCAGACCCCCCAACCCCACCCGCTTCTTTTAAGCCGTTCAAAGCCCAAGAAACTAGTTGAAAAACATCGTGTGAGCATTGTGTTTGCAAATGGGGGGGGCTGCGCCCCCCCAACCCCCCCGCTTTTTTTCAGCCGAAGCCCAAGAAACTAGTTGAAACCCATCATGTGAGCAGGGTGTTTGCAGATGGGGGGCACAGCCCCCCCAACCCCCGCTTCTTTTAAGCCGTACCAAGCGTGCTTCAAAGCCCAAGAAACTAGTTGAAAAGCATCGTGTGAGCATTGTGTTTGCAAATGGGGGGGGCTGCGCCCCCCCCAACCCCCCCGCTTTTTTTAAGCCGTGCAGAGCGCGCTTCAAAGCCCAAGAAACTTGTTGACACCCATCATGTGAGCAGGGTGTTTGCAAATGGGAGGGGCTGCGCCCCCCCCCAACCCCCCCCGCTTCTTTTAAGCCGTACCAAGCGTGCTTCAAAGCCCAAGGGCAGCCCAAGAAACTAGTTGAAGAACATCGTGTGAACATTGCAAATGGGGGTGGCTGCGCCCCCCCCTAACCCCCCCGCTTTTTTTGCAGCCAACGCGCAAGAAAGTAGTTGAAACCCATCATGTGAGCAGGGTGTTTGCAAATGGGGGGCACAGCCCCCCCAACCCCCCCGCTTCTTTTAAGCTGTACCAAGCGTGCTTCAAAGCCCAAGAAACTAGTTGAAAAACATCGTGTGTGCATTGTGTTTGCAAATGGGGGGGGCTGCGCCCCCCCCAACCCCCCGCTTTTTTTAAGCCGTGCAGAGTGCGCTTCAAAGCCCAAGAAACTTGTTGACACCCATCATGTGAGCAGGGTGTTTGCAAATGGGGGGCGGCTGCGCCCCCCCCAACCCCCCCCGCTTCTTTTAAGCCGTACCAAGCGTGCTTCAAAGCCCAAGAAACTAGTTGAAAAACATCGTGAGCATTGTGTTTGCAAATGGGGGGGGCTGCGCCCCCCCCAACCCCCCCGCTTTTTTTAAGCCGTGCAGAGCGCGCTTCAAAGCTCAAGAAACTTGTTAACACCCATCATGTGAGCAGGGTGTTTGCAAATGGGGGGGGGGCTGCGCCCGCCCCCAACCCCCCCCGCTTCTTTTAAGCCGTTCAAAGCGCAAGAAACTAGTTGAAAAACATCGTGTGAGCATTGTGTTTGCAAATGGGGGGGGCTGCGCCCCCCCCAACCCCCCCGCTTTTTATCAGCCGAAGCCCAAGAAACTAGTTGAAACCCATCATGTGAGCAGGGTGTTTGCAGATGGGGGGCACAGCCCCCCCAACCCCCGCTTCTTTTAAGCCGTACCAAGCGTGCTTCAAAGCCCAAGAAACTAGTTGAAAAACATCGTGTGAGCATTGCAAATGGGGGGGGCTGCGCCCCCCCCAACCCCCCCGCTTTCTTTCAGCCAAAGCGCAAGAAAGTAGTTGA
Source organism: Symbiodinium natans (assembly GCA_905221605.1). Taxonomy (NCBI): domain Eukaryota; class Dinophyceae; order Suessiales; family Symbiodiniaceae; genus Symbiodinium; species Symbiodinium natans. Next base: position 148,208 of record CAJNDS010002633.1, read on the forward strand.
AACCCATCATGTGAGCAGGGTGTTTGCAAATGGGGGGCACAGCGTCCCCAACCCCCCCGCTTCTTTTAAGCTGTACCAAGCGTGCTTCAAAGCCCAAGAAACTAATTGAAAAACATCGTGTGTGCATTGTGTTTGCAAATGGGGGGGCTGCGCCCCCCCCGCTCTTTTTTTTTTGAAGCCGTGCAGAGCGTGCTTCAAAGCCCAAGAGGTGTTTGCAAGTGGGGGGGCTGCCCCCCCCCCCACCCCCCAACCCCCCCCGCTTCTTTTAAGCCGTACCAAGCGTGCTTCAAAGCCCAAAAAACGAAGGAAATGACAGGATATCTGTCCAAAATGTAAGGAAAATAGGGTTTTCCCCCTAGGAAAAACCAAGGAAAACCTAAGGGAAATTACAGGAAATCCGTCCAAAATGTAAAACAATAGGTTTCCCTATGAAAAAAACCAACGAAAACCGAAGGGAAATTACAGAAAATCCGTCCAAAATGCAAGGAAAGTAGGGTTTTTCCTAGAGAAAACGACGACCAAAAAAAAAAAGGCCCAACAAAAAAAAAAAAGACCCAAACAAAAACTCCACCCCTTAGGAACCCCCTAAACCCGAAACCCTAAACCCTAAACCCTAAACCCTAAACCCTAAACCCTAAACCCTAAACCCTAAACCCTAAACCCTAAACCCTAAACCCTAAACCCTAAACCCTAAACCCTAAAAACTAAACCCTAAACCCTAAACCCTAAACCCTAAACCCTAAACCCTAAACCCTAAACCCTAAACCCTACACCCTAAACCCTAAACCCTAAACCCGAAACCCGAAACCTACAGGGCATCGGCTGCCCAGGACACGCTGATGGCGCAGCGGGTGGCGCGGAAGGATTTGTCCACTCGCTTCTACATCCAGATCGCGGATACTCTTCGCCCCACAGTTGAAGCAAGCTACGAATCCTTGGGAACCTAGTAGAGTAGGTAACCTTTGACCTTTTTGGGGTCCCAGATTGAAGAAACCCCAAAACCCTAAACCCCAAGCCCTAAACCCTATAATCCCTAAACCCTACACCCTAAACCCCAAACCCCAAACCCCAAACCCTAAACCCTAAACCCTAAACTGTCTAAACTGTCTAAACCCACTCTAAACCCTAAACCAAGGTCAGAAGTTCTGCTTTGACTTTTACAACCCCATGGTCGTGCAGAAGTGCATCGCCACCACTCAGGCTCGCCTGGGGGTTGAGGGTTTAGGGTTTAGGGTCTGGGGTTTTGGGTTTAGTGTTTTTAGGGTAGAGTCGCCACTTTTTGGGGTCCAGTGAATCTGAGGCCCCCCAAAACCCAGAAGCTCTGCCACCACAAGTGCTCTACGAGTTCGTAGTCGAAATAAAGGTTACAATCCCCAGCCCCCTCACCCCTCCCCTTCCAGGGGGGTGAGGGGGGTCAGGGGTTCCCTGCCCCGCGGATCCTGGCGCGATACTCTGGGATGACGCACTCTTTTGGACCAGCTCCTGTTGTGTGGGCATTGGTCGGCGGGCCGCGCCACGCATGTCAAGGCTGTGGGTTTTTCTCCCAGACGCGGTTTTACCCACAGCTCTTGTGTAGTCGTTGGGTCCTGCGCTTCACAAGCCGGCAGGCAGGATCATTGCACATGCTTGACAGGTCCTTCCCAAAAACAACGCTGATTCCTACACCAAATTTGAGAACCCGAAGCCCCCCAAACCCCATAACCTGAACTCAAAACCCCGTAAAGACCCCACACCCCGTAGCCTAAACCCTAAGACTTGAGGCTTCAGCCAGCCTGCAACACCGAACCTCCCCTCAACCCTTCTTCGAGCAACAAGAACTGATAAACATGAGCACGATCAGAAAGCCGGGAAGCCCTAAACCCTAAACCCGAAACCCTAAACCCTAAACCCTAAACCCTAAACCCTAAACCCTAAACCCTAAACCCTGAACCCTTCAAGACGAGGGAGGAGCGCAAGTCGGTGGTGGGACAACACGCGTCGGGGGGGCATGCCCGGTTGCTTTCCCGAATCCCGAAACCCTAAACCCCAAACCCTAAACCCTAAACCCTAAACCCTAAACCCTAAACCCTAAACCCTAAACCCTAAACCCTAAACCCTGCACCTTTTAAACCGCTTTAGCCTTTTATTTAAACCCCTTAAGCCCTTTAAACCCTTTAAAACTTGAAACCCTTGAAAGCCTAAACCCTATAAGCCCCCAAACCTGAAGCCCTACTTGGGGGAAATCAGGCCCTGCTGAATGATCGTGACGTGGCCCTTTGGTAGCAACTGCCTTTGCGCCTCTTAGGGTTTAGGGTTTGGGGTTTAGGGTCGCAGGGAGCTAGAAAGCCTATAGAACCCCTTTGAAGGATTTATATAGGGAGGGGCATCAGGTACCGAGTTTTCTCATACCCTGATGGTCAGTAGCTTGGGCTTTTTGGGGAGGGGGTTGGTTGATTAAGGATTTTGGTAGTTAGGCTTTAGGGCTTGAGGGTTTGAGTCAGGGCTTAGGATTTGAGGCTTTGGGGCTGCTGGGTTGTCAGGGGTTTGTGGGTTTACGATTTGTTTTTTTTTTTGGATTTGGGGGTTAAGTATAGAGATTTGAGGGTTTCAGGGATTATAGGATTTGAGGATTGTAAGCTTCTGGATTTTCAGTATGTAGAGTTTTGGGGTTCAGGATTTGACGGCTTTAGGTTTTAGGGTTTGGGCGTTTGGGGATTTTTCGGGGTGTAGGGTTTGAGGTCTATAGAATATTTGAGGGTTTTCGGGGGTGCTGGAGTGCAAGATTGTAGGTTCTCGGGTTTTGGGACATCGAACCACGCTGCCTTCGGGTGGGGCAAATGCGGCCTCATTGGCGAGGGGGGGTTTCGGTCCTTTTCATTGGTTGTTAGAGGGTCCTTTAGGGAGGGGGGGTCATGGGGGTCGGTATGTATATACTTAAACCTTAGGGAAGCTTTGGGAGCTGGGAGAAGCAGGGGGGGACCCTATAATATAATGAGTTTTTTTTTTGGGGGGGGGGGGGGGGTTAGTGGGTAGTGGGATAGGATCCGACTACTGCCAGATATTTCCGAGTCATGCCCAGTTCATTCTCGCAGGCTCATGGCTTTTCAGAGCACTCCTCCGATCCCTGACTCCTGATCTGCTAAGGAGCAGCACTCAAATAGATGCCCTTTTTTTCGCACAGCGGCCTTTTGATTGAGGCCTTAACCGAAGGCTTAAGGTCCATTTTCTATTTATGTGTATAGTGACATATTATATATATATATATGTATATGTATATGTATATATGTCTACATATAGATTGAGGGTTTCACGTTCCAGATGATTCCATCAAAACATGCCAATCCCCTGGCCCCCTACAATGACTCTTCATGTCCCAGGCAGTCATCGGGGACGCTGGCGCAGGGAAGACGGACTGCATTGCAACGCTGCCACTCGAAGCCTTGCGGGGGTTCCTTACACCCCTAAATCACCCCGAAAGCCAAAAGCCTGAAGAGACCCTAAACCCTACACCCTTAAACCCTAAAACCCTTAACCCTAAACCCTCCGATCCTGTGTTTGCTTGGATTACTGAACCTTTCCCCTTTGCAGGGCCAGAACTAGGGCGCGAGGCACTACATCTCGAACCCCCGGTTGAGGGTTTAGGGTTTAGGGTTTCGGGTTTCGGGTTTCGGGTTTCGGAAACCCTTGGGCAAAGCCAGCGTTGGAACACACGAACCCACAAGTCACAAACCCCAAATCCCCAAAGCCTCCCAAAGCCCAGAACAACCCCAAGTTCTTCGTGAATGCTTAAACCCGAAAATCCAACCCCAAAGAACTAAACCCCCAAACCTCTAAACCCCCACAATCCTTGGGGACCTAACGCCTTCAACCCTGAATCTCTAAAGCCCCTAAGACCCCAAAACCCCTAGATCTTAAAACCTCTACCCTCAACCCTCAACCCTCAAACCTAAACCCTCAACCCTAAACCCTAAACCCTAAACGTCGAGGCTCGAGGCTGGCGAGAGCTTCCCTGACGACTTCGGGCAGCCTCTCTTCCCTCGGGTCGCTCTTCTACGTCCCCCGGATGCGCAAGATAGGGTTTAGGGTTTAGGGTTTAGGGTTTAGGGTTTGGGGTTTGGAGTTTAGGGTTTGGGGTTTGGGGTTTAGGGTTTAGGGTTTAGGGTTTAGGGTTTCATAACAGGGTTTTGGGTTTCATAATAGGGTTTAGGGTTTCGGGCTAGTGCAAGGGAAGGACTCAAAGATGGGTAGCATATCCATGAGTTTCTAGACACAAAAGATGTACCCCGTGTATTCCGAGGATACGGTTGCTCTTGGACGTCGCCAGCCCGAAGCCCCAAGCCCTAAACCCTAAACCCTAAACCCTATAAACCCTAAACCCTAAACCCTAAACCCTAAACCCTAAACCCTAAACCCTAAACCCCAAACCCCAAACCCCAAACCCTAAACTCCTACTCCGCGCCAAGGCGTGAACACCTTGGCGCACGATGCTGGCGAGGCGTGGAGTGCGGGGCTTCGGGCCTTTGGGGTCTAGAGTTTAGGGTTTAGGTTTTAGGGTTTAGTAAGGTTTAGGGTTTGGGGTTTAGGGCGTTTAGTAAGATTTAGGGTTTAGGGTTTTAGGTTTAGGGTTTAGGGTTTAGGGTTTAGGGTTTAGGGTCTAGGGTTTAGGGTTTAGGTGCCTTTTCGGCTATAGGCTGTTGGCTTCAGTGTTTCAGGGCTCAGGGGTTTTGGTAGATATGTGTTCAATAATTCTCCAACCCATGATCACGGTTTTAGGATCCCATCGTAGGATCCCTGAACTAGGATCCCTTGAAAACCCTAAACCCTAAACCCTAAACCCTAAACCCTAAACCCTAAACCCTAAACCCTAAACCCTAAACCCTAAACCCTAAACCCTAAACCCTAAACCTAGCTGAAGAACATGGGTGCTCTTGTTTTCCTACTAGGGTTCGGGGGACTCAGGGCTTGGGGTTTGTTGGGCTCTTTAGGGTTTAGGGTTTAGGGTTTAGGGTTTAGGGTTTAGGGTTTAGGGTTTAGGGTTTAGGGTTCAGGTAGTGGGCCCTTTTTTCTGGTGCCCAGGTGCCACTCTCATGCAGACGAAATAAAGAACCCATCCAATAGTTTAGATCCACCCCCCCCCCCCCCCCCCGGGTTTAGGTTTTAGGGTTTAGGGTTTAGGGTTTAGGGTTTAGGGTTGCAAGGGAGAGTGTCTGCTGGGTTTTCCTGTAAGTGATGTCATCGAGGACTTCTCGCCGGCCAGATAGTTCGAAGTAAGGTGTGGTGTGCGCGTCTGGGCTGTTCCCAAACCTAAGCCCTAAACCCCAAACCCTAAACTCTAAACCCTAAACCCTAAACCCCAAACTCCCTAAACCCTGTAATCCAATGAACCTTTGATCCCTAAAACCTAGAATCCCTAAACCCTAGACCCCAGCTCCAGCCCCAAATCGTCTGATCCCGAAACCCTATCAACCCTGAAGCCCAAACCCTAATCCCTAAACCCTAAACCCTAAACCCTAAACACTAAACCCTAAACCCTAAACCCCGAAGCACAGTAGGCTCTCCGCTTGGTGGCCATTAGCGCAACTGAGTCGACGCGGCAGACGATGCTTCTTCCCCAGTCTCCAATGCCCCTACAGGGTTTAGGGTTTGGGGTTTGGGGTTTAGGGTTTAGGGGTTAACCCAAATCCGAAGTTCTAAGCCCTTGGGTTTAGGGTGTAGGGCTTGGGGTTTACGATTTAGGTCTAGGGTTTACGGCTTAGGGTCTAGGGTAGGCTTTAAACCTGAATATCCTATGCCCTAAACCCCAAGCCCTAAACCTACAGAAGCCCGTGTGTTTAAGGTTGTGCAACGTGTCCAAACCACCCTAAACCACCCAGGCAGGTATACCTTTTTTCAATTGGTGGCTTCCGAACCCTGAAGCCTAAACCTCTAAACCCTAGCTAACCCTAAACCCTAAAGTTTAAAGCCTAAACCCTTGTTGGGCTCCTTATTATCAGGGAAAGCGCAGCAGAGGTGCTCCCTTCCTTTCCAGTTTCCGGACAAACGATGAGGGTTTGGGGGTCCATAGTTTTAGGGTTTAGGGTTTAGAGTTGAGGGTTTAGGGTTTAGGGTTTCTAGGGTTTGCAGGGTTTGTAGGGTTTATCGGTTTTATGGGTTACGGGGCTTAGAGTTTAGGGCTTCGGGCTCGGTGCTTGGGGTCTGTGGCTTGGGATGTACCCTCAACCCGAATCCCTAAACCCTAAACCCCAAATTCCCACCCGGCCTGCTTAGGCCGTACCCACCCTTTTCTAGGGTGCCTGGACCAGAAGATATCCGGCAGTGATAGACACCCTTGCTGGATGGACAATGTATGAGCCATTGGAGATGGTCGAGTAGAGAGCCCCTAGGGCTCGCCTTGGCATTAGGCCGCCAGAGTGGCGAAGGCCTAGAACGGGGCGGCCACAAGCCCCCCTTTAAACCTACTGACTAAATGCCGGCCAGAAAATCCTCAAATCTGGGGTCTGCCATGGGGGGATATCCTTTCCAGAGCCAACTGCCCCTATTCTCTGGCCCCCGCTGGCCCCCTTACCTGGCCCCCTCCCCCCCCCCCCCCCCTCCGCTTTTTTCTAACCGCCCACCCCCTAGCCCGCTTGGCCCCCCTGCCTCCCCCCCGCCTGACCCCCAAGCGTGCCACTCATGGCCCCCGGAAAGTTTGAAGCAGTGGTGGTGGGAATTGAGGGCGACAGCCCTAAACCCTAAAAGGCAGTGGTTTGGGTGGTGGCCTGTGAAAGCTCACAGCGGGTGGGAGAAAGGAACCAGCACCAATGAAAATTGTTGGATTGCATTGAAAACGAATGCCTTCGCGTGACATGCCGCCTCCCCACACCCCCTGGGTGTGTAGGGGTGCCATTTCCACATCGTATCTACTGCCGCTGCGCGGCGACGCCCTAAACCCTAAACCCCAAACCCTAAACCCTAACCCTAAACCCCAAAGCCCTAAGCCCTAAACCCTAAACTCTGAGGCACCACGCATCCAGCTTCGACACGTCGCCATCGTCGACCGGCAGCTCCCCGTGCTCCAGACTGTTTAGGGTTCAGGGTTCAGTGTTCAGGGTTTAGGTTTCGGGTTTAGGGTTTAGGGCTTGGGGTCTAGGTTTTTGGGGGGGTTTAGGGTTTTATGGGGTTTAGGGGTTTAGGGGTTCAGGGGTTTAGGGTTTAGGCGGGCTGTTTAAACCCTAAACTCTCTGAACCCTTTCTTTCCTGAAAGACTCGGTAAATGAGCTCCTAAACCCTAAGCCCTAAATCCTCAACCCTAAACCCTAAACCCTAAACCCTAAACCCGATCTCAGGTCTCGTGAAAAAGACATTTGGCTGACCCTGGATGGCCCCGTCGACCCTGACCTTATGGAGGCAGCAGGGTTTAGGGTTTAGGGTCTAGGAGCTTATTTACGGGTTGAGGGTTGAGGGTGTAGGGTTTAGGGTTTAGGGTTTAGAGGGTTCCTGTCTGCTTGCGGTCATTGCGTCTGTCTCCGCATCGGAGGGCAGTCACCAATGTTGTAACCTGTCAAGCCAGCATGCTTGTGCTTGCCACGGTCCCTTGGCAAACAGCCGAGGTTTAAACTCACTTGGGGTTATGGTTTAGGGTTTAGGGTTTCAGGGTTTTAGGGTTTAGGGGTTTAGGGTTTAAGGATAAGGGGATCCCTTACTCTTTGGGGACCTATATTGGGGGGTCCCTATGTTCGTAAACCCCCACCTGACACATACATCTTTCATTCTCTGTCCCTAAACCCTAAACCCGAAACCCTAAACCCTAGACCCTAGACCCTAAACTCTAAACCCTAAACCCCAATGTACAGGCCATGTCCTCCACGCTGCCGGTCGTCATCTTGGGCGGACAGCCACGCGGCTCTTTCCCTGGCTGGTTCTTAGTAGGGAATGAGGGAATAAGGTACCCTGTATAATCCCTTAAACTATATCCCCCTTGGTAATTACTTTTTTATTTTGGTTGATATAACACCCAAGAGGATATTAAAGATCTGTTGTTTATTAAGGTTCTAAGGGGAGTATAGAGTAGGGAATGAGAGAATAAGGTACCCTATATGATCCCTTAAAGGGTATATATAGGGCCCTAATTCCCCCATGCCCTACGAGGAACCAGGGGGGTTCTTCAGCACATTCCTTCGATGGCTTTTTTCTGTTCGGAGAAACTGCTTGTAACGATCCATGAACCCGTTTAGGGTTTAGGGTTTAGGGTTTAGGGTTTAGGGTTTAGGGTTTAGGGTAACGGTTTAGGGTTTAGGGTTTAGGGTTTAGGGTTTAGGGTTTAGGGTCTAGGGTTTAGGGTTCAGGGTTGTGCATGAACACATGCCAAGTGACTCGCAGCTTAGGAAGCCATTCCTCACGCCGAAGCGGAAGCTCCTGCTGCGCTAGATGGTCAGTTCTCCGGAAAGTCATTGAAATCATTGCCTCTTTTGCTAGGATGCCCAGTGGTGCCCTTATTCCCTTTTTGAGGGGTTTAGGTTCCCTTATAAACCCCTTTAAGCAAAAAAGGGGGCACCCGTTTTCAGCCTAGGTTACTGGGCAGCCTAGTTTGGGTCACTGTTACAGTACGGGCCCCTTGGGATGGACCCATCCGGACTCTCAACTCCGAAACCCTGAAGAACCTTACCCCCCAACCCTAAGCACCCTAAACCCTAAACCCTAAACCCTAAACCCTAAACCCTAAACCCTAAGCCCTCTAGAAACAGGCGGAACCATGACTTTAGATGGCGCCAAATTTGCGGTGGCCCAGTGGTGCCCTTTTGCCATTTGGTTCAAGGTTCCCTTATCAAGTAACAAACCCCAAAAAGGTGCCTGTAAGATAATGTGGTGATTGGGCCACCAAGCAACAACAGGTAACCCTAAACCCTAAACCCTCAAAAAGCCTCAGGGGCCCCAAACAGGCCCTGGGAGCAACATATCGACTTCACAAAGCAATAACAAGGTCGAAACGTTCCGTCAAAACGTCTTGGGACCCCAAAGCCCATACAATTTCCAGAAACCCTAAACGTGCCTACACGCTCAGCAGTGACTGCTGGTACTCAGTCAGCTGAGAAGTGGGAGACTCTCAAACCTAGGCCCTATAAACCCTAAACCCTGAAATTAAAAACCTAACCCTAAATCCTATAAACCTGAACCCTAAAGACCGAAACCCGAAACCCTACCTAATCCCTAAGCTCGAAGCCACAGATCAAAGGCCGCCTTGAAGCCCTAAGCGCCCTTATCTTCGGGACCCCCCGAAGCCCTACGGGCCCTTAACTTAGGATTAGGGTTTAGGGTCTCGGGTCTAGGGTTTAGAGTTTAGGCTTTAGGGTTTAGGTTTCGGGTTTCGGGTTTCGGGGGTAGGGTTTAGGATTTTGGTGTTTTGGGTTGTAAGCGTGCACTGCCGAGGAACTTCCGTATCATTGCCGGGACCCGAGAGCTCGGCCCCATACGCCGAGCCCTCCATGATAAATCTGGGCAATGCGGGGCCTGAAGAATTAAGCATTGCATGTATGTGTGTATGTGTATCTATATATGTATATTTCTGTGGTTTACACGTATATGTATATGTGTATATATGTATATATATATATATTTGTTTGTTTGTTTGTTTATGTATTTATTTATGAATTTATTTGTATGTTTAAGTATTTATACATATCTATTTCTTTACATTTGCAAGCAAGTATTTAGTTCGCCATGTATCCTGCTGCGGTGCAACCCCTATGCAAGCACAACAAAAACTACCCCAACACTTTCAAACGAAAGATGCCCCTGCTCCACACTTCGCACGCAGACTTGCGTTCAGGGCTTTAGGATTTTCATGTGGGAGGGGGTTTAGGGTTTAGGGAAGCCTCCCCCAAGCCTACAAGCCTTAGTGCGGTACCCGATTTTGATCTCTGGTTTCAAGCCTTCAGCCTGCAAAATCAAGGGTTTAGGGTTCAGGGTTCGGGTTTAGAGTTGGGGGCTTGGGGGCGAAAGGGCAAAAACACCCTGACTAGGACCCAGCGATGCCCTTACTCCCTTTTGGGGTGGGGGGGGGGGTTGGGTTGCCCTCAACCCTCCTAAGGTCGAAAGCGATCGACTCGAGCTGCTCTCTCCCGCAACGGCGGGGGGGGGGGGGGGGGGAGGTTGGTTTGGGGTTTTGGGTTTGGGGTTTGGGTTTGGGTTTTGGGGTTTGGGGTTTGGGTTTTTGGGGTTTGGGGTTTTGGGGGGTTGGGTTTGGGGTTTGGGTTTGGGGTTTGGGTTTGGGGTTTGGGTTTGGGTTTTGGGGTTTGGGTTTGGGTTTGGGTTGGGGTTTGGGTTTGGGGTTTGGGGTTTGGGGTTTGGGGTTGGGGTTGGGGGTTGGGGGGTTGGGGCTTTGGGGCTTTGGGGGGGCTTTGGGGCTTTGGGGCTTTGGGGCTTTGGGGCTTTGGGCTTTGGCTTTGGGGCTTTGGGGCTTTGGGGCTTTGTGGCTTTGGGGCTTTGGGGCTTTGGGGCTTTGGGGCTTTGGGGCTTTGGGGCTTTGGGGCTTTGGGGCTTTGGGGCTTTGGGGCTTTGGGGCTTTGGGGCTTTGGGGCTTTGGGGCTTTGGGGCTTTGGGGCTTTGGGGCTTTGGGGCTTTGGGGCTTTGGGGGCTTGGGGGCTTGGGGGCTTTGGGGTTTTGGGGGTTTGGGGGTTTGGGGTTAGGGGTTAGGGCTTAGGAGTTCAAGGTTCAAGGGTTGAGGGGTCAGGGGTTAAGGGTTAGGGTTCGGGTTTTAAGAGTTGTAGGGTTTGGTGCTTTGGGTGCGCAAACGTGTCTTGAGGTTTGAGGCTTTCCTGGTTAATGTGATTCGCGCCAAACAGGCGTTAAGAACCCTTGGTAGCCCGGTGGTACCCTTCTCCTTTTTTTGTGGTCTTACTGGCTCAAAACCCAACTTTTCAACTTTTGGGCTTCTTATAAGGTAGTTTATTCTGAAAGTTTCAACTTTTATTTCCTTGGGTTTTGGGCCAGTAAGTGGTTCTGGTTCCCTTAATTATAAAGTAACCAAACAAAAAAGGCTGCCCTTATTATAATATGGTTTTTGGGCTACTAAGAACCCGAAAAGGTACGTCCTACACCCTGGACCTATAGGCCCTTTATTGCAGAGGCCCAGCCCTAGACTGGTCCTCAGCTTCAAAGCCATTTGGGGTACGGTACCGGGTTTCATGCGTGGGTGCGGAGTAAGGGATCTAGTGTGCAGACTTAAGAGGTTAGCGTCCTATGCTGACACTGACTGGAGGCGTTTCTTCCTATCCGCATGCGCTCACAGACACAGACACAGGCGCAGATACAGACATAGACACAGACGCAGACACAGACACAGACACAGAGACACACACACACACACACACGCACACACACACACACACACACACACACAGACACAGAGACACACACACACACACACGCCCACACACACACACACACAGACACAGAGACACACACCACACACACACACCCACACCCACACGCACACGCACACGCACACGCACACGACACGCACACGCACGCACACACACACACGCACACGCACACGCACACCACACCACACGCACCCGCACACGCACACCCACACACACACACACACACACACCCACACAGACACAGACACAGAGACAACAACAGACACAGACAGACACAGACAGACACACACACACCACACACACCCACACACACCCACACACCCACACCCACACGCACACGCACACGCACACCCACACGCACACGCACACGCACACGCACACGCACACGCACACGCACACGCACACGCACACGCACACCCACACGCACACGCACACGCACACGCACTCGCACTCGCACTCGCACTCGAACTCGCACTCGCACACTCGCAGACTCGCACACTCACAGACTCGCACACTCGCAGACTCGCAGACTCGCACACTCGCACACTCGCACACTCGCACACTCGCGCACTCGCGCACACGCACACACACACGCGCACACGCACACGCACACGCACACGCACACGCACTCTCTCTATCTCTCTCTCTCTCTCTCTTGTTTTCTCCTTCTCTGCCAGTCTCAGTCTCTTTTTAGCTTCCTTGATGCAGGCGCATGCTCCATGCCCTGAGCGCTATAAGTGTGCTACAGCCCTGAAGTTCCAAAACGTTGCGGCTGAATCAGCAGTACTCTCAGTATACAACCCCTAACCCCTAAACCCGAAACCCTAAATCCTAAACCCTAAACCCTAAACCCTAAACCCTAAAACCTAAACCCTAAACCCTAAACCCTGAATCCTAGCCTTGAAAGAGTGTCCGATCGTCAGGCATCCTCCCTTGCCATCACCTTCATCGATACTGCGCCTTGGACCTGTAGAGCATCGTTGGCACTGTCTTAGCTGCGGCCGTTTAGGGTGCGAAAGGCAGGGTTTAGGGTTTAGGGTTTAGGGTTTAGGGTTTAGGGTTTAGGGTTCAGGGTTTAGAGTTCAGGGTTTAGGGTTTAGGAGTTTAGTGCTTAGATTTTTGGTTGTAGAGGGGAGGGTTCAGGGTTTAGGCTTCAGGGCATGAATGGGACCACGCGCCACACCCGCTCCCAGCATGGCCACGCTGCAGCAAACACAGAGAGAGAGAGACACAGCGCTAGCCAGAGTGTGGAACAGCACACACATCTAGTGCTTGAAGTTGAAAGTTTTGCCTCCTAATTCAAGCCCTTTTTTTGAGTTCCTTCTTTACCCTCAACTCTGAACCCTTCATACACATAGAAGGTCCCCAGATCATCCTCAAAAAGGCCCAGGGCCCCCGCGCTGTTTCAAGACAACCTTAGAGCTTATAACAGGTGATCGGCACATGTGGGTCCTCTCCTAAGCTCCAAACCCTAAATGCTCAACTCAAGACCGTAACCAGCCTAAACCCTAAACCCTAAACCCTCAACCCTAAACCCCAAACCCCAAGCCCTAAACCCTAAACCCTAAACCCTCAACCCAATCTGTCCTTAAAACAAGGAGCGCGGGCCCACCTGGAAGGATCGCGCGCTGGCTTGGGCCCACAGGCGCGTTTGCTTGGGGTTGTAGGGGTTTAGGGTTTAGGGTTTAGGGTTTAGGGTTTAGGGTTTAGGGTTTAGGGTTTAGGGTTTAGGGTTTAGGGTTTAGGGTTTAGGGTTTAGGGTTTAGGGCTAGGGTTTAGGCTTTGGGGTTTGAGGTTTAGGGGTTTGGGTTTAGGGTTATGGTTTAGGGTTCAGCATCTCATGTTCTGGCTTTCACTAGTCAAGAAATTCCCGCGAAGCAGACCCTAGACCCCAAGCCCTAAATCCCAAACCCTAAGCTAATCTCTTAGACCCTAAACCCTAAACCCTAAACCGTAAACCCTAAACCCTAAACCCTAAACCACCCTAAACCCTAAGCCCCAAACTAATCTCCAAGGCCTCAAGGGTCCCCACTTCTGCAAGGTTTGTTCTGACCTGCCCAGAGTACGCGCACTTCATGGAACTCACCAAAGAGCTGCTCATGCATCTCATGGCTCCCTGGCATGGGTTTAGGGTTTAGGGTTTAGGGTTTAGGGTTTAGGGTTTAGGGTTTAGGGTTTAGGGTTTAGGGTTTAGGGTTTAGGGTTTAGGGTTTAGGTTAGGGTTTAGGGTTTAGGGTTTAGGGTTTAGGGTTTAGGGTTTAGGGTTTAGGGTTTAGGGTTTAGGGTTGGGGCTCCTGCCACTCATGGCTTACCGGCATGGATATTGCGGGCCCTTAGCCTTTTTCGTGAAGATTTACAGTACCTGGAGGTGCTTAGGCTTTGGGGTTTAGGGTTCAGGGTTTAGGGTTTAGGGTTTAGGGTTAGGGGTTAGGGTTTAGGGATTAAGGGTTTAGGGTTGGTTGTGAGAATAGTTTGAGGCGCAGAGTCTAACCTTAAGGCTTGTGGGCCAGCGTGTTTATGCTTTAGGCTTTTGTTGGAGCTTTGCTCACAACGATCGATCAGCTATGGAATCTTGGACCATAGTGGATCATCACAAGCAACCCCAAGCCCTAAACCCTAAACCCTAAACCCTAGGCTTTACTGGTCGACTTTGTCGGACCTTGGGAGAGGTGCGTCCTGTCCTCTGCTGGGTTTACGAGGATCTAGTACCTTAAGTCTTACACCCTGTTTTGCAGAGGGTTTAGGGTTTAGGGCCAACCTAGCTAACGGCTGTTAAACTGTTAAACCTACTTGGTGCTTACGCTAAGAAGGGACCCACAATGTAGACTCCCATATAGTCGGATTCCCCTTGTAAAAAGGACCCCAATATGGTACCCCTATTGTCGTAAACCCCCTTTGCAGGCGCATTAGACTGCCAATCTAGTCGACTACGCCCAGGACAGCATCTTGGCTTTTGTTCTGTACTACTTCCACTACAACCCTGTCGACGACGCAGGGGCACTCACTGAAGGTGGGTGGTTCAGGGTTGGGGTTTAGCATTTTAGGGTTTAGGGTTTAGGGTTCACCCGGAACCCTAAACTATTGTAGTGTAGAGCATCTACTGGTCTAGAGCAGAGAAGGAAGGACATTGGGGTTTGTATACGTTTGTATAGGAGACTACTTAGGGGGGGAGTGTAGGGTTTTGCGTTTCGGGGACCACATCAGGTATGTATAGGGGTTGCTTCTGGGCATCCTGCCTGATATCCTGCACCCGAATTCTGTCGGGTGTGTGCACTGTCCTCTGGGCTCACAACGCAGACAAAAATTCGGCTGCCTAAGCCTCCAGCAAAACCCACACTTGGGGGGTAGTATAGATGCCGCAAAACTCTGAATTCCAGAGACCCAAATCATAAACCCCACACCCTAACCCTAAACCCCAAGCTAAGCTTCCCGGCCTCACTCGAAACTCGCGCCGGCCCTTGCCTCATCACTGTGAGCGCTCCTGCCGGCTTAGGTATGTGGGTTGAGGGAGAAGGCTGTGGAAGCTTTAGAAGTTTAGCGGGGACACGGCTGCACCCTAAACCCTAAACCCTAAACCCTAAACCCTAAGCTCTTCTTTGTGGGGAGAAGGAGGGATGGAGTTTCAAAGGCACTCGGTCAAGATTTGGGTGCGTTCTAAGGGGCCCCCTAAATGGATGATGCCAAGGAGCCCTCAACCCCTACTTTCGGGCAAGCCCGCAGGGTTTGGGGTTTAGGGTTTAGGGTTTAGGGTTTAGGGTTTAGGGTTTAGGGTTTAGGGTTGATTAACAGGTGAAGTTGCTGCCCTCGACTATCGCCATCAGAGACTCTGCCTGCCATAACGGCCATGGACGCGATCGTGTTTAGGGTTTGGGGTAGTTTCATGGACCCTGAATACGGTCCCTAACCTCCTTTAAAGGGTTCTGATGTATGGGCCCTTAATTTGTATAGGGTATATAAGGCCATACTAAGGGGACCATGTAACTACCCTCAAATTTAGGGTTTGGGTAGTTGAAATGTCGCGCTTGAGAGTTTTTTCATATGGTCACTAGCGGCTAAGAGTTTTCAGGTTGCGGGAGGAAGGTTGAAGACTCAGCGGAAGGTTTTGATGTTTAAGGGTTTGGGGCTTTGGGCTTACAGGCTTATACAGGGGCTCGCAACCCCCCCCCCCCCCCCACCACTGTTCTTTTTTTCTGAGGGGACAACTAGGGGCTTCTTTTGATATCAAACCCTAGACCCTAAACCCTAAATCCTGATATATAGTTAAGTCTTAAGGAGGCAATTGCTATGGGGGCCTGATTTTCAGGACCTTTTCTGGAATACACACGAGAGAGAGGCACCAAGAAGGGCGCGAAACATAACCCAAAGGGCTTAGGGTTTAGGGTTTAGGGTTTAGGGTTTAGGGTTTAGGGGTCAGGGGTTAGGGTTTAGGGTTTAGGGTTTAGGGGTTCGGAAACCCCTACACCTACTCTTGCAGGCCACCCTCTCCCCCCCCCCCCCCCCCACAACTCCACCCTCCCCAGGTGCACAAAAACTCTAGGCCCTAAACCCTAAACCCGAAACCCGAAACCCGAAACCCGAAACCCGAAACCCTAAACCCTAAACCCTAAACCCTAAACCCTAAACCCTAAACCCTAAACCCCAAACCCCAAACCCTAAACCCTAAACCCTAGCCCTAAACCCGAAACCCCAAGGACCACATGCTTCCTTTCCTGCTTCACTTCCCTTCTCGTGGATCCGGTAGTGGAGAGACAGCTGCAACAGGCCACCAAGGAGGGTCTCTTGCCGGCAGACTCGAGGTGTACAGGTTTAGGGTTTAGGATTTAGGGTTTGGGGTTTAGGGTTTAAGGTTTTAGGGTTCAGGTTTTTGGGGATTCAGGACTTTGGTGTTTCGGGATTGCGGGGTTTAGGGATTTTGGGGTGTAGGGATGTTGGGGTTTAGGGATTTTGGGGTTTGGATGTTGCCCCTTCGTGACTTCGGGGTTTCGGGAATGTGGGGTTTAGGGATTTTGGGGTTTAGGTATGTTGGGGTTTATGGATTTTGGGGTTGGGATGTTCCCCTTAGACAAACCGTCCTAAAGCGGGTTTAGAGTACCCCTAGTATAGTTCCTATTAAGGACTGTTCCTATAAGGGGGAACATCTCAAGTTTGGGGTTTGGAGTTAAACCCTAAACCCCAAACCCCAAACCCTAAACCCTAAACCCCAAGCCTGAAGCCCTCGGGTTTATGGGGGTTTAGGGTTCATAGGGCTCACAGGGTTTTACAGGTCCGAAGTTGACTTGGGGTTGCACACTCAGGAGGTGCTAAGGTCCCGAAACCCTAAACCCTAAACCCTGAAACCTAAACCCTAAACCCTGAAACCTAAACCCTAAACCCTAGCCCTAAACCCTAAACCCTGGCCCCTAAGCCCCAAACCCTGAACCCTAAACCCTCCTCGCTTTGGCCTAAGGTCAGACTGCCCTGGAGCGCCAAGTGCGGCTGCTCATAGGCGTGCCGACTGAGCTCGGGTGTTTGGGGGTTTAGGGTTTAGGGTTTAGGGTTTAGGGTTTAGGGTTTTTCCAAGGGACCATCAATTAACCCAAAAGACCGCACATGAGAGGGTTGAAGTGATATCAGGACTCCTTCAAAGAAACGCCCAGCCATGCAGTCCAAGTAGAACTAGAGTGATTTGCTGCAGGGGTTTCTTGAGCTGATCCTAGGCTTCGTTTGGTGTTGCTCTGGCTACTGTTCCTGGTAACCTTGCGCACATGGATCTGCCACGTTCTTACACACCCTCTTCAGCCATTTGCCTAACTCTGATGCTGAAGCTCCCCACTTTTTCAAACTTCAGCCGTAAACAGTTGCAGAACCCAAAGCCCCTGGACAGTAATGTAGCATACACATCCATGCGATTGCTTCAGCTTGTCTGTATGAGCCCGTTCGAGGGTTCAGGGCGCATAGGGTTTCGGGCTGGGGCTCAATAATGGCACCAAAGCATGGCAGCATCTGCATCGCTGGGGCGCTGTTTAGCATTCAAGGTGTGTGACGCTTTCTGTTGGGGCATGAATATGGCTCCTTCTTCGATAGCAACCTCTAAAGAGACCATTAAGTAGAGCAAAGTACGGGCAGGACCTACAGCAAAGAGGTTCTGGAGTTGCAACTTAGACTTCTCACAAGAGCGTAAAGAACCACCAATACGTATTATCGGCCTCAAAGGAGTATCCCACGGCAAATATGAGTCAGGGATGTTTCTGTTGAGCCCGGAAATCTCACGAGAAACTGTCCGTCTCCAGAAATTTCCGAGGCATCATCCGTATGACAGCATCAAGACTTGAACTGGACATACTCTTGAAAAAACTACGACTACGGGTGACAGCAAGTCACAAATGCAAATGCCATCGCAAACCGCAATAAATGGGGCACTGGTATCATTCACTGAGTGCACACATCACTCTTGCAGCACTTTCGACGCACAAGACTTATGTCCGCTTGATGCAACATTCCTAGCTCGAAGCCCCCAAGGATCCATGTACCTAAACAGTATATACTTGCTTCCTTAAAGTGTTTCCTATATAGTAGCTCTAGGGGCCAAGTATGATATATATATATATATATATGTATGTATGTGTACATGGATCCTTAGGCCCCCTAAACCCTATTCCGCAAGCTTCAAGGAATGTCGAGCATCTCAGCCTTCGGCGCATCACTCTTCACGCATCAGAGGCAGGGCGAAGTCTTAGTGAACGCAACCTAATCCCCTCCCCCTAATATTAAGCCCCCCTAGCCCCTAATATTAAGTACCCATTATGGTTATATTATGGTATATCCTAATACTATATCCCCCTTGGGAATCATTTGTTCATTTTGTTAATATAAAACCCAAGAGGATATTTTAAAAAAATAAGGTCCTAATATTAAATGCCCATTATAGTTATATTATGGTATGTGGAGGGGGGGGGTGTTTCATGTTAGGGGGTAGGGGGGGTTTATGTAATATTAGGGGGAGGGGATTAAAGGTGTGTTGGGGTTTAGGGCTTACAGCACTTAACAAGGCTTGGGGATCAGGGCTTACCTACAATTAAGCAACCGAACGCTGTTCACCTTGCCTGTAGCCCCAACCCTTGCTCGACCTGGTGCCCGGTGCTTGCATACTCCTTCTATGTTTTGCACACGTTAACTTCGCGCAAGTCGATGATGTGGTCAGTCATTGCAAAACGAGTGACCTGATTGGTGCATTTCTGCTTGCTTCAGCTGTGCGTGGCACCTGTGCATTTAGTTCTACCTCGCCTATACTCAAGCACAGCTTGCAGCACCAGCACCTTCCCAATGAGTTCCGTTGGTTCAGAGTTGCCACACGGGTTCGGTCCGTGCCTGCGTGGCACATCCCAGCATGCTGTACCTAACCCCTAAAGTTCATCCCCTAGACCCTAAACCCTAAACCCTAAACCCTAAACCCTAAACGCTAAACCCCAAAGCTTAGGTGTTTCGGGGGCGAAGCCCCCGGCATGCACTACTTCGGCCTGCAGCATCAAGCAGGTTTCCCCACAAAGTTGGGATTAGGGTTTAGGGTTTAGGGTTTAGGGCTTAGGGCTTAGGGCTTAGGGCTTAGGGCTTAGGGCTGAGATTTTAGGGCCGTTTAGGGTTTAGGGTTTAGGGTTTCAGGTTAGGGTTGAGGGTTGAGGGTTTAGGGTTTAGGGTATAGGGTTTGCGTGTTCTTTAAGCCGGAGACCCCTAAGCCCTTTGACCCTAAATTCCTAAACCCCAAACCCAAAACCCCTAACCCCGAAACCCCTACCAAACCCTAAACCCTAAACCCTAAACCCTAAACCCTAAACCCTAAACCCTAAACCCTAAACCCTAAACCCTAAACCCTAAACCCTAAACCCTAAACCCCAAACCCCAAACCCCAAACCCCAAACCCCAAACCCCAAACCAAACCCCAAACCCCAAAAGCCAAGACCCTACCCAGGCCCTAGACTGTGTCTGCAGGCCGCGTTTCGAGCAGTACATCCGGGAGAATGTCCTGGATCCGGCTCCTGGAAGAAGACCCTGGTAGATTTTTTGGCCTTCTGGGGTTTAGGGTTTAGGGTTTAGGGTTTAGGGTTTAGGGTTTAGGGTTTAGGGCTACCCCAAACCTTAAACCCTGAACTCTGAAAGCCCAGCATCCTAAAAAGCCATCAATCCCTTAATCCCTAAACTCCTAAACCCTCAAAACCCCAAAACCCTACACCCCCTTTGTGTGGCTCTAGGGCTTCGGGTCTCAGGCTCGATCGTGGGCTCAGGTTTTGGAGTTTATGGGCGAGGGTCCTGCACATGAGGGTCTCGGGTTTAGGGAGATTTTAGGGTTTAGGGTTTCGGGTTTAGGGTGCAGGATTTGGGGTTTGGGGTTAGCCTCCATTGCCTCCATTGGTGCAAGGGCGAGGCTCAACAACCCTCAAACCTATACTCTGTAACCCGTGCCCTATGCCTGCACCCTAAACTAAACCCTAAGTTTTCGGGTTTAGGGTTCAGGGTTAAGTCCTAAGTTTTGTGGGGGGCATGTCTCTCGCCCATGCTCTGCACTTGTGGGCGTTGTCTGCTACAGCTCGCTTCTTTGCAAGTTGGCGGAGGCACCCGAAACCCCGTATACTAAGAAGACCATGAACATGGGCAAGAGCACCCCTGCTGGGCCTCACGTGAAAAGGTCGAAGGCTGCGCACTTCAAGCCAAAGCAATTGGGGGCTTCGGGTTTAGGGCATTTAGGAACTTAGGGTTTGGGGTTTAGGGTTTAGGGTTTAGGGTTTAGGGTTTAGGGTTTAGGGTTTATGGCATTAGGGTGTCTGTAGGCGAAAAGCAGTTAAAGAGTTTATGGCTCAGGGAGTGGCAGAGAGAGGACCGTTAAACCAAGCCGTAAGAAGCCAAAAGCAACCTTTTTTATAGGTTCTCCTTACAGGATTCTTGGTACTACAGAAAAGTCGGTTTTGGGTTCCTAAACTAACCTTACTAAACTTAAAAGCCCAGACAACGACCACGAAGACCGCCGATGCCTCAGGCTCACGCAAGCAGCTTCCCTCCGCTTTACGACCTGTATCTGGACGCTTGAAAAGCTTAGGGTTTAGGGTTTAGGGTTTAGGGTCTAGGGTATAGGGTTTAGGGTTTAGGGTTTAGGGTTTAGGCTTAGTGCCGGAAGAGCCTAATGAAGGCATTTAGGGTTCAGGGTTTCCGGCTTTGGGAACCTAAACCACGGCAGGTTTAAAGGCTCGCATCGATGCATGAATCGGCCAGATTCCGGTACGGGGCAAGGGATGTGAGCCATCGTCCTGCTCGTTTTCGTGTTCCATAAGGTCACCTTGGAATTGTGTCACGGAAGACGCCCACGGCCTGTGTTGCCTAAGCCTAAGCCCCTTCCCAAAGAATTCTCCCCAAACAGTATCTTAAACGTAGACTTGAAGTTTTTCGGATCTGGGAAAGTCGAGTTTTTTGATTTGGTTCAGGATTTAGGGTTTAAACCCTAAACCCGAACCCAAGACCCCCCACCCCCCCCACCCCCCACCCCCCCACCCCCCCGCCCCCCACCCCCCACCCCACCAACCCCCCCGCCCCTGCCTGTAGCTTGGACCGGAGAAGCTTACTACCCTCAACCGTGAACCCTAAACCTTCAACCCGAAACCCTAAACCCCAAACCTCCCTAAACCCTAAACCGTGGGTTCAGGGATGGAGACTGGACTGCTTTGGGACCGTGAACCCTAGAGCCTAAACCCTAAACCCCCAAACCCTAAACCCTAAACGCTAAACCCCCGGGTTGGCAGCCCTTGAGCTGTTTCAGCGGGACTTCTTTGCATCTGAGGGATATTTCACGGGTCCCTAGACATGGTCGCTTACCTTCCTTAAAAGGGTTGCTGAAGTCTGGGCCCCTGGGTTGTATAGGAAACCCTGAACCCTGAACCCTAAACCCTAAACCCTAAACCCTAAACCCTAAACCCTAAACCCCCAGAATGGCCCCTTTTTATGGGCCCCATAAGACCGCAGGACTCGAAGACGGGTCAGTTCCAAGCGGTGGGAGAGATCGTCCACCTCACGGAGCCTATCCTCGAGGCTCAGAACATCTGCAGCCTGGCTGGGAGGTCTAGGAGTTTAGGGTTTATAAGGGTCTAGGGTTCAGGGTTTGGGGTTTAGGGGTTAAGGGTTTTAGGGGGTTTAGGGGTTTTGGGGTTTAAGGTTTAGGGGTTTAGAGTTTAGGCTTTAGGGCTTGCGGTCCCAAAGTAGTCCAGTCTTAGCAAGTTGCGGGGTTTCTGGGCTCCCAGGGGAAAGATCCCGGGGTCCCATGCTTTAGGGTTTAGGGTTTAGGGTTTAGAAACGTCTTGGGCCTCCAGCTTCCCAGACTGGCCAGAGCACTCATTGGGGGCTTTGTAGACTTCAGTATAAGTACGTCTGTGCTGCGAAGATGCTCTCAAGTGACAAATGCATTTATGCGCAGTTATCTCAGCTAGCAAAAACAGTCAGAGGAACCCTAAACCCTAAACCCTAAAACCTAAAACCTAAACCCTAAACCCTAAACCCCTTTTTGTTTTTGTTTTTTGGGGGAGTGGGGGGGGGGGGGGGGGGGGGGGGGGGTCCGTGCCAAGTCTTTCTTTGCTGTTTCGGTGCTGCAAGCAGATGTGCAGTCAGTGCCCTAAGCTGCCTAAGATCTAAGCCCGAAAGAAACTCTACACTTAGGGTTTAGGGTTTAGGGTTTAGGTTTAGGGTTTAGGGTTTAGGGTTTAGGGTTTAGGGTTTAGGGTTTAGGGTTCAGGGTTCAGGGTTCAGGGTTCAGGGTTCAGGGTTCAGGGTTCAGGGTTCAGGGCTCAATCAATGCAAGTCCTTCGTGGACCAAGGTGTCGCCACAGAGGAGTTTGCAGCTTGGCTCTCTAAGGTTTAGAGCTTAGAGGGGTATGGGAGGAAAGGGTTAGGGTTTAGGACTTATAGTGTAAAGACAAAACAAACGCGCGCTCAAACAAACACGCAAACAAGCACACAAACAAACAAACAAACAAACAAGCAAACAAACAAACAAACAAACAAACAAACAAACAAACACACACACACACACAAACAATCAAACAAACAAACAAACATACATACAAACAAACATACAAACAAACAAGAAAGCAAACAGACAAACAACCAAACAAACAAGACAAACAAACAAACAAACAAGCAAACACACAAGCAAGCAAGCAAGCAAGCAAGCAAACACACACACACACACACATGTATATCTATATATATATATAGATATATACACATACACACACACACGTATGCACCTACCTCCCACACATTTTGATGATGGCCTTCCCTAGCACCAATCAACAGGGCATCCTCGCTGTCCCAGTCATCAGCAGCAATGAGCACAGCAACAAGACTTGGATGCCCTCATTCCCTTTTTGGGGGCTCTAGGTTCCCCTATAATCCCCTTTAAGCAAAAAAGGGGCACCCTTATTAATCCCAGGTTACTGGGCAACCTAGTGGATGCAGCGCAACATATTGACTCGTCGTCTTGCTGGGGTTGAGGGATTGCTTTATACAGGGGGGGGGGGGGGGGGGGGTGTCATAAGGGGGGGGGGACCCCTAAACCCTAAACCCTAAACCCGCCTGAACCTTAAGCAAATCTTTTCGAAACGTCAAGCCGAAACACTGGGCCCTGGTTAATCCCGAAACCAGCCTACAGTCTTCAACCCACTGTTATTGCCTTTTTATCGGGCTAGGATGCGTTTCAGACCCTCGCCAAAGAAGGCATATCCCCCCCACCCCTAAACCCGAAACCCGAAACCCGAAACCCAAAGCCCGAAGCCTTTGCTGGGAAGCGGAGACCCCAAACGGCAGAACCTTCAACCAGACCCTGACACGTAAATCCCTAGAAAAACAAAATGCCCAACACCCGTCCCAAATAAAACCTAACTATCCCTACCCTAACACCCTAGAACCTTAAGCCCTAAAACCCTAACACACGAACACCGGAACGCCCTCTAAAACCTAAAACCCTCAGCAAGCCCTAAGTATCCCAACGCTACGTTTTGGGGGGGGCGGGAGGCACCAAGTACCCAAACCCTAAACCCTAAACCGCCTAAAACCCTAAATCCTAAACCCTAAATCCTAAACCCTAAATCCTAAACCCTAATTCCTAAACCCTAACTCAACCCTAAACCCTCAACCCTAAGCCCTAAGCCCTAAGCTCTAAGCCCCAAGCCCTAAGCCCTAAACCCTAAACCCGAAACCCTAGCCCTAAACCCTAAACCCTAAACCCTCCCTACGATGGGGGGCACCAAGTGTGGTAGGTGGCATTCCAGCTCCGCCTGCGCCGCTTACTTGCCATCGGCTCACCAGTTCTGCTGGCAGGCAAGGGGGGTTTAGGGTTTAGGGTTGAGGGTTTAGGGTTTAGGATTCAGGCGATAAGCTAGAGGCTATAGGGCCTTCGAGGCTTTTAGGAGTTTGTGTAGAGTCTACAGCCTCCTTTGGAATTTATAAGATCACAGGAATTTTAGCACATGCTTCATTCGCGTTCTAAGGGGAGCGTAGTTGTGTTGGTGGTTCAGGGTTCGAGGGTGTAAGGGTTCATAGCAAGCTTTGATTTCCAGTACAACAAGAAGGCGGTGGGACTTAGTGTGTAGGGCTTTGGTTTTCGGCAGTCATGGTAATGGGAACGCTGCGGCCAAGATGGACTTTGCAGATTTGACTTCTGGAGCCTTCCCCCTTGAACCCTAAACCCTATTCTTTGCGGTGTGCCCGAAGCCTTAAACCCCAAGTTCCTAAACACCCAGGCCCTATTTGGTTCTGGTGTGTTTGCTTCGTTCCGGTGTGGGCCGTGGAACACCAAGCCGTACCTCGAACCCTGAACTCTAAACCCTAGGCCTGAAGCCCTTGAAGCTCAAACCCTGAAGCCCCTAAACCCTAAACCCTGTTCACAAAATGCTACCCCACTCTCTCGCTCTCTCTCTGTCTATCTATATATACTATCTATATCTATCTAGCTATCTGTCTGTCTGCCTGTCTGTCTGTCTATATGTATATATGTATACTCATGCTTGTATGTTTTTTTTGGGTGGGCTGGGGTAGATGAGACATGAAGCGAACTCCTGGTGCCGCAAATACCCACGGGGATGCAGGGAATCCTGACAATCCAAAGCCCTTTTTCCCCACAACCCCACAGCCTCACAGCACAGGAGTCCGAAACCCCTTGAGGGCTTGGGACTTAGGGTTCAGGGTTTCCCAAAAACGAATAAATGCTGCTATTTACCTTCAGCAATGCTAATCACCTCACCCCTAAACACCCGAAACCTCAAACCCTAAACTTTAAACCCCAAACCCTAAACACCCTAAACCCTACACCTCATCAGCCTGTGAGGCACAGCTGGCAGTGGAAAGTCTACCCTCCTGCGTGGCTCAGCAGCCATCAGAGATCTGGGCAGTTCAGGGCTCAGGGTTCAGGGTTTAGGGCTAGGGTTTAGGGCTAGGGTTTAGGGATGTAGGGTTTAGGGGTTTAGGGGCTTAGGGTTTCAGATGATCGTGCCTTGGGGGGCCTCCATGATAATACGGAGCCCTCTCTGAAGGGTACCCAAAAAAGAAGCCCGTACTTGAGAGGACTGCCCAGTTGAGGGGTTTAGGGGGTTTAGGGTTCAGGGTTCAGGGTTCAGGGTTTAGGGTTTAGGCCGAGACTTCTGGCTGACCCCTTAAAATTTCAGGTCCCTGGCCCGGGAGGAGAGAAATTGACCTTCGACACCCCCCTTTAACCCAAGAGCCTGCGCCAGAAGATGGGGTTTAGGGTTTAGGGCTTAGGGTTTAGAGTTTAGGGTTTAGGGTGACTGTCACGGAGGATGAGTGTGACAACTTTCCTCCAAGGCCTTGATTTGAACACTATCCAGACCAAAACGCCAGAACCCTGAACCCTACTCCTCCCCCCCATCAACCTTACCAAACCCTAAGCCCTCGGCCCTCAGCCCTGGCCTGTACTTGAAAGAGAAGGGTCTTGCGAAGATCAGCGGGCTCAGGCTATCTCCACGGGTCTCGTTCTCCCTCCATGGCGCCCTGGCATGTGCAGTTTCGAGGGGGGGGGGGAGGGTTCAGGGTTTAGATGTATTTCTGGCTTAGGGGTCAAGTTTTAGGTTTTTGGGTTAAGAGATTCTTACAGACACAGAGTGAGGTCGTGAAAAATAATAAGCTTGTCATTTCGGGGTACATGCCCACAACCCTGTGTCAGAATTCCGCTGTTTTGGGAACCTGCCCCCCTCTAAACAGTTTGGTGGCTTTAGGGTCCTAGGGTCTAGGGCCTTAAATCCTAAGCCCTAAACCCTTAACCCTTAAACCCTAAACCCTAAACACTAAATCCCACACCCTAACCCAACAAGCAACGCCAGACCTGCCTCTTCCTCCGGGCGCCCGCACTGGACCCTTCAGAGTTGGAAGCGGCCCTGACTCGCAACCTCTCGGTCCAGGCTGGAGGGTTTCTAGGAAGGCAAACCCTAAACCCTAAACCCTAAACCCTATACCCTTACTGTTTACTGCTTGAAGCTTAAACTTGCCTTTCGGGGGGGGGGGTGTTGAGGGTTTGTGGTTTTGGGCTCAGGGCTCAGGGGCCTCTAGCCTGAAACCGTCAACCCCAGAAGGCTCAAGCCGTCACGAGCCAGGATACCAAAGAGTCGATGCTCTCAGGCTTAGGGTTTAGGATCTAATTCAATTAGGGTTTACAGTTTAGGGCTTAGGGTATAGGGCTTAGTGTTTGTAGGGTTTAGGGTTTAGGGTTTAGGGCTTCTTCTCAGCCCGTCAGTGCTCAGCGAAAGTCTGCAGGGCTCAGCCGCGACCTCCGATTCCTTGCAACCCTCCCGCACCCCCCACAGGCCCTAAGGCCTAAGAGTTTAGGATTTAGGGTTTGTAGGGTTTAGGGTTTTTGGGCTTATAGGGTTTGGGGTTTAGGCTTTTGGATTTATGGTTTAGGGGTAGGTCCTAAAGACTTGTACTCTCAGCCCTTTAACAACAAGGCACGCAAAGCCGAAGACTCAACCAAGTCCCCAAACCCCGAACCCCAAAACCGCGGTTTAGGGTGTTGGCTTCAAAGCTCCCAAGCCCTAAACCCTAAACCCTAAACCCCAAACCCTAAACCCCAAACCCTAAACCCTAAACCTTGAAGCCCCCGAACCCCCCTTAAACGCCTGAGCTCAGGGAACCGGCAGCCATCTCCTCTCCCCCGGCCGAGAGAAGCGTTTGGTGCTGTTCATCGATGTGGCTTCGAGCAATCGAAGCTGCAGTTCAGGGCTTTGAGGGCTTCAGTGTGGGCAGCATCACATGCGGAGGGTTTTACGTTAGGACTCAATTGCTAAACCCCCAAACCCCAAAACACCAGCTGGGCTTGTTGCTTCGAGGTTGAGGTTAAGGATGGGGTTGAGGGTTCAAGGTTGAGGGTTTAAGGTGTACGGTTCTTGGTCAGTGGTGTTGGGTAAAATTTGGGAGTTGAGGTTTGAAGGTTTGGGGATAAGCAGGGGTCTAATTATGGTTTGGGATGTAGGGTTCAGGGGAGCCCCTCTAAGAGCCCAAGTGCATGCCCTAGACCCGAAAGCCCGAAAGCCAAAATTTTGCGGGCTTCGGGTTCCGGCCTAAACCCAGCATCGCACTTGTCATCAAAGGTTTTGGGTTTTCGGGTTTAAGGTTTAAGGTCTAGGGTCTAGGGTTATTATAAGGGTTTAGGGCTTGGGCTGAGCCGAAACCGAGCACGTCAATCAAGGGCGTAGCGTTTCGGGCTGTGCCCCAAAAGGAAGCAGGCGCGTAGAAAACCTGGTGTGTGGGGAGGGGAGGGGGGGGGGGGGTGGGGGGGGGGGTTTGGGTTAATCACGTTCTTGTCTCACTGAATCCTCCACCCCGAGACCGGTCTTCGTCTTCTGGTTTTCGTGTTTTGGGTTCAAAGTTTAAGGTTCCAAACTTCCCGCACCTTCATAAGGCCTAACCTAACCCCGCACCCTGAAAAGGCCGAACCTGACCCTGAACCCTGAACCCAGGGTCTTGTAGCTTTCGGTTTTGGGGTTATAAAGTGTAGGGTTCCAAACTCTCCTTACCCACAAAACTAGGATGCCCAGTAGTGCCCTTATTCCCTTTTTGGGGGGTTTAGGTTCCCTTATAAACCCCTTTAAGCAAAAAAGGTCACCCGTTTTAAGCCTTGGTTATTGGGC
This sequence comes from Symbiodinium natans, assembly GCA_905221605.1. Taxonomy (NCBI): domain Eukaryota; class Dinophyceae; order Suessiales; family Symbiodiniaceae; genus Symbiodinium; species Symbiodinium natans. The sequence goes on from CAJNDS010002633.1 coordinate 175,698, forward strand.
AGCCTAGAAAAAAGAAAAGGCCCTGACATCCCGAAGCAATGCAGGCCTGACACCCCAAAGCAGTGCAGCCCTTAAAGGCCTCCAAACCCCACACCCTTAAAGGCCTCGAAACCCGAAGCCCTTAAAGGCCTCGAAACCCCAAACTTGCCTGGCACGGCTGACTTCTTCAGCTACAGATACTAACTGCACCGTTTCAAGATAAAAGTTGAAAACGTACCGAAATTTGCAGTGTTTCTGGCTGCGGAAGGACCTGACCTAATTCGAGCGTTCTGAGAAAATGGACATGCAGACAGTGCTGGCGCGGCCAAAACCCACGTGAAAACAACGTCCGCACCTCGAAGTCACCAGGTTTTTTAACTAAAAGCCCCCGCCCCAACGCCCAACTGTCAAGAAACGATGTGGGCTGAGGTTCGAGGTGCAGGTCCGCCATGGACTGTTTGCATTGTTGGGGACAGGCGGGGGGGGAGAGGGCAGGGTGAAGAATATAGTAGCCCTTAACTGCTGTCTAATTAAAGGATTTTCGTAAAGGTATCAAACACGCATGCAACAGCAAGAAGAATGTAGCAGCCATATAATCGGTAAGGGAAAAACCCACCCGAAAAGTCGCGCATGGCTACGACTTTACCCTACACCCTAAACCCTAAACCCTAAACCCTAAACCTAAACCCTAAACCCTTAACCCTTAACCCTTAACCCTTAACCCTTAACCCTAAACCCTAACCCTAAACCCCAGAAGAAACCCAGGATCTACACCTCAGCTCCTCAGTGTCGCCTGGCGCGAACGAACTGGCAGCAACTCGGCGCACATGGTGCATTCTTCAAGATCTGCAAAATGGCAGAGTTTTTTCGAGGTTTTCGGGTGTTTTCGGGTTCCAATTCTTACATACACCCAAAACTCAAAGTTTCGCCCCCCCCCTCCCCGATGCTACGTTTGTGTAGTTCCGGTAACGAAAAGCTTGCTGTGACATGAGTCAAGGCCCCCTAAAAACAAGAAGTTAGTTTGGTCTTGCCGCGTTAACATCGTGGGGTTTTGGGTGTAGGGTTTCAGGGTGTAGGTTGTTTGTGGGTGGTGCGACGGGCAGGTAGAGCAAAGTCAGCAGGAGGTGGAGTTTTTGGACTAAGGTCTTGCGGTTTAGGGTTTAGGGTTTAGGGTTTAGGGTTTAGGGTTTAGGGTTTAGGGTTTAGGGTTTAGGGTTTAGGGTCTTACGTAGCATGGCAAAGGGTAGCTCACCCTGCTAAGAGGTCCCTCCCTATTTGGGTTTTTTTTGAAATTAGGGGTACCTTTCTTGGGGTCCTTGTTTGTAAGGTGATCCTAGCATTTGGGGGTACATTTTCGCAAACTCCCATGTCTGGATGCATGGTTTCGGGTAAGAAGCTCCGTGGCGCCCGCAAAGCGTTCCGGAGCCATGAAGACCCCGAAAAGACGCCCAGAACCTAAACCCTAAACCCTGAACCCTAAACCCAGAACCCTAAACCCTAAACCCTAAACCCTAAACCCTAAACCCTAAACCCTAAACCCTAAACCCTAAACCCTAAACCCTAAACCCTACAAACGCCCACCCCGTAGGCTTGAACCCTGAGCCGTAGATCCCTATTCTGACGAGGAACCCTCAAACCTTAGACCTCTGAACCTCTGAACCACCCTTGCAAGGTCTTGGGTACTCAGCCCAAATTGAGGTTCAAGGTTTCGGGTTTAGGGTTTAGGGTTTAGGATTTGGGGTTTAGGGTTTAGGGTTTAATAAGGGCTTTTGGACAGCCAGCGAACCCATGGCACCTCCATGTCTTCACTCAACAGCACTGCAGGGCAACAGATCGCGAAGCCAGCGTCTTAGAGCTGGGCAACTGCGTGTACAGGGTTCAGGGTTCAGGGTTCAGGGTTTAGGTTTAGGGTTTAGGGTTTAGGGTTTAGGGTTTAGGGTTTAGGGTTTAGGGTTTAGGGTTTAGGGTTTAGGGTTTAGGGTTTAGGGTTTAGGGTTTAGGGTTTAGGGTTTAGGGTTTAGGGTTTAGGCTTCCGGGTTGAGGACTTTGGCCTCAGGACTCTCAGGGTTGACAGTTGTGTTTTTGGGCAATGGTTCAAGGTTTAGAAGTGGAACGAGGGGTTGGCAAAAGGGTTGGGTTTAGGGTTGAGGGTTTGGGGTTGAGGGTTGAGGGTTGAGGGTTGAGGGTTGAGGGTTGAGGGTTGGGGGTTGGGGGTTGAGGGTTGAGGGTTGAGGGTTGAGGGTTAGCTTCTGGGGTGAAGGTAAAGCGAGTACTGCAAAACCCATGTACACGTGGCAGGCAGGAAGCCACTTCTACAAAAAACCTAAGTCCCAACGCAAGCCCTCAACGCTGTCAATGGGAGTAAGTCACCGAGTGTCAAAAACTTCCCCAGTCCTCCAAAAGTCCCAAACCCCAAACCCTAAGCCCCAAACTCTAAACCTTGAGCCCTAAACCCCACACCCCACACCCCAACCCCAAACCCCAAACCCCAAGCCCCAAACCCCAAACCCCAAACCCCAAACCCCAAACCCCAAACCCTAAACCCTAAACCCTAAACCCTAAACTCCCAAACTCTAAGAAGCACAGATGAGGACATGGAGGGTCCAGACTTGCGGAGTGGCTGCGCTTTGCGCTGGAAGCGCAAGGCCCGCTGGGTTGAGGGAGCTTAGGGGTTTGAGGGGCTTGAGGGGTTTGAGGGGTTTAAGGCTGGGTTTAGGGTTTAGGGTTTAGGGTTTAGGGTTTAGGGTTTAGGGTTTAGGGTTGAGGCGCTTTAGGGGCTTAAGGGGCTTTAGGGGAGTTGTGAGGCTTAGGGTTCGTTTGAACTCCGACACCATCAGGAGCCCGTAGCCCATAGCCCTAAGCATTAACTTACTGTTGGTTAGTAGGGAATGAGGGAATCAGGTACCCTATATTCCCCTTTCCATACCCTTTAAGGGATATAGTATAGGTTCTAGGGTTTAGGGTTTAGGGCTTAGGGCTTAGGGTTTAGGGTTTAGGGTTTAGGGTTTAGGGTTTAGGGTTTAGGGTTTAGGGTTTAGGGTTTAGGCTACCTCATTCCCTCATTCCCTACCAGGCAACAGTAAGTTAAGGGGTTAAGGCTCGTACCCCTGAGGTTGTACCCCTAAAGGTTGCCCTCCCTAAACCCTAAACCCTAAACCCTAACCCCCCCCCCCCCCAAAAAAAAAAAAACAAAAAAACTAAACCTAAAAAACCCTAAACCCTAAACCCTAAACCCTAAACCCTAAACCCTAAACCCTAAACCCTAAACCCTAAACCCTAAACCCTAAACCCTAAACCCTAAACCTCATATCTTCATCAATGAACTATCAACTTCCTAGTATATCAAGCTCTACAGTACTGCATCAAATGGCGCAAGAACCCGAAGCCCCAACCTTGAACCCTCAGCCCTAAACCCTCAACCCTCAACCTTCAACCCTAAACTCTAAACCCCAAACCCTAATCCCTAAACCCCCAACCTTGAACCCTCAGCCCTCAACCCTCAACCTTCAACCCTAGACTCTAAACCCCAAACCCTAATCCCTAAACCCGCAACCCTAAAACCCAGCCCAACAATCAATCGGCAAACCCCCTCCACCCCCTCCTGCCCAACATTGCCAAAGCCCTAAAGCTCGCAACCCTGACCTCCCTAAAGGCCCTGAACCCCTAAGCCCCCAACAGTCCTGAAAAGCTATGCACCCCTAAACCCCAAACCCTGAACCCTAAACCCTAAACCCTAAACCCCAAACCCTAAACCCTAAACCCTAAACCAGCCTCCGAGGCTTCTACCGCTCACAGGATGGACACTTCACCTCCTTCCGGGACCCCGAGAGAGGGGGTGGAGGGCTTCTTTAGGTTTAGGGTTTAGGGTTTAGGGTTCAGGGTTTAGGGTTTAGGGTTTAGGGTTTAGGGTTTAGGGCAGTGTAGGGCTCAGGGCTTAAGGCTTGGGCCAGTTTAGGGTTTTAGCATGTCCGGGGAAGGGCTTAGGGTTTGGGGTGCTTTGGTTTTCGGGCTTCAGGGGCTTTAGGGCTTCAGGTGCTTTAGGGTTGAAGCAATGGGTGTAGAAAAGGGGGCTAGCCGTACTTTTCGGAATGACTGGACATCCATCTTCAAGGCCGATCGAAGTCGCACATGAGCTGTGAAGCAGCAGCACACCACCGCAAGGCTTGTGACAAGCTCAAGCCCACTGCGACAACTCATAGGCATCAGTGGGACAGTGCGGGAACACTACCGACCAAACCCTAAACCCTAAGCCCTAAACCCTAGACCCTAAGCCCTAAGCCCTAAGCCCTAAACCCTAAACCCTAAACCCTAAACCCTAAACCCTAAACCCTAAACCCTAAACCCTAAACCCTAAACCCTAAACCCTAAACCCTAAACCCGAAGCGGCAGGATACCTCCTTCGTGCCGAGTTTGCTGGCCCCGGACTCGCAAAGCTTGGAGATCGGCACCTGGGCATCGGGTGTTTAGGGCTGAGGATTTGGGAATTCAGGATTTTGGGGTTTAGGGTTTAGGGTTTAGGGCTGAGGATTTGGGAGTTCAGGATTTTGGGGTTTAGGGTTTAGGGCTTAGGGCTTCGGGCTGAGGATGTTGGAGCTTAGGGTTTAGGATTTAGGGTTTAGGATTTCGGGTTTAGGATTTTGGGTTTAGGGTTTTAGGGTTTAGGTTTTAGGGTTTAGGGATTTTGGAGTTTCGTAGCCCTGAAACCTTCAAGCCCCCAAATCCCCAAAACCCCAAACCAGTGTTTAGGGGTTTTCGGCTTTGGTGTTCAATGAGGGTTATGAGGGTATTCGGGCATGTAGGGTCTAGGCTAGGTGAGCCCCCAATCCTAAACACTGAAGTTTCAACCTCTGGTGCGACGGAGTTGCTTCGTGCACATATCTACAAGGACTTAAGTCCAGAGCGCAAGTCACACAAACAAAAACCCCAGACCCTATGTGCTATGATGCGGTTACAGGCAGCAATATCTAGGCCACCCAGAGCTCAGAGCCCGCCCCTCAACCCGTCAACCCTAAACCCTAAACCCTACATCCTAAACCCCAAGACCCCAAACTCCATCCGACCAGGCAAGCGCTTCAGCCGCCACTTTTTCCTGGCCTTCATGGAGAGTCTCGTTTGTTTAGGGTTTAGGGTTTGGGGTTTAGGGTTTAGGGTTTAGGGTTTGGGGTGTAGGGTTCAGGGTTTAGGGTTTAGGATTCAGGGTTTAGGGTTTAGGGTTTAGGGTCGCTCGCTCTACGGAGGCTCCAAGTTATAGGGGGGGATGCCTGAGGCTTACGGAGTGCAAATAGGACCCTCAAACCCTAAGAACCCCCAAAAGGCCCACGGAGGCTTGCCAGCGTTCCTTGCCAAACTCGAGCAGACAAGGCTTGAAGAGTAGCACATAGGACGCAGAACCTTCTTCACTATTTTGGGCTTCGACTGCCTTGATAAAAGTTACCTTTTCTGGTTCCTAGGCTACTCCGGGAGACCTAAAACCAAACCAAGACCAATAAGTGCCCCCAAATCCTAAACCCTAGACCCTAGACCCTAAACGCTAAACCCGAAGCCGCTGGAAACCGCAGGCTGTTCTGAAGTCTGACTCCTGCTGGAGTCCCAGGTCCTTTCGTTGTTGGGCTCCCGTGTTCCTGCTTGCCATACTAAACCCTTAATCCTAAACCCTCTGCAAACCCTCAACCCTAAACCCTAAACCCTAAACCCTAAACCCTAAACCCTAAACCCTGCCTTTCACAGCACTGGCACTCGGTGGTTTGGAGCTTAGGGCTTCAAAGCCTCAACCCTAAACCCTAAAACCGCAACACCTTCCCAAGAATGTGCACACCCTGCCCCCCCAGGATTCCCTCAGAAGCGTCGATCCAGAAGATCTTCTCCACCATTCTCTGCCTCTTGGCACCTGAAAGCACGCGTTTAGGGTTTAGGGTTTGGGGTTTGGGGTTTAGGGTCCCCCTGCATACCCCCGAAGAGTCGAACCCCTCTGGAGAGGGACGACGCTCAACCCCTCGACCCTAAACCGTACACCCGATCATCTCTCAAGACAAGATAGGGGCCAAAGCAAACGTTTTGCCTTAGTGGGATGCCAAGTAGTACCCTTCATCATCATTTCTTTTTTTTTTGGGGGGGGTAGATTCTCTTTTGCACCCCTTGAAGCAAGAAAGGAAAGCACCCTGTGAATCCTAAGCTACTGGGAAACCTAGCTTAGACTTCTGCTCTTATCTAAAAAAATCCATCGTCGCCAGTAGTTGAACTTGAGGGGCAGTCTGGGTTTCTAGGACTAAAGCCGCACAACCAAAACCCTAAACCCTCAAAGTTTAGGGTTTGGGGCCTTGGGGTTTCTACACCAACCAGCTCCACGGCCGGCAAACAGTCGAAGCTTCGCTTTTTCGCGTCCACGCGCCAGCTGGATAATCCATGTTTTGCATTAAATCAAAACGCGAGTATTCGATGCTTCTTTGAATTTTCGCGTGCGCACGCAGGCGTATATTCGATAGGTTTTCGAATTTCCGGGGCCGCGCCAAAGAAAAGCACCTGTATTCTCGCAACGGCCTTGGCTGACGCATGTCGGGTTTAGGGTTTATAGGGTGTAGGGTTGGGGTTTAGGGTTTAGGGTTTAGGGTGTAAGGCTTAGGGCTTAGGGTTTCGGGTTTAGGGTTTAGGGTTTAGGGGTTTAGGGTTTAGGGTTTAGGGTTTAGGGTTCAGGGTTCAGGGTTCAGGGTTCAGGGTTCAGGGTTTAGGGTTTAGGGTTTAGGGTTTAGGGTTTAGGGTTTAGGGCCTAAAGACCCTATATCTGAGAGCCGTGCCTTGCCCAGCGGTGGCCTTCTCCCCTCTGCTACTCAGAGGTTTATGGGTATGGCTTTTGTAGGGTTTAGGGTTTAGGGTTTAGGGTTTAGGGTTTAGGGTTTAGGGTTTAGGGTTTAGGGTTTAGCGTTCAGGGTTGAGGGTTTAGGGTCTAAACCCTAGGGTTTAGGGTTTAGGGTTGAGGGTTTAGGGGTTTAGGGGTTTAGGGGTTTAGGGTTTAGGTAGTTATAACTGGGTTCATAAGTAGGCCAATAAATTTGGGTTACAGTTGGTTATAACTTTATTTAAGGTAAAGATATCCCTACGTAAGCTAGCCAATGAACCTTCAAGTAATAGGGCGATGGCTTTCTACAAGGGTTCATAATTCATAGTCCCTTCATCGGAATTGTAGTCATAGCAGTAGAGGGCATCCCTAAACCCGAAACCCTAAACCCTAAACCCTAACCCCTAGACCCTGAATAGGAACTATAGTCATAGTGGTATAGGCCATAAGATCCCAAGTTTAGGGTTGAGGGTTTAGGGTTTAGGGTTTAGGGGGTAGGGGGTAGGGTTTCCTGTGGTTCCCAGGGCAGAGCTCTGAACCCTCCGCGCAGGCCTCAACCTCACGAAAGGCATTCCGGAGGAGGTGCCTCGGGAAGGGGCGGGCGGGGGGTTTAGGGTTTAGGGTTTAGGGTTCAGGGTTTAGGGTTTAGGGTTCAGGGTTCAGGGTTCAGGGTTTTGGTTTTTTTTTGGGGGGGAGGGGAGGGGGGCCAACTAGCCTTGATCGCGTCTTGCTGGCCGTGCTTATTTGGTTTTTAAACATTCGGGCTGCGTGAGTACACTTTACACCTTTTTGGGATACCATAATCCCCCCATAGAACTGAAAGTGTACACTTTTTTGGTGGCTTATGAATTCAGCAACCAAGAGGAGCACCTGTGTGTCTTGCATCCGCCCGTTCTGCTCCCAAGGCTCTGGAGAGGTTTACCCTAAACCCTAAACCCTAAACCCTAAACCCTAAACCCTAAACCCTAAACCCTAAACCCTAAACCCTAAACCCTAAACCCTAAACCCTAAACCCTAAACCCCTAAACCCCTAAACCCCTAAACCCCTAAACCCCTAACCCCTAAACCCTAAACCCTAAACTCTACTTAAGCCCCTAAACCCTACGCCCTAAGCCCGAATTTCCGACTTCTGGTGCACTGAAGAGGTGATGCAGAAGCTCACCCGATCCTTTTGGCCTCACCGCCTCCACTCCAACATCGAGGCGCGACTGTCTCGGGTTTAGGGTTTAGGGTTTAGGGTTTAGGGTTTAGGGTTTAGGGTTTAGGGTTTAGGGTTTAGGGTTTAGGGTGACTGGGACCCAGAATAGGCCCTTATTGCCTTTCGTTTCGGGTTCGGTTCCCTTATAAGCTCTTTTAAGCCAACAAGGGCATCCTTTTTTTCCCTCGGTTGCTCTCGGCTCTAGTTCTTGGTTTCGCAGTGGTGCCCTCTGCCCTTCCTTTTGTTTCTAGGTTCAGAAAGTAACAAGCCCCCCAAAAGGGCTACCCTTACTACAATCTGTTTACTAATTGTTTTTGTTAGGCTTCTAGGCTCTTTATGCTTCAAGGTTTATGGACACAGGGGTCGGGTTTAATTCGGGTTTAGGGTGTACCGGGGTCCTCAATCCCAGCAATACAGTGGTCTCAGGGTAAACGCACCACACCGAACCGCCGAAGCCCAGACGCCTTCCTTGGTAATTTAGTCGTTGCCTTTAGCTTTCTTGGTGGCCAGGTGAATCTCCCATTACCCCCAACCTGAAAACCTCCAAACCCAAACCCTAGAGAAGCCCCCCCGCCCCCCCCCCCCCCCCCCCCCCCCCCCCCCTCCCCCCCGCCCCCCCGCCCCCCCCGCCCCCCCCGCCCCCCCCGCCCCCCCCGCCCCCCCCCCGCCCCCCCCGCCCCCCCCGCCCCCCCCGCCCCCCCGCCCCCCCCCCCCCCGCCCCCCCCGCCCCCCCCCCCCCCCGCCCCCCCCGCCCCCCCCCCCCCCCCCCCCCCCCCCCCCAAAAAAAAAGAAAAGAAAAAAGAGTAATAACACAAAAAACAAACCCTAAACTCCCCAAACCCCCTGGCATACTGAGAGGCTCATGGGATAACTAGGCTTGCAAGTAGGGTAACTTGGGCTACAATAAGGCATAACACTAGTTAAGGTAATCACAACCCTACTTATAAACACCCATGAACATTCAAGCAACAGCTCCCCAAGCATTTTCCAACCTACCTGTGAGATTCACCCCCGAATTGCACTCGTCAGGGTTTAGGGTTGAGGGTTTAGGGTTTAGGGTTTAAGGTTACCTGAGCTTCTAAACCCTCAACTTCGGGTTCTTTTGTGGATGTGAGGTGGATACCTCCGGCCAGAAAATGGCAGCGCAGCTCTTGCAGGAGCCTGCGCGTTGGGTTTGGGGTTTGGGGGGTTTGGGGTTTGGGGTTTGGGGTTTGGGGTTTAGGGTTTGGGGTTTGGGGTTTGGGGGTTTAGGGTTTGGGGTTTGGGGTCTAGGGTTTAGGGTTTAGGTTTTAGGGTTCAGGGTCAGATCTCAAGGGACTAAGACTCGTATCCCTGAGGTTGTACCCCTAAAGGTGTCCCTTAATGGATGTTCTGAGGGCTTCAGTTTGTAGGCTTGGGGTTTGGGGAGTTCCGGCGTTTTTGAGTTTAGGGTTTGGGGGTTTGGGGGTTTAGGGCTTCAGGGGCAGTTGAGGGTTTCGGGTTTGGGTTTTAGGGCTTAGGCCCGTTCAGGGTTTAGGGTTGAGCGTCCCCCTCCTGCGGCACTGGCTTTCTCCCTGTTTGAACTCTCAGTCTCCGCAGTTGCGTAGATGGTCTGGGGCTAAGGGTTCAGGGTTTAGGGTTTAGGGTTTTGTGTTTAGGGTTTAGGGTCAAGCTGGCATCAGTTGACTCCTCTGCTTCGCCCTAGGTGATAAATCTTATACCCTCAGAACTCCCATGTACGACTTTAGGTCCAGAAGCTGTGAAACGGACCCGAAAGGGTTTGAATAAGGCTCACACTGAACTTATAGTTCAAAACTGTGAAGAAGTGTCCAATCACGAAGCCTGAGAAACCTAAGACCTTGAACCCCAGCCTTGGTAGCCTTGAACCCAAGACGCGACCTGAACCCTACAACGCATAAAGCCCTGCACCACAAAGCCCTCCAAAACCCGTGACCTAAAAAGCACCCACCCCCCCCCCCCCCCCAAAAAAAAAAAAAAAACTCTAGATCCTCAAAACCCCAAACCAGAAACCTTAAGTAAGACCCACAAACCCTCAACCCTAGAAACCTAAACCCCGCAAACCTCCTGCATCCTTCCAAATTCTAGAAACCCCAAACCCTAAACCCTAAACCCTAATTCTAGCAACCCCAGACCTGCCTTGAGGCCACCTTGGCTGTCTGGTCCGAAACAGACCTCGTCACGAAGTCGCGCCTGCATGGCCTGGCACGCCCGGACCGCCCAGCCAGGGCTGTCATGGTTGGGTTGGAGCCTCAACCCTAAACCCCTAAGCCCTGAAGCCCAAACCGTAGGGTTTAGGGTTGTGGGTTGAGTGTTGAGGGTTGAGGGTTTAGGGTTTAGGGTTTGTTACCCGGGGCCCTATGAGGGGTAACTTGGTTCAACGTGTGCGGCTTCGGCGTTCAGCAGCCTTCTTCAACTCGGCTGCGCTGGGCTGAGCTCTCAACCCCAAACCACCCTAAGGCTCTCATTCCTTTAGCCCCCTTCCCTAAACTTGAAGGCCCTAAACCCTAAACCCTCACATAAGTTGTGTGTGTGTGGGGGGTGGGGGGGCCTAGCCGAAGGCCTTTCTCTGGGCAGGTTCGAAAGCTTTGAGGTTCTTAAGGTATGGGAGTTAGGGTGTAGGGTGTTTGGTTTAGGGTTTACAGAAAGGGATTTGGGCTCACGAAGATGCAGGGTGTAAGCAGCGCATCACTAAGGAGGCTTCTCGGGCTGTAGTTGAGGGCTTAGGGTGTTGGATTTTTTGGGCCCCAAACCCCAAACCCTAAATCCTAATTAAACCCTGCAGCTTCGCAGAAAGGTTTACAGGATCCTTGAGAGAAGGGGCTTCCACATGGATCTAGTTTTTCGGGTTTAGGGTTTAGGGTTTAGGGTTTCACCGAGACCCTCATCACCTGATGTTCCGGCACCATCCGGCCGCAAGGTGTGTTTTGGGATGTGGCCCACGCCTTCTCCCGGATTCCAGTAGAGGATCTGCAATCTCCTGTAGATGCTCGGCTGCAGCATGTTTCTGAGGGGTTTTAGGGTTTAGGGTTTTGGGTTTTTAGGGTTAACCAGTAGGGGCTTCAACAACTGCTGAAGACCTGTAAACTCATGAGAAGCAGCGGCGCTTGCATCGGAGGATGTCGGATATCTCTGGGCCTTTACCATGCGAACGTCGGTGGCAAGACTGCATGGAGATGGTTAGGGTTTAGGGTTTAGCGTTTAGGGTTTAGGGTTTAGGGTTTAGCGTTTAGGGTTTAGGGTTTAGTTTTTTTTTTTTTTTTGGGGGGGGGGTTCTTAGGCAAGTAGTAGTTTAGGGTTCAACCTGTGCGACCGTGAGGTGCTAGATGCGCTGCTGGTTGGGGAGTCGGCCCCTTCGAACGCAATTTTTGCCAGGGTTTGGGTTTAGGGTTTAGGGTTTAGGGTTTAGGGTTTAGGGTATGGGGTTTAGGGTCTATAGGGGGTTTAGGGTTCAGGGTCTCCACACCTCCCCCGAAAGGGTTGGGGCGCGTTCGGGCTGCAGGGCTATCTATAGCCCCCTTAGGAATTCTTGCTATTTTGTATGAATATAATCCCAATATAATATCAACAGTGTTTTTTGATTATTGAGGTTCTAAGGGGAGTATTGCTACAGGGGCTTTAGGGTGTAGCCGCCCGAATGCCTAGTCCCCCTAAACCCTAAACCCTAAACCCCACACCCTAAACCCTAAACCCCAAACCCTAAACCCCAAACCCTAAACCCTAAACCCTTTGCGCGAGGACAGCCATCGTCGTCGCGTGTACGGGGCCGTGGCGCGAAGTCGCATGGACTCGAAGAATGCATGCTTAAAATTTACGGGTATAGGGTTTAGGGTTCAGGGTTTAGGGTTTAGGGTTTCGGGTTTCGGGTCGGGTGTAGGGCTCGTACAGGGCAGACGAAAAGTAGGGTACTATAGAGAGCACTGGTTAAAGCCTTGTTGGGTGACACTTGCAACCCTACGGACAGCTGCTGCATGAACCGCCAAGGGACCTAAAACCCCATCATGGCCCCAACATGTCACGAAACCGAACGACTTGGGCCTGCGAACTCCGAAACACAAAAACCCCCATCCCAAGCCCTGAACCCGAAAGTCCTAAGCCCTAAAATCCTAAACCCTAAATCACTAAATCCAAACTACCCCAAGCAAGGGCTCATGGGCTTCATAGGGCTCTTGGGTTTAGGGTTTTTTGGGGGTTTAGGGGGGTGTAGGGTTTAGGGTTTAGGGTTTTTGGGGGTTTGGAGCTTATTTGGGGCTTTTGTGGCTTCAAGGGCTTAGAACTTGTATGATTTATATCGCTGACATCTGACTGGGCATCGACGGCTTGCCCTAAACCCCAAACCCGAAACCCTAAGCCCTAAATCCTGGAGTCGAGGGTTTATGTCTAAGGGTAGTTACATGGTCCCTTAGTATGGGCCCTTAAAAGGGGACCCCTTATATACCCCGAAAAAGCCCTGTGTAAACTAAGGGGGACCATATTCAGGGCCCATGTAACTACCCTGAGATTATGGGGTCTCCCTAAACCCTAAACCCTAAACCCTAAACCCTAAACCCTAAACCCTAAACCCTAAACCCTAAACCCTAAAGTCTCCCCCTGTGGCCACCACAAGGCTGCGCGGCCCATTTTGGGTTGCTGCTGGGCGGAAAGGCTGGCCTGGAGGACGCTGAAGGGCGAGAAGTCCTTGCAAGAGCGGGTTTTTGTTTCTCTCTTTTTGTGGTCGAAGAGATAGGTCCAACCCAGTTACGCGGGCCCACGGGCTCACGGGCCTACACGAAGACCCAAAATCAGTGACAGACTGAGAAAAGAGCGGTTCAGAACGAGATATGCCCGCGAATCTTTAACACTCATGACCCCCCCCCCCCCCAACATGTTTCACTCGTCTCGTCGTTGGAGGGGACACACAGCTTAAGACAAGACACTTGAACGTCGAAAGATAAGATACGTCTGCGGATGTAATACTCCTGCCCCCCCCCCCCCCCCACCCCCCGAGAAAAAAACCTACATTTGTCTTGTCGGCGGAAGGGGCGTATAGTCAGGATGAGAGACACACCTCAACTAAATTCTTTAAAACTTGCGATGAAACATTTACTTCTTCGCGATCTGGAAAGGTTTTCTGTTGCATGTGGGGGCTGGGGCGTAGAACCAGATTCAGGAAAGGTGCCCGCCAGAACAAGATACGTCTGCGGATGTAATACTCATGCATTCCCTCAAAATGTTACATTTGATAGTCTTGTCCTTGGAGGGGGACACAGACCTTAAGACAAGACACTCAACCTAAGAAACGATGCACTTCAGAATAAGATATGTTTGCATGTGCCATGCTCATGCCCCCTCGTGAGAAAAATGGCTGCTTTTGTCTTCTCGCTGGAGGGGGCACACGGTGTAAGACCAGGCGCCTAGACTAGGTGAACTTGCGATATGGCACTATTTGCGGTTTCAATGTCACTTCCTATCGACAGGCGAAGCATGCTACCGCCGATGCGGGCAAACGGATTAAGGACATAATGCATTTAGATCGGTTGCGTTGAAAAACCCTTGGGAAGGTCCGATTCCCTTGCCAGAGACCCAAACTTTGTTTTGACAAATATTCCTTCTCTGACATATTCACCGCTCGTTTTATCGAGAGTTGAACTTTGCAGTCATGCATAAGACCAAGCGAAATTGAAAGGAGACAGGCCTCCAAGCCAAAAAACGAAGCTCGCGGTGACCTGTGGCTTCGCAGCGTAATGACGGTCAGCTCGGAAGCTCAGCGTTTCCGGATGTCGCCCTGGGAGATTTTCGCTTGAACAGCCTGCTTTGCACAACCCTGTAAAAGTATGTATTCATATTATCATGAATTGTTTTTGATGCAAAATTAGGATTGCAATGGTTTTTGTTCTACCTGTACTTTGATGTATAAAACTAGATAGCCTTTCTACAATATCATAAATTAAGGTGGAACATCCTTGTTAAATTCTGTTAAAATTCTACCAACTGATTGTTCTATTTGCTGTCTAGGTGCAGCTGATATTAAAGTATTTACATTTGGAATATCCAGACCTTCCGACGCCATAGAATATGTAGCCAAGATTATTTTTTCTTCGGGTAGTTCCAGTTTTTCTCGATTAATTTCACCCAAATAATGACCGCAATCTTCAAGAGTAGTAAGTGGAACCTAAAATTTCCAATGAATTTAAATGAGTTAATCTATCTGATAATATTATGAATGTTTGTTAATATTGCAATAAATGAAGTAAACATAAATTGATTTCTACTTTCAATTACTGTTGATTTTGTTATTGTTAACGATCTAGTAGTATCACCTGTTTTTCAATTATATTCACGAAATACTTTATCATCCAAATGAATTGTGTATAACATCTCCAGGATCATCAAGTTGAATCATGTTTCCAAAATACCAATCCAAAACTGGTCCATGTTATCGTTTCTTTTGGTGTAGCACTTCATCCTATATTTGAGTTTGATGTTGCAATTGGCAATGCATTTGAAAAGTATTGCGAGGGTGCATGATGTGCTTCATCAAGTATTGTTAAACCAAAAGAGTCAAAACTTCTTGTATCATATTTTGATATAGATTGTAATATCTACAGTATTTTGCAGTATTATACTTGTGCTCTATCTATCCATTGATTCAATATTCTGGTTTTGTTCGACGTCGTCATTGACGGCAGGGGACGACGACGATGACGGCCTAAGCGAAGCCGCTGTAAGAAGGTTTGGAGTTTAGGGTTTAGGGTTTAGGGTTTAGGGTTTAGAGTTTAGGGTTTAGGGTTTAGGGTTTAGGGTCTTTGAACGACGCCCGCAAGGACCCCGACTTGCAAGCCATGGAGTTGGACAGCCGCACGGTTGCGTTTGAGGGATGTAGGGCTTAGGGTTTAGGGTCTAGGGTTTAGGGCTTAGGGTTTAGGGTTTAGGGTTCAGGGTTTAGGGTTTAGGGTTTAGGGTTTAGGGCTTAGGGTTTAGGGTTTAGGGTTTAGAGTCATACTGGGACACCTAAGGATGTACCCCCTAAGAGGTTCCCTTCAATCTATTCCGAAGATGGCCCTAATTTCCCTTAGAGGATCTTTAGGGTTTAGGGATTAGGGTTTAGGGTTTAGGGTTTAGGGTCTAGGGTTTAGGGTTTAGGGCTTCTGCTACAAAAGTTCGAGCCGGGAGTCTTAATGGGCCTAGGGCCCAGAACGAGACTTCCTAAGCCCCAAGCCCCCCCAACCCGAACCCAAGAACCCTACGCACGCCGCGGTTTAGGGTTTCAGGGTTTTAGGGTTTGAGGGTTTTAGGGTTCTAGGGTTTTAGGGCTTTAGGGTTTTAGGGTCTTAGGGTTTTACGGTTTTAGGGTTTTAGGGTTTTAGGGTTTTAGGGTTTTAGGGTTTTAGGGTTTTAGGGTTTTAGGGTTTTAGAGTTTTAGGGTTTTAGGGTTTTAGGGTTTAGGGGTTTAGGGTTTAGGGTCATTTTAGAGTTTAGAGTTTAGGGTTTAGGGCTCAGGGTTTAGGATTGTTTCCACTAAACCCTAAACCCCAAACCCTTAACCCTAAACCCAAACCCTAAAGGGCTATCAAGTTCAGCAGACCTTTTCCCGACCACCAAATTTTGCTCCTGGCTCCTTTTCAGCACTGTATCACCTCAAGTAACCCTGAACCCTGAACCCTAAACCCTAAACCCTAAACCCTATGGAACTGAGGCATAGCCTTCGCCAGCCTGGCGGCAGATGGATCCGTGGACATCGCCGCACCAGGCTGGAGCCACACTCGGGCTTGCAGGACTTCATCCCAAAAGGGCTTCGGGTTTAGGGTTTAGGGTTTAGGCTTTAGGCTTTAGGCTTTAGGGTTTATAGAAGGGAAGCTCGCTGGTGCGAAAAGCACCCGGCCGCTCGCTTGCGTTAGCATGTAGTCCCACCCCAACCACCCAAACTGTTCTCATTTAGCGTTTAGGGTTCACCCCCAAACCCCCCTCAAGGGCGGCTTTCTTGCTTTATACAAAAGAGCAGGGTGGGGCCTCCTGAGCTTTGTGGAGCCTGTCAGTGGCTCGTAGGCTTCTTGGAGCTTTCACGGAGGAAAACGGAGGGGTGCCCAAAGCCGTCGATTGCAATACTAAAAAACCAACATTTTCACTACGGTCTGGGCAAATCCTGGATCGCGGGGCTTCATGCACCCTTAAGGCAGCAAAGCGGTAGGGGGAAGCAGGGGCCTCGGCGCCGGCCCCTGCTTTCAACCACGAAAACAGTTTGCAAAGGCAAGGTCCCAGAAAAGGGTTCCAGGAAAGGCAGGTTTGGAGGATTTCAAGGCGTGTCAGGCGGCAGGGGCTTCGGTAGGGTCTGCAGACATTCCCACAACCAGAAGGGGGGGGCCGGTCCCAGAGGTCTAATGCAGACAGGAGTCCCAGGATCGTCCCAGAACGGTCCTTGCAAAGGGCGTCCGACACGTGTCAAAGAGGCAAAATCGTGCAAAGTGCCCTAACAGGCCCAGAGAGGGGGTTCCCTGGAATCTGCCAGCCTGGAACCCCAGGCCTTGAAGGGGGCCCCCAAAAACACCAAAAAGACGCCAATGGCTGCAGGTTTGGGGTCCTCTTTTTAGTAGGGCTGACTGAGGCGTAGCCAGGCACTGCAGGCCACGTCTACCGGGAGGCTTTACCCTCCCTCACCGTTCTGTGGAGACGCTCGGTCGGGGACCTCGGTCGAAGCCTCGAGCGCCCATGTGCGGCGCTTTCGGCTGGGGTTTAGGGTTTAGGGTTTACGGTTTCGGGTTTAGGTTTTGTGGGTTCAGGGTTTAGGGGGTTAAGGGTGTAGGGTTAAGGTTTGAGGGTTTAGGGTCTAGGGTTTAGGGGATCGGGTTTTGGCAGGGTTTTGGAGCCCTTTTCGGTACTAAAACCCTTAGCCAAACCTAGGTTACAGTTGACTTAGCTTCCAGGCTTTCGGTTAGTGAGGATTCATCGATGTAGGGTTGAGGGTTAGGGATTATTGGGTCCAGGATATAGGTGTTGGGCGAGCTTCCGGTCTGGGGGGAAGGAGGGAGAGGATGGGAAACTACGTACGACTGTAGGGCGTTACTGACCCACTCCGCTCTAAACCTCTAAGCCCTACATTGCCCCAACCCTAAATTCCCGTAACCCCAAAGCCCTACACCCTAAACTCCATATTTCCCTCAGTAGGGGATGTCGGGGGCGGGAGGGGGGTGATCTCATGGTGGTTTCGTGGGGTCTAAGTACTTTGAACCCCTTAAGGTTGAGGGTGTAGGGCTTAAGGTCTAGGGTCTAGGTTTAAGGTCTAGGGTCTTGGGTTTAGGGTTTGGGGTTTGGGTCTAGGGTTTAGGGTTTAGGGTCTAGTTAGGGTTTGAGGTGTAGGGTGGACCCAATTGCAGGCTCGCGAACTCTTCGCCGCCTCACGCTGGCCCCTGGGGCTGAAAGCTTTGAAGCACTGACCTCCGTAGAAATGGGGTTTCAAGGTTCTCGGGTTTAGGGTTTAGGGTTTAGGGTCCAAGTTTAGGGTTGAGGGTTGTGCGACTATTACCCCGAAAACCTGCAAGCACCCTGACATTCAGGCCCGATTTCGCAGAGGCTCGTAGCCCGTGCACTCCCTTCCTTACACTCCCGAACCTGAAAATCCAACCGTCTAGGGTTTAGGGTTTAGGGTTTGTAGGGAATGAGGGAATGAGGTACCCTATATCCCCCTGTATGAACACCCAGAGGCCCTTAAAAGTACTGAGCCCCCGGAATGCAGGATTTCGGATGGGTCTTGGGGGCTTCCACCCACCTAATCCCGAAACCTAAACCCTAAACCCTAAACCCTAAACCCTAAACCCTAAACCCTAAACCCTAAACCCTAAACCCTACACCCCAAACCCTACACCCTAAACCCTAAACCCTAAATTTTGGTTTCGGGTCTAGGGTGCGATCTCATGGACCCTGAACTGCAGCGATAGCCCCTGGGTGCCTGAATACTTGCGAGGGCTTCGGGCTTAGGGCTTTAGGGCTCAGGGCTTAGGGCTCAGGGTTTAGGGCTTAGGGCTTAGGGCTTAGGGCTTAGGGCTTAGGGTTTAGGACTTAGGGCTTAGGGTTTAGGGTTTAGGGTTGAGCCCCCCTTCCCCAAGCCCCAAGAGGTTCCTGACACCTGACCATCCCGCCCCCAGAGCAAACCGGGGAGAATCCGGCTGAGTGTGGCAGTGCGTTTAGGGTTTAGGGTTTAGGGTTTAGGGTTTAGGGTTTAGGGTTTAGGGTTTAGGGTTTAGGGTTTAGGGGTTTAGGGTTTAGGGTTCAGTGCTTAGCGAACCGGATGAAGAGTACACTAGACGGCGATGCGCGAGGAGACTAGCTGAGTCAAAGTCGAACTGCCGCAAGCCGGGGGTGAATGGCCAATACAACCCGGAACCCCAAACCCTAAACCCTAAACCCTAAACCCTAAACCCTAAACCCTAAACCCTAAACCCTAAACCCTAAACCCTAAACCCTAAACCCTAAACCCTAAACCCTAAACCCTAAACCCCAAGCCTATGTAACCCTAAATCGCAAGCACAGACCTCGAAGCAGGCCCAAGCCCGCACGGCGGTGATGAAGCGTCTGGGCAATCAGGACTTTGTCGCGAGGCTGCAGGCCTAGGTGGGTTTAGGGTTTAGGGTTTAGGGTTTAGGGTTTAGGGTTTAGGGTTTAGGATTATATGGTTCCTTAACATGGTCCCATAGCTTATTTCAAGGATGTATGGGCCCATGTGTTGTCTAGGGCATATAAGGGGTATACGAGGGGTCCCCTGGCAAGGGCCCTTCTTACGGAACCATGAACTACCCTAAACCCTAAGCCCTAAACCCTAAACCCTAAACCCTAAACCCTAAACCCTAAACCCTAAACCGACAAGCAGACAGCGAAGCCCCAAGCTGCAAGGCTTCCGGGTACATTGCTGGGAGATCTCGGGCTTGGTTTAGGGGTGAGGGTTTAGGGTTTAGGGTTTAGGGTTTAGGGCTTAGGGCTTAGGGCTTAGGGCTTTGGGCTTAGGGCTTAGGGCTTAGGGCTTAGGGCATAGGGCTTAGGGTTTAATATTTCAGGTTTCTTATTCAGGGTAGCTTGGCTGAGTATGCGATCCCACAATTGCCCTAAACCATCCTGAGCGCTTAAACCCGAAACCCTAAACTCGTAAAGCGAGACGTTAAGGCTTTAGGGTTTAGGGTTTAGGGTTTAGGGTTTCGGGTTTAGGGTTTAGGGTTTAGGGTTTAAGGCCCAAACCCTAAACGGAACGTGCCCGAAGACTGGCAAGGAAAGCCTCGTCAGCCCAAAGACAGAAACACCCAAGCCCTGCGCCAAAGCCTTTCGGACTCCCCAGCCTAAACCCCAAACCCTGAAACTCCGCGACCCTAGCAGATTTTAGGGTTTAGGGTGAAGCCCTCAAACTCCAAACACCTAAGCCCTCGGATCCTACACCCCCAAAAGCCCGCAAACCCTGCGCCGCAATAAACCGTAATCCCTAAACCCTAAACGCTAAGCCCTAAACCCTAAACCCTCGCAAGCCGCTTGCCGGGGCTGAGGTCAACATCCGAGACGACGATGGAAAGCACAGCCCTGGTAGCAATCCCACCGAGGCATGTTTATGGTTTGGGTTTTGTTTTGGATTTGGGTTTTAGGGTTTTAGGGCTTAGGGTTTGCAGCTTCGGGTTTGGGGTTTAGGGTTTGGGGCGGGTTTAGGGCTTGGGGCTTAGGGTGTGGGGTTTTGGGGTTTAGGGTTTAAGGTTTGTGGTTTACATGCAGGCTGTGGGTGGGGGGGGGGGGGGGGGGGGGGGGAGGTTTGGCTCTCTGATTGTCTTATCGTGCCTGTTGACTTCTCAGAAGCAAAATGTCAAAGGAGCGCGAAGACTTTCGTTCTGCCTGAATGAAATTCTTTGGGAAATTGCCTTAGTACCCCTATCCCTCAACCCTCAACCCTAAACCCTCAACCCTAAACCCTAAACCCTAAACCCTAAGCCCTAAATCCTAAACCCTAAACCCTAAACCCTAAACTCCTAAACCCCTAAACCCTAAACTAAGTTGCCCAAAAAGCACGCCCTCAGCTTCATTCTCTGTGATTGCTCTTGGCCTACGTCTTTGGTTTCGGGGACGCATTCGAGCTTGACATCGATCGCCTCATGAGCCACGTAAACAGCGGCGTAACGGCATTCAACGCGAAATAAAGCTCCAAGGGATTTTTGATAGACTTCGTAGATTCCTGAACTGTTCCATCCTTTTGTGAGGCTTTGCTGCGATAGTGGTTTGGCAGTAGCCTTCAACATTCAGCTGAAGCGCAGAAAACACTGAAGCCCTGAACCAAGTTTCAGGGTGTCGCATGTAGGCAGAAACGGTTTCTAGTTTAGGGTTTAGGGTTTAGGGTTTAGGGTTTAGGGTTTAGGGTTTAGGGTTTAGGGTAAGCACTTCACTTGGGCGACTCCAACCCTCTTTGCCCGACGAACAGCTTAGGATTTCGGGCTTAGGGCCTTGATAGACACCCTGAGACGCAAGGAGCCGTCCTCTACCCCCCCTGTAAACCCGAAACCCTAAACCCTAAACCCTAAACCCCAAACCCTAACCCCTAAATAAGACCTAAACCCTAAACCCGAAACTGGAGCGTCTTGCGTGCGGACAGGAGTCCGAAGAAGGCTTGGGAGACGAGGACGGTTTAAGGCTTGAGGATTTAGGGGGTTCACGGGAGGGTTTAGGGTTTAGGGCTTAGGGCTTAGGGCTTTGGGTTTTGGGTTTAGGGTTTAGGGTTTAGGGTCTAGGGTCTAGGGTTTGCGTTTTCTGGCAGCTTGGGTATCTAGGGTGTGGTGTACCTTAAGAGACCTCAAACCCTTCATGTTGCTGGACATCCGACCATCACACATGTGTATGGGGGGGTTTCACAAATTTCGGGTACCCTTTTGGGGTTCCCTTTAAGGGGATGGACTAAACCCTAAACCCTAAACCCTTTAAGGGGGAATATCCCACCAACGCCCAAGCGCCCGGATCTCCAAAGAGGACTCGTCCGTGGAGCTGGACCACACCGCCGCACAACCTGCTGGAAGCCCCTCGGCCATGCGGGATTTGGGGTTTAGGGTTTGGGGTTTAGAGCAACGAAAGTGATCTTCAAGATAGCAAGGAAGTTAGCTAAGCAGAAAAGAGTAGGGTTTAGGGTCTAGCGTCCGGGGTTACCGGGGCACCTACGTGATTTTCAAGTTGGTAGAGGCGACTGAAGGAGGGACCCTGACAAGGGATTCTAGAGATTACTTACTGGCTATTCTGGGATATCAGCGGTTCTATAGGGTAGGGGGTCCCAACTCGTATCTCTTGAGATGGGTTCAAGGTTTAGGGTTTAGGGTTTAGGGTTTAGGGTTTAGGGTTTAGGGTTTAGGGTTTAGGGTTTAGGGTTTAGGGTTTAGGGTTTAGGGTTTAGGGTTTAGGGTTTAGTGAACTGGGGCTGTTGTTGGGTGTTTCTGTGGCTGGGGAAGGCCTGGGTCCATTGCCGGTGCCATTTTTATCATCGAGAGCCGTAGGGCTTCACACAAAAGAAGCTTGCCCGATTGGGGCCCTAAACCCTAAACCCTAAACCCTACGCCCTAAACCCTAAACCCTAAACCCTAAACCCTGGCTTTACGTCTATGTTAAGGCAGGTTCGGGGTTTTGGAGTTCCATGAGACTGGCGTCTGTCGGTTAAGTGAAAGGGGCTTTGCTCACTTCAAAAAAATATGTACTATCTATACTCTCTCTCTCTCTCAATATACATGGGTGGTTGTCAAAATCATGATCCCTTTTGTTGGGTACCCGAAATATTAGGTGCTGTATGATAATAGGGATCCGACAAGGGACCAGAATTTTGACAACCACCCATATAAAACATATAATTTTCCCAATGAAACAGGAGCTAGCTGATTGCTAAGCCGTGTGAGGCCTGGATGGCGAGTTCAGCATCGACGGAAAGTTCAAGCATGCCTTCTCTCCCAGGCCCACAACCCTGAGCCATAAACCTGAATTCCTACACCCTAAGCAACCCTAACCTCTAAACCCTAAACCCTAAACCCTTCAAGATAGTGTACGGCACCAAATCAAAAAGGCTCCAGAATCTTGTAGAAGCCACATCATCCCCAAGAAAGAGCTTCAGGGTTTAGGGCCTATAGGGTCATTTTACCCATGTACCCATCTACCCTGTGCACAGCCGTTATAGAACCCGTCGTGCCCCTGATGTACCCTTCTTGCCATCGGGCTTAGGGCTGAAGGCTTAGGGCTCAGGGCCCAGGGCTCAGGGCTCAGGCTTTGAAGCCCAAACCAAAAGCCCAAGAATCCACCAGCAAACGACCCAGAGAACCCAAACGGGAGTTAGGGTCTAGGATTTAGGGAATCGGGTTCAGGGGTTTAGGGTTTAGGGTTTCGGGTTTAGGGGTTTAGGGTTTAGGGTTTAGGGTTTTGGGGTTTAGGGTTTTGGGTTTAGGGTTTTGGGTTTAGGGTTTAGGGTTTAGGGTTCATGAGCCTAGACACCTCGTCTCCGGAAGGCCCAAAAACCCTGGACTAGGTCTTGGCATTCGGGATCATGTTCCATTGCCCCTATTGAGCCCTGTCTGGGTTTAGGGTTTAGGGTTTAGGGTTTAGGGTTTAGGGTTTAGGGTTTAGGGTTTAGGGTTTAGGGTTTAGGGTTTAGGGTTTAGGGTTTAGGGTTTAGGGTTTAGGGTTTAGGGTTTAGGGTTTAGGGTTTAGGGTTTAGGGTTTAGGGTTTAGGGTTTAGGGTTTAGGGTTTAGGTTCAGGGTTTAGGGCTTAGGGCTTAGGGCTCAGGGCTTAGGTGTGCGACGGGGGAAGTCTCGCAGGGGGGAGCCCCTTTATGGGCCTGCCAGCGCTCTGTCCAGGAGCGCCCAGGAGGAGTTGGAGGAGATTGCACCAGACCCAGTGTCCTTGGCCATGTGCAAGGACAGGTGGGGATTTCCGAGGGTTTAGGGTTTTGGGTTCAGGGTTCCGGGTTGAGGGTTCAGGGTTCAGGGTTTAGGGTTTAGGGTTTAGGGTTTAGGGTTTTAGGGTTTAGGGTTTAGGGTTTAGGGAAAATAGGGGTACCCTTTTTGGCGGGTCCCTTTAAGGGGTTTCTATTTGGGGTATCAAAGGGGTACCCTCATTTTCGGACATACCCAGGTGCTCTAAGACATATTCAACATATCCCTTGGGCATACCCCTTCATAAGAAGTTCAGGGGTATGGCAAAATCCTTCTTGACATTCTCCTTTTGTAGGTTGTTTGGGGGTGTGTTGAACTACTCGCAGGGATGCAGTGGCACCGCTGGATACGAAAGCTGTAACTCCCGGTCAGGGTACCCTGTTTCTCGAAGTTGAGCCCCCCCCCCCCCCCCCGAAATGACAGCATTTCTCGAATTCTTTGTTGCAGAGCCAAAACAAAGCGAAGTTGAGATGCTCAAGGGGGCGCTGGACGTCTTGATTTAGTCTTGAGGTAAGTTAACAAATGCGGGGCCTGTCCCTTCCCGCCCTGCCCTCCGCCCTCCCCCCTCCCCCCCCCCCCCCCGCCGCCCCCCCCCCCCCCCCCCCCCCCCGCCCCCCCGCCCCCCCCCCCCCCCCCCCCCCCCCCCCCCCTGAAAATGATAAACTTCTCAACCACCCTGAAGCCAGGACTCTGAATTCTAGCTAGGTTCCTTGAGGGGATTCTATTCTATTTGGGGTATAAAAGGGGTACCCAGACATTTTGGCTAGATTTGGCGGGCCCGGCAGGGCTTCTGGATTTCGGGGTTGCTGCGTTTTGTGGGCGCATGTCACCATCTGCAGCCCGGATGCCTCTGAACCCTAACCCTAAACCCTGAACCCTGAACCCTAAACCCTAAACCCTAAACCCTTCAGAGCGAAAACGGCTCAATGTTCACAATTGTTGCTTTGTGAGCGTTGAGGGTTCTTCGAGTTCTGAGTTCGCAGGGTTCCTTGTGCCCCCTAGGTGGTACCCTTTTAGGGTTTAGGGTTTAGGGTTTAGGGTTTAGGGTGGACCCATTTAACGATCCTATATAAGGGAACATAAGGCCCATAAGTCGGAGTCTATTTCGGGGGCCTTACACGTACAACCTGTGGGGTCCAAGTCCTAACCCCTGGAGCTTCGGGGGCAGTCCCTAAACCCTAAACCCTAAAGCCTAAACCCTAAACCCTAAGCCCTAAACCCTAAGCCCTCCACGCTGCCTGGAAGGAGCTCCTCAGTGTGGACGCCGATGCTTCCTTGATCCCGGGCTCACAGGGACCAGCGGTTCCCCAAACCCTAAACTTTGTCATAGTTGGGTATCATTGTACATTTTTAAGGGCACCTAAGCCCAACAAGGAATAGACAACTATTTTTTAAAAACATATCCCAACCATGAACTAGTAAAGCAGAAAGCACAAACCCCAAACCCCAGACTGCAAACTGAGACCTGGAAACCCAGGCGGTTCGAAGCTGATGGTTTACGATTTTCTTCACGGGGAGGGGGGGGGGGGGGGGGGGAGGGATGCGCATCCGGGGTTCAGGTTACGAGAAGGGCTTGGGGCTTGGGCTTGGGGCTTCGGGCTTCGGGCTTCGGGCTTCGGGCTTAGGGCTTAGGGCTTAGGGCTTAGGGCTTAGGGCTTAGGGCTTAGGGTTTAGGGTTTAGGGTTTAGGGTTCGGGTTCAGGTTTTGGGATTCCCCACTCTCTTGGTGGCAAGGGGGGGAGGTTGCTATAGTTAATGGGCTTAGGGTTCAGAGTTGTAGGGTTTCCAGTCGCCCGTACTCGTCCTCGGGGTCTCCCGCGGTTTCTCTACAGACTATCCTGCGGGTGCACTAGACCCGGCCTAAACCCTAAACCCACAGAATCCTGCAGAGAATCCCGACTTCCCGCAGAGCATCCATACCGTCTGCCCCCAGAGAATCGTTCTGTCCATAGGTGAGCTGCTGCGCAAAGCGGCCGTTTTTTTCTACGGTAGCAGAATATCAGCAATACTGTTGCACGAGAGTGCTCCCCAGCCACAGGTGCACGATAAGATTCAGCTCCAGATCTTTAGAGAGTAAGGGTCCCTTCTTTTGGGGTCCTCTTTAAGACGGGTGCAACTACAGTCGAGGTATAAAGCGGGGCACCCAAATTTTCCGAAAACCCCTAAACCCTAAACCCTAAACCCTAAACCCTAAACCCTAAATCCCATATCTTTTTCTTTTGGGGGCTGGGGGTTGTGGACATCGGTGAAACCTGCACCCTGTTTAGGGTTTAGGGTTTAGGGTCTAGGGCTTAGGGTTTAGGGTTTAGGGTTTAGGGTTTAGGGAGACCCTTATGGCCAGCCTCCAGCAAGGATGTGGGTCATGGAGGAGCAAACCCTCTGCACGCTGCTCCGCCTCTGTCACATCCTCTCCACCTACCCCATTGTTTGCCTGGCGGCTCGCTGCAGGGATTAGGGCTTTAGGGTTTAGGGTCCAGCATCTCAAGTCCGAGCGTGGGGTTTAGGGTTTAGGGTTTAGGGTTTAGGGCTTAGGGTTTAGGGTTTAGGGCTTAGGGTTTAGGGCTTAGGGCTTAGTATTTAGAGTTTTGGTTTAGGGTTTAAGGCCCCTGAGCCCTGAATCCCAGCCCTACCAAGCCCCGAAACGATCGACCTAGACTAGGGCCGAGGGTTTGGTACGGTCTGGTACTCACTTTTTTGGCATGTGTGCCCTCAACCCCCAAGCCTCAACCCTAAACCCTAGCTTAAACCCCTAAGCCCTAACCTCTACCCCTAAACCTTACCCCCTAAACCCTCAAGCCTAAACCCTAAACCCTCAACCCTCAAACCTCAGTTCATGGTGTCTGAGGGTTAAGAGGAGCGCAAGAAGGGGGCCCAGACTGGTCCCGGTTGTGATCTGTATTCCGCGACCCCAAGTGCGACTCTGTGAGAGAACGGGTTTGGGGCTAAGGGTTTAGGGTTTAGGTTTTGGGGTTTAGGGTTTAGAGTTTAGAGTTTAGGGTTTAGCTTAGCAACCCTGGCCCATGAACCGCGAACGTCAAGCCCTAAAACTCCTGGCGTCGGGTTTGGAGCAGCAGCACTTTCCACCCCAAGCGCTGCTTGGGGTTCAGGGTTTAGGTGCTTGGGCCCCACAAAGAGGGTCGAGGGTTTAGAGTTAGAGTTGAGGGATTAGGGTTTAGAGTTTTAGGGTTTTAGGGTTTAGGGTTTAGAGTTGAGGATTAACGGATGCTTAGGGTAAGAACAGTGGTTTCTTCGCTTGTTCAGTGTCCCTGCGCTGATTGCTTGGAACCTGTCTTCCCAACACATCCCAGGAATCCTTGTCGAACTCCCCAGGTCCCTACTCTACATGGCCTAGGGTCGGTGAACCGGGTTTAGGGTTTAGGGTTTAGGGTGTAGGGTTTAGGGTTTAGGGTTTAGGGTTTAGGGTTTAGGGCCCCAAAGGGGATATAAGACCCCTCAACCCTAAACCCTCAATTAACACCCAAAACCCCAAAACCGCAAAACCCTGAACCAGGGTTTGGAGTTCAGGGTTCAGGGGTTTAGGGAGCCCTCTACCTAAAGCTTCCACGTCAAAACCCCCAGCACTCAGACCCCAAGCCCGAAAACGCCTGAGCCCGAACGACTAGTGAAGACCCTGAGTAAACCACCCCAGAATCCCAAAACCCAAACCGCTAAACCCTAAGCCCTAAACCCCTAAACCACATCTCAGGTCGGAGGTTGGACCCAGCTCCTCGCACGCAAGCCTAAACCCGAAACCCTAAACCCTAAACCCGAAACCCTAAACCCTAAACCCTAAACCCTAAACCCTAAAACCCTCGGGACAGCGACCTCGTCGCTTTCCATGGGGCAGCTCTGCACGCTGCACTGAACCTAGGAGATAAGCTGTGGGGGTTTCAGGGCTCAAGGTGTTAAAGTTTGGGTTTAGGGTTTAGGGTTTAGGGTTTAGGGTTTAGGGTTTAGGGTTTAGGGTTTAGGGTTTAGGGTTTAGGGTTTTAGGGTTTAGGGGTTCAGGGGTTCAGGGGTTTCGGGGTTTCGGTGTTTCGGGGTTTCGGGGTTTCGGGGTTTGGCAATGAAGGTTTGATGTTCAGAGTTCAGGGCTAAAGTGTAAGGTGCTGGAGCCCAGAGCAGGGACTTGTTCCCTTTTTGGGGGGCTGAGGTTCCCTTATAAGCCTCTTTTAAACCAAAAAATCCCTAAACCCTAAACCCTAAACTCTCTTGGGTCTAGGAACCCTAAACCGAAACTTGTTTTGCTTTGGGGCTTCGGGTTAACGGTTGCGGTGTGAAGGACTTTTTGGCTGTTTCGTTTCGGATGCACTCAGGGGTTTGGGGGCTTTAGGGTGTTCAGGGCTCTATGGTGTGTAGGGCTTACGGTTTAGGGCTTAGGGTTTAGGGCTTAGGGTTCAGGATCTCCAAAGAGGGATCCGAGTCTGTTTTGCAAACTACCCATACAAAGTTTGAAGCATCGAAAGCATCCAGGAATGCTAAAAAAATGCCGGCGCGATGCTCCAGGGTATTGACGTTCCCCAACCCTAAACCCTAAACCCTAAACCCTAAACCCTAAACCCTAAACCCTAAACCCTAAACCCTAAACCCTAAACCCTAAACCCTAAACCCTAAACCCTAAACCCTAAACCCTAAACCCTAAACCCTAAACCCTAAACCCTAAACCCTAAACCCTAAACCCTAAACCCTAAACCCTAAACCCTAAACCCTAGACCCTAGACCCTAAACCCTAAACCCTAAACCCTACGCCGCTGCCCAGTTTGCCTTTGCTGAGCTTGGCCAGCAAGCTGCTCGCAGGACGCGGGCGCAGTCACCTCGAGCCGTCTAGTTTTCCACTTTTGATGTCCCTAAGGCTTTGAGGGTTTAGGGTTTAGGGTTTAGGGTGTGTTGAGCAGCACACCTTGGAAGGTTCCCCCATGTACTAACATGTACTAACAGTCCTTACTAAATTAGGGGATACTATAACCCAGCCGCATAGCTTGCATTGGTTTGGGGTTTTGGGTTTAGGGTCTAGGGTTTAGGGTTTGGGGTTTAGGGTTTAGG
This sequence comes from Symbiodinium natans, assembly GCA_905221605.1. Lineage (NCBI taxonomy): Eukaryota > Dinophyceae > Suessiales > Symbiodiniaceae > Symbiodinium > Symbiodinium natans. The sequence continues at coordinate 203,641 of CAJNDS010002633.1, forward strand.
GTGATTTTCCTTTTGTTGGTTTTGCTCGGCCTTGCATTGATCAGTGACCGGGCCCCCACCCCTTGCTCAGAGACTGGAACCCAGGGGTGCAGGAGAGACACCTTCCCATCCCCACCGACCTTAACACTGTAAGCCCTAAATCCTAATCCCTAAGCCCTAAACACTAGAACCCTAACCCTAAACCCCAAACCCCAAACCCTAAACCCTAAACCCGAATCCCTAAACCCTACACCCAAGCCTGGGTCCCTGCGCACGCTTGCAGGAAGCTCGGCAGGAGACCTGCATCTTTGCTCGGGCGTGACCGTGGCCGCTCGGTTCAGCCAAAACAGCTGCGTAAGGGACGACAGGAGGTTTAGGGTTTAGGGTTTGGGGTTTAGGGTTTAGGGTTTAGGGTTTAGGGTTTCGGGCTACTGAGGTATATAATAGGCATATGCCCCTTCTAGGGGTCCCTCCTTATGTCCCGTAAATTATAGGGTTTCGGGTGTCGTCTCCCTTCGAAGGACCTAAGCAACAGCGGGGTCCATTCTTGATCCCTCTCACCCTGTGCATTTCTCCAAACCCTAAACCCTAAACCCTAAACCCTAAACCCTAAACCCTAAACCCTAAACCCCAAACCCCAAACCCGAAACCCTAAACCCTAAGCCCTCAAGCCCCTGTAACTTGAAATCATTCAAGAGCCAAAGAAAAAACTCCTCGAAACTTCTTCGAAACTCCTCGAAACTTTCCCTGGATCTGAACCCTACACCGTACACCCTAAACCCTAGACCCTAGACCCTAAACCCTAAACCCCAGACCCTAGACCCTGGACCCTAGACTGTACGGCCCAAACCCCAATCCCCAAACCCCAAACCCTAAACCCTAAACCCTCAACCCGAAACCCTAAACCCTAAACCCTAAACCCTAAACCCTAAACCCTAAACCCTAAACCCTAAACCCTAAACCCTAAACCCTAAACCCTCACTTAAAGGTACTCTCTCAAGGCCTTGCAACGCCCCATTTTGAGGCCTCGATCGAAGCCGAGCTTCTGCGGCGAAGTCCCAGCTCCCAGACGCCCGGAGCCTGGGTTTAGGGTTTAGGGTTTAGGGTTTAGGGTTTAGGGTTTAGGATTTGGGGTTTGGGATTTGGGGTTTGGGGTTTGGGGTTTAGGGTCTAGGGTGTAGGGTTTAGGGTGGGAGCCTCAGCTTGGTTTTGGCTGTGAGTGCCAGGGTTGTCAGTAACCCCAACAAGTCAACGCCAACGCCTCAAAAAGCACGTCTGTAGAATTGAAGCCCCAACCCGAACTCGGCGAAGTTCTCTGAAAAAGGCTCCAGTTTTGCGCTTACAGGATTTCGGGCCTAAACCCCAAACCCCAAACCCTAGCTAACCCTTTGGGCATCCCCAGGCGAAGCCTCAAGATGGGGGCTCACGGGCTTAGGGGTTCGTGGGTTTAGGGTTAGGGTTTAGGGTTTAGGGTTTAGGGTTTAGGGTTTAGGGTTTAGGGTTTAGGGTTTAGGGTTTAGGGTTTAGGGTTTAGGGTTTGGGGTTTAGGGTTTAGGGTTTAGGGCTCAGTGTTGATTGCTTATTGAGGGGGTTTGGGTGGAGGCAGCGTCGGAAGACTAACGCGGCGAAGGGCAAAGGCAAGCTGGAAAAGAAGGCCCCTGGGCTTAGGGTTTTAGGGTTTTGGGTTTAGGGTTCAGGGCTTAGGGCTTATATAGGGCTGAGGGCTTAGGGCTCAGGGCTTCGTAGTACAGTAGATGAATGGTACACTTGCGCATCCGCAACTTGTCCGTGCGCACTCCTGGGATGGCATTCCAAGCATCTCGCGATGTGCACAGGCAGAGTCTAAACCGGTTGACGGTTGACGGTTGAGGGTTGAGGGTTGAGGGTTGAGGGTTGACGGTTGAGGGTTGAGGGTTGAGGGTTGAGGGACTATACTTTTTTTTTGGTTCCGGGTTGATATTATAGCTGCTTATACCTACAAAGTATGTACTTTTTTTCCAGGGTCTACTCCACAGTAGGGTAAATCATATCTCCCTAATGGGGGGTGGGCGGGGGGGAGTACGACTAACGAGGGCCCGGGTTGTTGTTTCGGAACGTAGATGCCATTGCCACAGTAAGGACCCTAAACCCTAAATCCTAAACCCTAAACCCTAAACCCTAAACCCTAAACCTCCAAACCCTAAACCTCCAAACCGCAGCTTTCATGTAAACTTGTAGTTCCTTAGCAGCCGCCCACGCTGCAGGTGGGCAAAGGAAGCGCGCTCCAGCTTCTGGCAGTGGGTGAGGCTCACCAATCTCAAGCCCCAGGGGTTTAGGGTTTAGGGGTTGAGGGGTTGAGGGGTTTGGGGGTTTGGGCGTTTGGGGGTTTAGAGGTTTAGGGGTTTAGGGTTTCGTTTACGGGTTTAGGGGTTTTGGGGGATTGGGGGTTTGGGGGTCTAGGGGTTTGGAGGTTTAGGGGTTTGGGGGTTTAGGGGTTGAGGGTCGAGGGCTGGGCAATCCCCAACCCCAAGCCAAATAGGGGTCTCAGAGACCACCCCAAAGACTCAGCAAGCCTTTTCGAAACTGTTTCTTTCATGTCTGTGAAGGGTTTAGGGTTAAGGGTTTAGGGTTTAAGGTTTAGGGTGTAGGGTTTAGGATTTAGGGTTTCGGGATTAGGGTTTAGGTGTAGGGTTTAGGGGACTCAAGATGTACACGCGACCTGGCCCCTCCAAAAGACATTGAAGATGACAAACGGACGCGGCTGGAGAAAATGTCTTGCAGCCTGTTCTACCCCTCTCCTCCTTTTCAGGCCGGGCCAGCTTCTCCGATGCTTTTCGAAAGGAGCCCCATCTACGAATCTACGGGTACACCCGCAACCCTGGGTTTCGGGGTTTATGGTGTGCCAGATGGAAGCGCACTGTGTGAGCGCGCACCAGTCTTCAGACCTCCGGTGCCTTGCTGGCACCCATCAGCTGGACAACGGCCTGTCTCTGCTCGGCCGCTGAACCAGGTCCTTTCTGAGTAGATTTGCTTTGCATCCTCAATGGCTGTGTGGCTGAACGACTGGGAGCAGTCGTGGATCCTGGAGCAGATCAAGAGTTGGACTGCCCAGGAATGGTCCGACTGGTACCGTAGTCTTCCAGCTCATGAGCAGGACTGGTGGGAGGCTGCAGCTCAGAGCCACCCGGATCTGTTCACGCGGCCAGCTGGTGTCCCATCTTCAAGTCGGCCCGGTTTTGTGAAGTTCCCCGCTAAGCCCTCAAGCCTCAACCCCAAACCCTAAACCCTAAGGTTTAGGGGTAAGGGTTTAGGGTTAGCGGCTGAAGCCAAAGCTTCAAGGGTTTAGGGCCCGGGTTTGTTCTATGTGTCCCTGGAGGACGCGAGATACCTCGCCAGGGCACCCTAAACCCTAAGCCCTAAAACCGGTCCGTTCGTGGAGGTCCGCCCATGCCTGCCTCCCTTATCCATCCATCCGCCTACCCGCCCCATCCCCCCCGTCCCCGCCGCCACAACGAGCTTTGCTCGGGAGTATCCTCTTCCGAACTTTACACTTCTTGGGCTTTGCCATTTTGTGCCAGGATGCCCAGTCGTACCCTAATTCCCTGTCCTGTTCTTAGGACACTGGGCAGCCCAGTGTAGCAATTGTAGGAACACTGTTGACAATTTCTCTTTGTTGCTTGTTGGAGAAGTAAAGGAAGTAACGATCCAACAGGAGGATTCAACCTGCAGGAAATTGGAACTTGTAAAGCACATTCTTGCGGGGGAGAGGAGTAGTGTACATAATTCCTTATAGGCTAACCTTTTGGTCCACTAAAACACCGACAAGTAAACTAGCCCTGTTTTCACCTACAGCGCTCATTAAAGTTTAGGGTTTAGTCCCTCACCCTTCAACTCCGAAGCGCTCATCCAAAGGCCGTATAGGCCTCATACGAGAAACCCTAAACCCTAAACCCTAAACCCTAAACCCTAAACCCTAAACCCTAAACCCTAAACCCTAAACCCTAAACCCTAAACCCTAAACCCTAAACCCTAAAACCCTAAAACCCTAAAACCCTAAACCCTAAACCCGCAGCTCCCAACCCTTCAACCCTTAAGCCCTCAACACCCGGACCACAGGATGACTTTCCGGCGCAGGCTCCTGAGGCCGGTTGGGGTTCAGGGAGGTTTAGGGTTTAGGGTTTAGGGTTTAGGGTTTAGGGTGCAGGGTTTCGAGGTTTAGGGTTTAGGGTTTCGAGGTTTAGAGGTTTACAGGTTTAGAGGTTTAGAGGTTTAGAGGTGTAGAGGTGTAGGGGTGTAGGGGTTAGGGTTTATATAGGGGGGTTTTCGGGGGGTTATGTGGGGTTTAGGCGGTTTGTAGAGGTTAGGGTTTAGCGCGGTTTTCGGGGGGTTATGTGGGGTTTAGCGAGTGTGGGGGCTGCAAATGTTTTCAAAGAGGGGGGGAGGCCGCCAGGTCCTTAAAGGCAGTACTGTAATCCCTGTTGAGGACTGTTAGTTTTAGGGGGAACATCGAATCACATACAGGGTGTATGGGGGATATGAGTTCCCTCATTCCCTATTAAGAACCCAGGAGGCTAAAGCCCCAAACCGTTCCAAACTTGAAGGGTTACTAGGATTTGATCCCTGACAGGGACAAGCTTTAGCTGCCCCCAGCTGTACCCAAAAATCCCAAACCAGACACCCTATATACACCCTAACTGGACTAAACCGAAACCCGAAACCCTAAACCCTAAACCCTAAACCCTAGACCCTAAACCCTCCAAAAGGCCTTTCTCGACCGGGAGCGGTCCCGGTTCTTCCGTCTTGCTGGGGGCGGCCTGGGTTCGGCTGAGCTGCCCCGAGAGGAGGGGGGGGGGGGGGGGGGGCTGCAGGGGTTTGGGGTTTAGGGTTTAGGGTTTTTTTTTTGTTTTTTGGGTTTTTGGGTTGGGTTTAGAGTGTAGGGTTGTTTGGGTTTGGCGATTGGCGTTTAGGGTTTAGGGTTTTGGGGTGTTGGGGTGTTGGGGTGTTGGGGTTTAGGGTTTAGGGTAGGTTGAAAACATCCAACTTGCCCATATTCTGAATACAGGAGGAGGGGCTGGCATGCTGACGGCACCATGTGCTTCTCGAAAGGTTCCAAGAATGCTTGCAAGGCAATCGAAGGCAGGAGCTGTACCCTAAACCTAAACCCCCTAAACCCCCTAAACCCCCTAAACCCCCTAAACCCCCTAAACCCCCCCTAAACCCCCTAAACCCCCTAAACCCCCTAAACCCCCTAAACCCCCTAAACCCCCTAAACCCCCTAAACCCCCTAAACCCCCTAAACCCGAAACACAAAACTATAAGCCCTAAGCCCTAAGCCCAAGAGCTATGAGTTCAGCCTCAGACCGGACTTCAATGATACTTTCGTTTTATGGTTTCCATACGATTTGGATACGATTCTGATGCGGCGGCTGGATACGACTTTCGTATTCCGGCCTGCAGCCGATACGATTTCAATGCAATTTCATTACGATTTGGGCAATACGGCCCATACCTACCCATGTACGAGTCCAATACATTGTTAATACGGTGCAGTACGATTTCAATACTGTTCTGGAAACACAGGCGGAAATCAAAACAAGCAACAAACAAACAAGTATGAAATCGCATTCGGGAGTATATAGAAATCGCATTGAGGGTCGAATCGGTAAATGTATCGAGGGGCGCATTGAAACAAGAGCTGTTCAGTGGGTTCGGATTTCAACATCGTAATGAAACCGTATTGAAACCATATCCAGACACTCCAAGCCGGGCCCGCACCACAGGCCAACTAGAAACTCATGGCCCTAAACCCTAAACCCCAAACCCTAAACCCTAAACCCTAAACCTAAACCCTAAACCCCAAACCCTAAACCCTAAACCCATTGTGGGTAACTTGGGTTGTACCTGCTACCTGTAAGGACAACCTGAGCCTTGTAAGCTCTGATCGTACAGGACGGAGCCCCCCGCCTGGATGCTGCCCTGGATGATCGCGAGGAGAGGTTGAGGGGGTTTAGGGTTTAGGGTTTAGGGAACAGGGTTTAGGGTTTAGGGTTTAGGGTTTAGGGTTTAGGGTTTAGGGTTTAGGGTTTAGGGTTTAGGGTTTAGGTCTAGGGCTTCAGGGTTTGCTGCGGTTTGCTAGCGGATTCCATAGTGGAAAAGCTCAATAGATTAACCTTGAACGCCCTAGAGCCCTAATTAAACCCTAGCTAAACCCTACCCACCTCCTACCCCCCCCCCCCCACCCCTAACTCCCTGAAACTTTGCAGGAGGAGGTTCAGAAGCGCTTGGTGGTGTGAGCCTTAGGGGAGCTTGACTGTATCTGGCTTCGCACTTGGTTCCGCGTCAGAAGCGAAGACACTGAAATGAATGACAAGATTCCAACCTCGAAGCCCCAAGCCCTGAACCCTCAACCCTGAACCCTGAACCCTAAACCCTAAACCCTAAACCCTAAACGAACCCTAAACCCTAAACCCTAAACCCTGAACCCTGAACCCTAAACCCTAAACCCTAAACCCTAAACCCTGAACCTTCGCCGAGGTTGTTTGCCGCTCGGCGTCTTCCTATTCGGAGCTGGTGTCGCGATGCGGGTCCGTGCGCCAGACGCTGGTGCTTGGGCCCAGAGCTGCCTGGGGGTTGGGGCTGAGGTTTGAGGGTTTAGGGTTTAGGGTTTAGGGTTTAGGGTTTAGGGTTTAGGAGGTTGACGGTCGATTGTACTTGGGGTTCTGAGTGCTCGAGGACTAGGTGCTCGGGGGGGGGGGGGGGGGGGGGGGGTCGAACTAAGGGTTTGGGGTATCGTCACCCTCAGCCCCTCAACCAGAAGCCCTACACCTCCCAAGCCCTGAGTTCCTCAAAGCCTTAAACCCTAAACTCCCCGAACCATCACTCTGCACACGAACCTGAGACTGAACCCTAGAACCTGAACACAACAGGGTCCGATTTTGGTTGCTGTTCTGAAACGGTTTAGGGTCTACCAGTTTACCAGTTCTGACAGTTTCATGGGGGGGGGGGTTGAAGGTGCCATATATTTCTCTTCATCAGGTCCCCAAAGTTCCCGATTTAGAGAAAGTCAGTTGTGTGGACTATTGTGGACTTGACTCTCAGGGCCCGTGGGCTTCGACGGTTTGTAATCGAATGGTAGACTTTCAGTTGTTGTTGACGTACCACTCTCAAAGGCTTAACCCTACATCCAAGAGGAAAAGCGTGAGGCCATCTTGGAAACTAGTTCTCCGGGTTTTGTTCCCTTCCCCCCCCCCTTAACTCCTCCCTAAACCCTAAACCCTAAGCTAAACTGAAAACCTGGAGGGGTGGAAGGGTTTGGTCTCCCCTTCCACCAAACATGCCAGCGTGCGCATAAGGTTCATGGGTAGTTACGCGTAGGGTTAGAACTACCCTACTCTACAGCCCCAGTAGTAGTTATATATATATATATATGCACATATATTTCTTTTATAAAGACCAATGGAAAATAGAATGTTGTGTGAGTGGGTGTATTCAGGTTCTAAGGGGAGTATAGTACTTAAACCCTAAACCCTAAACCCTAAACCCTAAACCCTAAACCCTAAACCCTAAACCCGAAAAGTCCCCAGGTATCACTACATGTGAGCAAGTAGACCCCAGTTAGCGCACCTAGCCACCCATATGGGGAGCATATGCTCTCACAGGACCGCGGCGGGGTTTAGGGTTTAGGGTTTAGGGTTTCGGGTTTAGGGTTTAGGGATTTAGGGTTTAGGGTTTAGGGTTTAGGGATTTAGGGTTTAGGGGTTGTCGACGCGAAACTCAGAAGCCCTAAACGCCCTCGCGCGCGACGCACAAGAGGCAAAAGCTCTCTCTCTCTCTCTCTCTCTCTCTCTTTAAAAGCACCATAAGGGCAGAGCAGAGCGCGCCTGGGCAGTTCTCTAAATTAATTAGGGTCCGTTTTGGAGTCCCTTATACCAGCGGCACCCTCATCATGTGGACCCTAAAAGGCACCCTGTTTTAGAGAACGACCCACATCCTCTTCAGCGGCGGGAGCACGAGGCGGCGCGCGACTGGAACTGCGGAAAACGCAGGGGATGATGGCAAGAGCGTGGTTTAACGGTCATGTCGGGCGTGGCCAAGACCACGTGCTTCGCGATACCTAGAGGTAAGCCCATACCCAGACGGGACTAGACGAGAAGGGCGCCGAACCCTGTACCCTAAACCGCAAACCCCATGTAGGCGAGATCCACGGAACTGGGCTGCGCGCGACGCGCGATAACATCAACCTGTTTTTTTTTACTGGAGCGCACAGTCTTGCCACACTGTTCGTGTAGAAGGAGCCTTGTTTATGCTACCTTGTTTATTGAGGATGCTTAGGGATGTTTGACCCTAAGCCCTAAACCCTAAGCCCTAAGCCCTAAGCCCTAAACCCTAAACCCTAAACCCTAAACCCCTATCCCCTAAACTCTAACCCCTAACCCCTAAACCGAACAAGGCCGCCACATTCCATCTACTGCCGCCTCAGTCTCTGCAACAGGCCGGCCAAGCTGCCAACTCCTTGGCCCCACCCTAAACCCTAAATCCTAAACCCTAAACCCTCGTACAAAGTCGGGCTAGGTACTGCTTTACCATTTCAGGGTACCCTCCGGGTGTGGATATACTTCTGAAACAACAGGTGGGGGGGGGTCCTCAACTTCGAGAAGCAGGGTACCCTGACCTGGAGCTACAGTTCGGGGTACGTCCCTAGACCCTAAACCCTAAACCCTAAACCCTAAACCCTAAACCCTAAACCCTAAACCCTAAACCCTAAACCCTAAACCCTTGACGGTTTCGGGCATCCTGATTTGCAGGCCCCAGAGGCCAGCAGCGCGCTGGACAAGTCTAAACACCCGAGCCCTGAACATGCCAGGATTTCACTCCACATTCTCGCACTTTGGTTTAGGGCTTAGGGTTTAGGGCTTAGGGTTTAGGGTTTCGGGTTTCGGGTTTAGGGTTTAGGGTGTAGGGTTTAGGGTTTATGGATCCCGGTTCCCTTCTTTTCAAGACATTTGGGGGGATTCGCGTGAGGGGCTTGGTTGCTATGTCGGGTTCAGGGATTCGGCTTGGATCAGAGACATTGCCAGCAGCAACTGAGGAGCGGCGTTCTCGCAAGCATGTTGGTTTTGGGAGTGAGATTTGCAAGCAACCTCTGTGTGCTTCGGGCTCAGCGCCCTCAACCCTACACCCCAAGCCCGAAAACCCTCGATTTTCAAGTCCAGAGTTCAGGGTGCAGGGTTTCGGGCCCAGGGTTCAGGAAAAGGTTTTGGAACTTGTTTCTGGGGTGCGGGGTTTAGGATACAGGGCTGGCCTTAAGAAACCAGAACCTTGTTTGCTGTGTACTTCTTGTGAGCCAGAACCTGAGAAAAAGTAGGGGTTGGATACTGAAGGTGAGGTTCGGGGGTTGGTCCGGGCCGCTCCTGTTCTCAAAGTCTCACAGCAACGTAGAGCAACCCTAAAACCTAAACCCTAAACCCTAAAACCTAGACCCTAAACCCTAAACCCTAAACCCTAAACCCTAAACCCTAAACCCTAAACCCTGTGAACCCTCAAAAGCTCCAACCTGGAACCTCAGAAACCCCAAGAGCGCCCCACTGGAGAGCCCCTACCCCTAAACACCTACGGGTTTAGGGTCTAGGGTCTAGGGTTTAGGGTTTAGGGTTTAGGGTTTAGGGTTTAGGGTTTAGGGGCCCCTAAACCTCTGCAGCCCATAGGTGGCTCTGGTCTACTTGGGGAACAAGCTGGCCAGCACAATCGACCTAGGAGCGGGTCAAGGTGTTTGCATCTGCCTAAGGATATACTTACATGGCGCGGGCCCACTTTAAGGGACCAATGTAGCTACCCATAAGAATCTGGGGTTCACAGGTTTAAGGGTTTAAGGTGTGGGTTTTAGGGTTTAAGGGTGTGGGTGATTTCTTGTCTTTCTTGTTGGGGGGGGGGGGGGGGGGGGGGGGGGGGAGGGAAGTTTGGCAGATGCACTTTTGATTTTAGGGCCTAGGGCTTGCCCTAAACCCTAAACCCTAAACCCTAAACCCTAAACCCTAAACCCTAAACCCTAAACCCTAAACCCCAAACCCTAAACCCTAAACCCTAAACCCGCGAGTTAAGGGTTTCATCATGGCAGCAAGGCCTCCTGCAGCCATTTGCCGGCTTGGTTGTTGGTGGGGGCGGGGGGGGAGGGGGGGTGGGTTTAGGGTTTAGGGTTTAGGGTCTAGGGTCTAGGGTCTAGGGTTTAGGGTTTAGGGTTTAGGGTTTAGGGTTTAGGGTTTAGGGTTTAGGGTTTAGGGTTTAGGGTTTATGTTGAAAATGCTCCCAGCATGCCAGGTAGAAACAGGTGTAGGCTGTAGGTATCCTAGTGTAGGCGCCACTTGTATAGAGCTAGGAGTCTGTAGTGTGCAGTTGTTTATGTCCGTGCTTGCTCATTTTTTGGCTCTGTGCAGGGGAAGGCTACGAAAGATAGCCCCTAGGGCCAAGTACTGTATAGTCTACTCGAATTGTATAGCTAGAGGTCTTGCTTGTTGTGTTTGTTTTTGCTGAGTGTAGATCTGAAAGTCTCTGAGCCTCGCTGCCATAGAGAAAAAGCCCACGTGCGCGAACTCCTACCTTCAACAGTCTGATTTTGCACAAGATGCAGGGCCAGCCTGTTCAACAGTTTAGGTTGTAGGGTTTAGGGTTTAGGGTCGAGGATTTAGGGTTTAGGGGTTTAGGGGTTTAGGGTGGGGGGGTGGGTGGGGGTGGGTGGTCTGGTTAGGGTTTGCTGTGGGGTGTAAGTGTTGAGGTGCACCATGCGAGCACTTCACGTAAGCCGCAGCCACGAATAGCGACAAGTCATCTCCAAAACTCCATGTCTTGTGTTCAGAAGCTGAGCCTAAACCCTAAACCCTACATGTTAAACCCTAAACCCTAAACCCTAAATGCACGAAGCACTAAACCCTAAACCCTCTCAGAAAGTCTCCACCCGAAGCCCGAAAACCCCCCAGGAGCCCTTCCGAAGCAGCACAAGAAGCTGCTGATGCACAAAAGCTTCCTGGCGCAGGGACTCAAGGGACAAAGACGGTTTAGTGTTTAGGGCTTTAGGGCTTTAGGGCTTTAGGGCTTTAGGGCTTTAGGGCTTTAGGGCTTTAGGGCTTTAGGTGGTACCCCTTAATGTCCCGCAAACCGCAAACCGCAGACTTTGCTACAATTGAAGATTCCCACAAACAGGCCGGCTTTGACCTCTGGTCATCCCCCTAAACCCTAAACTTAGGGTTCAGGGTTTGGGGATCCTCAACGCTCAGCCCTGAACCCGAATCCCGCTGTTCGACCTTCAAAGTCTCCCATTGTCCAACACATGTAGACCTTCGACACGCCGCCCCCCCCCCCCCCCCCCCCAACCACCAACCCAGCTCCCTATGAGATCGAGTGTCGGGTTTTGGGTTGTCGGTTTTGGGTTTTTGGGAGGGTTTGCTGTTTGAGCTCGTCCCGGCGGCTCCCTTTTCCCTTCAAACCTTGACCCTGAACTTCAATGCCCCTAAATCCTAAGGTATGATCCCGTGGGCTGCCCTAGGCCCCCAAAAAATCATACCCTCAATCTATCTAAACCCCCAAGCCCCTAACCTAATCCCATAGCCCTAAACCCCAAACCTAAACCCTAAACCCTAAACCTCCGAACCCTGAACCCTAGATCTTTTTGTCTGAGGCTGGTCCAAAGCCGCAGGAGCAGGCGCCGGGCAAAGCTGTGCAGCGTGCGGTCCAATGCGTTAGGGTTCAGCGTTTAGGGTTTCGGTTTAGGGTTTAGGGTTTAGGGTTTAGGGTTTAGGGTTTAGGGTTTAGGGTTTAGGGTTTAGGGTTTAGGGTTTAGGGTTTAGGGTTTAGGGTTTAGGGTTTAGGTTTAGGGTTTAGGGCTTTGGGAATAGGGCTTAGGGTTTAGGGTTCACGGTTTAGGGTTCGTGGTTTAGGGTTTAGGGTTGTTGTGCGCCTTCCAAGCCGGTGTGTTGAGTCAGAGTCGTTCAGGGCCTTTCACCCTAAACCCCTAAACCCTAAACCCTAAACCCTAAACCCTAAACCCTAAACCCTAAACCCTAAACCCTAAACCCTAAACCCTAAACCCTAAACCCTAAACCCTAAACCCTAAACCTATGGCGGTTTGGTGCTTGGAAGCTTCGTGCTAAGGGGCTTCGAGGTAAAAGGCGGTCTACAGTGTAGGGCTTAAAGTGGCAGAGTCAAGCACCCCAGCCCAGCAGGCTGTTTAGACTTGCCCGCTTGGGGTTTAGATTCCGACTCCCCCCCAATCCCTACAGGCGTAGGGCTTCGGGCTTGAGGCTTAGGGTTTCGGGTTTAGGCTTTTGGGGTTTTGGGTTTAGGGTTTAAGGCCCAAACTCTGGAGGAAGCAAGCTCTCCAAGAAGGGGAACAGCTCATCACGCCCGAACGCAGGCAGACTGGGTCATGGGGATGGTTCTGATGCAGGGTCCCAGTGGTGGCCCGTGTTTAGGGGTTCGGGTTTAGGGTTTTGGATTTTGGGTTTAGGGTTTAGGGTTTAGGGTCTAGGGTCTAGGGTTTAGGGTGAGGCGATAGAGCGTGCCCACAAGGGTGGCAGGTACGCTTCTGTTCGAGCTTCAATGGTCGGGATAAAGGATATAAGTTAGGGGCATGCAAGATTGTGGGTTTAAGGTTTGAGGTTCAGGGTTGTGCAATCGGCAGCTGTGGCATGTCAACTTCCGAAGACGTGGAAACGAGGCTCGACACGTACTAGGGTTGAGGATTTCAGGCTTTATGGGCCTTGGGGTTCTTGCACAGCTTTGCAATTTTCGCCGCTTCGTCACGCCCTTGCAGACGACTCCCAAATCTGGCAGCAAGCGCTGTTCATCCCTTTGGCGAAGAAGCTTGGAAGCACGTGAAACCCAAGCCCGGAGTCCGAAACCGTAAACTTAAAACCCTAAAACCAAAAAACCTACACCCAAAAACCCTCAAATCCGATCCCCTGGACTTGAAAAGCCCAAAGACAAGAAATGGAGCATCATACCTGAAGCCCTAAACCCCTACTCCCCGAGCGGATCGTGTTTACGGTTTAGGGTTTCGGCCCGCATCTGACTTCAACGGGCTTGTGAAGCTCGACTGTATCGTTCAACTTAGTTCTAGTGGTGCATGTGACGACAGTGCTGCTGTGCACCGACCCACCTAGGGCCCTTAAACCTGAACCGCCCCAGAGCGTGAAGATCTCCATTTATGAACACCATAGCACCCCGCAAACAGCGCGAACAGCCCGAACCCGTCCCAAGCCCTAAGCCCTAAACCCTAAACCCTATAAAGCCTAAATAAACCCCAAACGCTAAACCCTAAACCGAACACCGCGAATGGAGCGTTTAGATCTCAGGATCCTCGAGACGCTCCACCTCCGGATTCAAGCTGCACTGGTTTCGGAAGTCGGGCAGGCGTCCCGCCAGAATGGTGTTTTGTGAAGGGTTTAGGGTTTAGGGTTTAGGGTTTAGGGCTTAGGGCTTAGGGTTTAGGGTTTAGGGTTTAGGGTTTAGGGTTTAGGGTGTAGGGTTTAGGGGTTTAGAGTTTAGGGCTTAGGGTTTAGGGTTTAGGGTTTAGGGAGCTGCATGCCCTTCTTCCCCCTTTTTTTGGTTTAAGTTTCCCTCCAAACCCGAAAGGCCTGAATGGTGTTCAGGCCTTTCAGGAAGACTTGTCTAGGACCCAGAGAAGGCCCTCATTCCACTCTTTTTGGTTTAGGTTCCGCTTGAAACCAAAAAGGGGTGCCCATTTTTTGTTCCTAGGTTACTCTTGGGTCTAGCCGTTGAGGGCAAGATTTGAGCATAACATGTTGGGGCTTCAGTTTGCTCTGCCTTGACGGGCTATGCTATGTCGAAGGAGCTCAAGCAACGGTTTTTAGGGTTTAGGGTTTAGGGTTTAGGGTTTAGGGTTTAGGGTTTAGGGTTTAGGGTTTAGGGTTTAGGCTCACGGGATGCCACGTGGGGACCGGGACAGAGATGGCCGATGGCTTGAGAAGGCAAAGCATGTGGAATCAGTAGGACCCCTAAGCCCTAAGCCCTAAGCCCTAAACCCTAAACCCTAAACCCTAAACCCTAAACCCTAAACCCTAAACCCTAAACCCTAAACCCTAAACCCTAAACCCTATACTACTAGTTGCTTAAGAAACCCCCATCCCCGCCGAACAGCAAAAAACATACTTCTATCCTTTGGGGGTTCTTCAGCAAACAGTAGTATATAATATATAACCCTGTATATATATATATATATGCACACACACCCCACACACACACACCTTTCATAGTCCCTATATATACATGAAGTAGCCCCTAAATAACCCCTAAAGAACTCCTGTGGTCCCTTAAAAGGGTCCCTCCTTCAGTCCCTTGATATTGGGTATCTGGCTGTGGGATCTCATCGAGCTGCATTGGCTCCATTCTTTTTGCCAGACAAAGAGCCCTCAACAGGCCCTGGGCCACAAAACGATAGGGTTTAGGGTTTAGGGTTTAGGGTTTAGGGTTTAGGGTTTAGGGTTTAGGGTTTAGGTTTAGGGTTTAGGGTTTAGGGTTTAGGGTGCCGGGTTAAAACCCTACGCAGAAGAAGGCTTCTTTTGTTATTCTCACTGGGGGAGGGGGCGTTTCCGCCGAACTGGTGAGGGGCAAAGATTTTTTGCGGGTGCGGTTTTGTGAGACCCCAAAACCCTAAACCCCAAACCGCAAGCCCTAAACCCTAAACCCGAAAAACCTCATCGTGCGAGGACTATGCCATGGAGTTCTGTTCGGCTTGCCGGTTCTCCAGCTTCGTCCAGTGCGTGGAGCCTTGCCTGGCAGCCAGGGTTTAGGGTTTAAGGGTTTAGGGTTTAGGGTTTAGGGTTTAGGGTTTAGGGCTTAGGGCTTAGGGCTTCAAGTTTTCCATTTTTTGGTCTCCAGAGGATCATATTCAGGAACATTTGTTTCAGAAGGTGTTGAGAGGGCCATGCGAGCTAAGCCGAAGACCCCAAACCCTTTTCGGGTCTCTCTTGTGTTGTACAGGCTTTGGGGCTTCGGATTTAGGGCTTCGAACCCTAAACCCTAAACCCTAAACCCTAAGCCCTAAGCCCTAAACCCTAAACCCTAAACCCTAAACAGAAGGTTTTGGGGGTTTCGGATTTAGGGCTTCAAAGCTGTAGCGCCCTCATACTCCCCTACTGCGTGGCTTCAGCTGGGCAGCCGACATGCGGGGAACTTCGATCTGGGCTTGGGGTTTAGGGTTTAGGGTTTAGGGTTTAGGGTTTAGGGTTTAGGGTTTAGGGTTTAGGGTTTAGGGTTTAGGGTTTAGGGTTTAGGGTTTAGGGTTTAGGGTTTAGGGATTTTAGAGTTTCGGATTTAGAGTGTAGGGTGTAGGATTTTGGGGTTTAGGGACTCAGAATTCAAGGAGTTCCGGTCTGCATTTCGTGGTGTTGACGACCACAGCAGGAGCCCGCAAGGCCCCCAACCCAGACCCTTGGGAGGAAACCCTAAACCCTAAACCCTAAACCCTAAACCCTAAACCCTAAACCCTACTAAGAATGACCCAATACTAGCATAGGGTACAATTTGGGGGTTCTACTTTTTGGATCCTTCCAGGGGTCTGGGAGATGATTCGAATCAAGCACAACGAGCGACGAGCACTCCGAAACCCTGAAGCCGAGACGCTGCCTAAGTCCTAGACCCCAAGACCCTCGACCGTATTTCCTAAACCCTACACCCTAAAGCCTGCACCCCTTCACCGAAAGTTCCTAAACCCCAGCCCCACACCCTAAGCCCTCCTAAACCCCAAACCCTAAACCCTAAACCCTAAGCCCGAAGCCCTAAGCCCTTAGCCCTAAGCCTTAAACCCTAAACCCTCAACCCTAAACCCTAAACCCTAAACCCTAAGCCCTAAGCCCTAAGCCCTTAACCTTGATTGGAGAGTCCAATGAGGCACGGCTGGCCAAGCACATGCACAACGTCTTCGAGCAGCGGCGCTCACTTCGCGAGTCGGTGCCACACTCGGCTGTAGGGCTTTGGGGCTTTTAGGTTTTTGTTTTGGGTGTTTTTGGGTTTTTTAGGTTTTTCAGGGTTTTGGGTGTTCGTGTTTTTTTTGGGTTTTTTTTTTTTATGGTTTTGGGGTTTTAGGGTTTGGGGTCTTCGGGTTTTCGGGTTTTAGGGTTTTGGGGTTTGGGGGTTTAGGGTTTTCGGGGAATTCGGGGTGTTAGGGGTGTTAGGGGGGTTTTGGGGTTCTAGTCGGGTTTTAGTCAGGTTTAAGGGATCAGAAGGGCGCTGGGTTGCCCCACTAAGAACATCCGAAACGAGGGACTATCAAGGGAGATGGTTCCTTTCCGGAGAAAGGGGTGATATCCCATGGGATCTGGCGTTTTTAGGGTTAGAGATGGAGTGTCTCAGAGGGTGTAGGAGCAACGAAAGCAGCGCATCCTTTTTTCCCCGATAGGTTGCTGGCACTGGAAACCCAGCAAAGGCTCCTTCTCAAGACCTTCAGGGTTGATGTTCAGGATTTAGGGTTTAGGGTTCGGGGCTTAGGGTTTAGGATTTCGGGGTTTAGGGTTAGGGCCTTTGGCCTACTTAGCCCATACTTGACCCAAAAGCTCCCAGATGTTAGCTTAGAAGGGTTTACGTGTTTTTTCCAAAGCCCGAAGACCACAGTTGTGGGCTACAGAAGCCCGCAGACCATAGTTGTGGGCTGCAGGGCCTTACTTTGTTTCGGGTTTAGGGTTTTGGGCTTAGGGTTGTTTAGGGTTTAGGGTTTAGGGTTTTTAGGGTTTAGGGTTTTTTTTTAGGGTTTAGGGATTAGGGTTTTTTAGGGTTTAGGGTTTTTTGGGGTGTTTTAGGGTTTAGGGTTTAGGGTTGAGGGTTTAGGGTTTAGGGTTTGGGGCACTTATAGCCCCAATTCAAAGTCTACACACAACCTACTTAGAGGACTTGGGGGGGGGGGGGGGCAAAAGTGCAGTTATACTTGGGGTTGTAAGTAGCCATGAACCTCCACTACAATTTGGGGGATGAGTTTGGGCAACTAGGTGTTTAAGCGTGGGATACTTGGGCTTGTTTCGACTCACTGTTGGTTGAATTCGATTTTGGCGAGAAGTTGTCACGAAACCCGAAGCCCCCCCGAAACCCTAAACCCCTAAGACCCTAAGACCCTACGACCCCACCACTGCCTCAGAAACGCCAGGGGAAGAGAAAACGCCCGAAGCGAATAACTTCTTGTCATCGCATGGCCCTAAATGGGCATGTCCGAAATAGGGCTATCCCGAATATACCCCCAACATACTCGAGTCGGTGACTCAGTATGACAGGACCTACCCCCCTCCCCAGCCCTAAAACCGCCAGTGAACCATACGGACCCAAGCAGGCCCTTGTTCCCTCTTTTTAGGTTTTAAGTTCCCTTATACGCTCGTTGAAACCAAAAAGGGCACCCTTTTATTCCTACCTTCCTCTTGGGTCTAGCATATGTGTTACCTTAAACCCTCAACCTCCGCGAAACAGACGGTGGGGGGGGGAGACACTAGTGAAAACTGCTCGTAGGCCCCAAAGACTGGACCATGGCCTCCTAAAGAATTTGTGACTCATGTGAATTCATCCCTAAGCAAACCCTTATCCCTAAACCCGAGTTCCTAAACCCTAAACCCGAAACCTGTAAAAATCAGCCCAAGCAAGGGTTTGGGGGTTTTGGGGTGTAGGGTTCAGGGTCGATATGTTCAAACAGGTGGTGCGAAGGGGAGCATGGAGGGTGTGAGACTTGGGAGTTTACGAAAATAGGGAAAGGATTCCCTTGTAATCAGGACCCCTAGTATAAGGTACCTCTAAACCCTACACCCTTCCTTCACCCTAAGCCCTAAACCCTAAACCCTAAACCCTAAACCGAGTTTCGGAAACCCCCCACTTCAGGCACTTGACCACGTGGACGACCTGGCCAAGTTCCAGTCTGACTTGGATTCCAGGTGGGCCACCGATCCTGGAGGTTGATAGCTCGGGTTTAGGGTTTAGGGTTTAAGGTTTAAGGTTTAGGGTTTAGGGTTAGGGCCTAAAGTTTAGGGTGCAGGGCTAAGCCCCGCGCCCCAAAGCCAAAACCCTACACTGAATCCCAATTGGATTTATGACAGCGCTTCGTGCCGTCTTGTTTTGGGTTCCTGCTAAGGAACTTCATCGAAGTTGCCATAACAAGGAAACCGGACCATAAACTAAACATGTATATATATATATATGTATATCCGCACCATATACTATGCTATATAGATATTATATATACATATATGTATACATATATGTATGTATATGTATATATATATATATACCCATATTGCGGTGACCTACTTGAAGTTCCTACACCCTAGGCCCTCAGCACGCAACCCTGTGAACCCTACACGCCCTAGACCCGAGATTGTTAAGGTTGTCGGCCCGGCAAAGTTCGGGTTCCTTGGGGTCCCGACCTTGGCCCTGTTCTGGCTTGTGCATTCAAGTCCACATCACCAGCGCCATGGCGCGACGATCGACTGCCCAGTCCCTTGCCGCAGCCTCATTGCTATTGCTGCTGACATACCATCTGCGCCGCTTCTCTTGCAGCGCATTCTCGTACCCCAGGGCGCATGATCTTCTTTGCCATCGCGGTCCCTCGCGCTTCTTCCTCGACACGGCATCCACTGAGCAGTGGTCAGAGCTGCTTCCCCTGGGCATCTTTCACGGCATCACCACCAATCCCACGATCTTGGAACGGTGCAACGTCCCCTGCACTGTGGCATCTGTGCAGTCGCTGGCGTCCAACGCGCTCGACGTCACGGATGAGTTCATGTGCCAGAGTTGGGGGGGCGATGCCGACATGATGTACTCCATTGGGATGGAGTTGAGCTCCGTCGATCGGACGAGGGTTGTGGTGAAGTGCCCGGTGACGGCGGAGGGCACCAAGGCCGCATCGCGACTGATTGGCAGTGGTGTGCGGGTGTGCCTGACGGCCTGCTACAGCAAGAACCAGGCCTTGGTGGCCGCCGCCTGCGGGGCCGAGTACATTGCCCCATATCTGGGACGGATGACCGATGCCGGGAGGGACGGGCTGAGTGAGTGTCGATCGATGCAGTCCATCGTAAAAGGCATGGGCAGCAGTACGCGGATCTTGGTGGCAAGTATCCGGAAGGTGGAGGACATGTGCACGCTGGCCTGCTGCGGGTGCGACACGTTCACCTTCTCCCCAGACGTTGCCAGGGCGATGTTTGCGGAGGAGCTGACGGCAGTTGCCGCGAAGGACTTCGAGGATGCCGCGCTCAGGAACAAAGGCGCCAAGTCCGATGAGAAGTGAACTCACACCCCGTGTCAAAAAATGGTTTAGGGTTTAGGGTTTAGGGTTTAGGGTTTAGGGTTTAGGGTTTAGGGTTTAGGGTTTAGGGTTTAGGGTTTAGTCCAATGTAATTCTGCAGCTGCATCTCAAAACTCCGGTGTCGGCAATTGGAAGAAAGCGCCTGGCGGGCCCACCAAAGCTCAGTGACGCTGCAACAGTACGGCTGGGTATAGAAGGGGGGATCTCTAGTCCCTTCGGGAATATATGTCTTTCATTCAAGGGTGTATATAATTAGGGGGATGTACAATCCCTTAGCGGGCGCATGAGGGTGATGCATATTCCCTTGAAGGGCACTTAAAGACTAAAAATATAGGGTTTAGGGTTTAGGGTTTAGGGTTTAGGGTTTAGGATGTGTAAGCTCTTGGGATGCCTGAGGAGCACGAAGCCCAGTGCAAGCGGGGCATCCTCCGCTTGATCCCCAGGGCGAAGTTCATAAACCCTAAACCCTAAACCCTGAACCCTAAACCCTAAACCCTAAACCCTAAAACCCTAAGGGTTTAGGGTTTGGGGTTTGGGGTTTAGGGTTTAGGGTTTAGGGTTTACCAACAAACCCATGAACTCTGTCAGCCCTAAGCTCCTCGGAGATGTCAGATCCTCAGCAACAACCAAGTTTGGTAGGGTTTAGGGTTTAGGGTTTAGGGTTTAGGGTTTAGGGTTTAGGGTTTAGGGTTTAGGGTTTAGGGTTTAGGGTTTAGGGTTTAGGGTTTAGGGCTTATGAGTAGGTTCATCAGTACCCCCCCCCCCCCCCCTTTCCTCTGCCCCCCCCCAAATACGTGTGTTCAACTTACTTCTCGTCCCCGTTAGAACGACGGAACCTCCAAGCGCACCCCCAAGTCCTAAACCCTCTAACCCCAAAGCCTAAACCCTAAGCCCTGAACCCCTACCACTGAGCGTTCAGCATACATAGCGTTCAGGGGAAGGGTGGGGAAATCCTGCAGGCTTCGAAACATTCGTGTGCGCGGGGCCCGGCATGGACTTCAGAGCTCAAGAGCCAGGTTTAAGGTTTAGGATTTAGGGTTTAGGGTTTAGGGTTTAGGGTTTGTTTAGGGGCGGAAGCTTGATGGCTAACCGCAGCTTTCTCTCTTTCTCCAGGCTCCAGGGCACGGGAAACTTTCGGGGTCGAGGCCTTACTAGGACCCAGAGTAGGCCCTGGTGATTAGGGTTTAGGGTTTAGGGTTCAGGGTTCAGGGTTTAGGGTTTAGCGCTTAGGGTTTAGTGGCACCCTTTGTATTACTAGGTTACTCTTTGGTCTAGGGCATATGACTGGAGACTTCAGCGGTTGAGACCCCACCAAACAGGTCAAGTGCGGCACAGATGCACGCAAATGGTACCTGCTTCTGTGGTACAAAACCCTAAACCCTAAGCCCTAAGAGAGATTCTTGAACTTGTCGAAGTCGTTGTTCGTTTCGCATGGCAAAAATGCCTGAAGCCCTACACTAGCTGGTCAAGCTGCCCTTAAACCAGGATCTTAGGGATATAGGGTTCAGGGTTTAGGGTGTAGGGTTTAGGGTTTTGGGTTTTAGGGTTTTAGGGATTTAGGGATTTAGGGTTCAGGGTTTGGCAATGCTGCATCCGTCCTTTGCTTGTATCCAGGGTTGCCTGTCTCTTCGTCACGGACTTGGTTGCCGTGAGCAGCCATGAAACCCTAAAACCCTAAAGACCTTAAAGACCCTAAACCCTCAAACCCTACAAACCCTGCACCCTACGCCAGCTACCGATACCAGACTTCCTAGTCCCTTAGGATATCTAACTCCCCTACACCCTTACAGTTTGGAAGCAATCCCTGTACCTCCAAGACGCCAAACCTAGAAATCCCTAAGCCCTAAACCTCCCATCACCCCGCCTCTTCAGGGTCTACCCCTAAACCCTAAACCCTAAACCCTAAACCCTAAACCCTAAACCCTAAACCCTGAGGTCTTTGAAGCTGCTGGTGGAGGAGGCGAGGCGCCTCTCCGCGCGGATGGCCCGGGAGGCCTGGCCACCCCACTATTTGCTCAAGAACTACCCAGACATGAAAAATGTTTTCCTTATGAGGGTGTAGGGTTTGGGGTTCAGGGTTCAGGGTTCAGGGTTCAGGGTTCAGGGTTCAGGGTTCAGGGTTCAGGGTTCAGGGTTCAGGGTCGGGTAAGATAGTTAATACAGTTATAGTAAATAGGGATCTGTTAACAATATGTTTTTGGGGGGGTCTTAAGCCAATAAGCATCGCGGCCGCCGGTTAAGGGCATGCCTGTTTTTTTGCCCTTCGAGGACCCAGAGTAGGCCCTTATTCCCCTGTTTTAAGGCTTTAGGTTCCCTACAAGCTCTTTGAAACTTTATTCTTAGGTTACTCTTGGGTCTAGCTTGTCTGTTTGGTTTAGGATTAAAGGGTTTAGGGTTTAGGGTTCTTGTTTAGTGGCAGTGGTCGTAGTCGCAGTCGTAGTGGTCGTGGCAGTGGTAGTGGTACTGGTAGTGGTACTGGCAGTGGTACTGGTAGTAGAGGTAGTAGACGTGGTAGAGGTAGTAGTCGTCGTCGCAGATGAGATTAGACTAGATTGTGAGTGTCAGTGGTGCTATGACTCCTGTCAACACCGAAAGCTCCATCATCGCTCGTTCTATGCAGCCCTAACCCTGAATTGTGGAACCTAAACTCGCTAAGCCCGAAAACTTAAAACATTAAGCCCTAAACCCTAAAGCCTGAACCCTAAACCCTGAACCCCGAAATTGTGGAGCAGACAGGCAGAGCTACGTGGGCAAGCAGCCGCCCAGCTTGCAAAAGTCGCTCGGAAAGCACAGAAGTTGGAGCCAAGCCTATGAACCAAATTCCTCTCTGGGTTTAGGGTTTAGGGTTTAGGGTTTAGGATTTAGGGTTTAGGGTTTAGGGTTTAGGGTTTGGGAAAGTCAGAGTCGCTGAAGGTTCAGGCTTTTTTAATGTGTTTTTTCGGGTATGTTGGAGGTTAAAGGTACCTCCAACCCTCCCAACCCCAAAACAACCTCGGCCTTCAGGGGCCTTGATTTCGGGTTTAGGAATGGTTTAGGGTTCTTTTCGCGTTGCTGACACCGACCTCAGCTCGAAATCCCCGACCTCAAGCCCCAAAACACCAATCCCTGAACTCTCGGGTTTGGGGTTTAGGGCTCCAACGGGCTCCACTCTTCTGGCTGTGCATACTTGGGGGGGACGGCAACTGGACGGATGGACGGACACACACACACACATATCCCGAAGAAGAGAACTCATGTGTTGAGTAGGGTATGGGGTTTGGAGTTTGGGGTTTTGGCAGCCTGTGACCCACTTCGGGCGCAATAAGCGGCCCCCCCCTTACAAGCCACAGCTTGGTTGCTCGTTGTCTGGCGCCTTCAGTGCAGGCACTACCCCTAAACCCTAAACCCTTAACCCTTAACCCTTAAACCCTAAACCCTAGACCCTAAACCCTCAACCCAATGACAAGACGACAGGTGAAGGAGCGCCGGCGCCTCGTGCAGGCCAACATCGCGGCAGTCGATGCCAGGTGCAGGGCCTTATAAGCCCTAAGGCCCGAATCGAAAGGGTTTAGGGTTTAGGGTTTAGGGTTTAGGGTTTAGGGTTTAGGGTTTAGGGTTTAGGGTTTAGGGTTTAGGGTTTAGGGTTTAGGGTTTAGGGTTTAGGGTTTAGGGTGCTCGGCCTGGGTGTTTAACATAGGGGTACCCTTTTGGGGGGGGGGGGGGGTGGGTCCCTTTCAGGGGATTCTATTGTCTTTTTGGGGTATAAAAGGGGTAGCCCTAGCTCCTGGGGTGTTTTTGGGTGTAGTTAAGGGTTCGTCCTCAACCACAGAATCGGGACCAATTCACCGGCCCCCTCCCCTACACCCCGAAGCCCACGTGACACAAAGCCCCCTGGAACCCTGTTATGCCCGAATCCCTGTGCTAAAACCCTCCAAACGCTCGCCCTAAACCCTAAACCCTATATCCTTGAAACCCTGTACTTGTACCCTTTATGCCTTAAGCCCTATGCTTAGAAACCTTCAGACCCCGACCCCCTTGCAGTCTCAGTCGTGGCTGGTCCTGAAAAGGGAGCTGTATTTAGGGGTTTACGGTTTAATTCTGATTTTTTTGCTTGTGTGTGTGCTTGAATACCCAAGAGAATAGAAAAGAGTGCTTTTACAAAGCTGTCTCGCGCAGCAATATGCCCCTTGTCGTTCAAGCTGTCCTGGTTGCCGACGCCCCATACAAACCCTCAAGGCTGAGATTTCCTAAGCCTTAAACCTTAAACCCTAAACCCTAAAGGGGTTTAGGGATTAGGGTTTAGGATTTAGGGAGCTCAAAGCAGGGATTTTGGCGCTGCGGTTCAGGGTGATCAGGTTTCAGGATGACTTGGCCCCTCCTAAACCCTAAACCCTAAACCCTAAACCGCTCCTGTGGACAGGTACCGCTCCGACCTTACGAAAGCGCAGTCGATGCTCGTGCCTGCATTGCCTTGTAGGGTCCTTAAGGGAGGGCGGTTTCTGGGGTTTAAGGTGGGTTTAGGGTTTAGGGTTTAGAGTGTACTGTTTAGGGTTTCGGTTTTCGGGTTTCGGGTTTGGGGTTTGGGGTTTAGGGTTAGGGGGCTTTATGGGTGGGGTGGGGGGGGTGGGTACCTAGGGAACCTTAGGGAAGCTTAAGGGAGCCATAGGGAGTAGTGAGGAGTATCAGTGAACCTTGGGTTACATACCTCCCTCGAACCCCCTCAGAACCGTATAGCTTTGAACAACAGTCTTCTGTGAACCGCCGCAGCCCTAAACCCGAAACCCCTAACCCCTAAACCTTAAACCTTAAACCCTAAACCCTAAACCCTAAACCCTAAACCCCTCAGGCCGAATCCGAAACCTGAACCCCCGCAGCCCAGGAACATCACCACCTCCCTGCGGCAGCTCAAGCAACTTGATGGGACCGCCCGAAACCCGAAACCCTAAACCCTAAACCCTAAACCCCCTGTGGATTGCAGCAGCTGTGATGAGCTTTTCCATGCTCAGGCCTTGGGGTTTCAACCGCAGCCTCCGCCTGGCCCTTTTCCTTGGTCGCCGGGTTTAGGGTTTAGGGTTTAGGGTTTAGGGTTTAGGGTTCAGGGTTTAGGGTTTAGGGTTTAGGGTTTAGGGTTTGCTGTGATAGGGCGTAGATGCTGTGAAGGTTTGGATGCAGCAGCGGCTCGAATGCCTCGTCAGGTGCGAAGAGCAGTTCTGGCCCGATTGTGGAGGGCCATCTAATACTTGTCTCCCACCCCACGCCGTCCGAGGCGGCAAAACCACCCAAACTTATTCCTTTTAGGGTTTAGGCCTAAACTCATGACAATCGCTTACTTTCAAAAAAAACCTTTCCGTCACCGATGGCCACGTTTGCGGGAGGGGCGGCCAGAGGGCCCTGTCTGGACCAGCCTGAGGCCCCCTGGTCCCTGGACACGCTGCGGCGAGGGGGTCCGGGTCCTCCATTAGCGTGGCGGAGTGGAGCATGGGAGAGGAGGGTGGGGGCGGGGGGGGAGGGTAAACGCCCAGACTGCCACACAGCTGGCGAACGCCTGTGCCAATGTCACCAAACCCGTGCTGATTTGTCTTGCCTTGTGTAGGACCGAGTCCGTGTGACACGGCACATACAATCCCACTTTCAGTTCCTACCCCTAGGACACAATACAGGTATCCTACTTCTTTTCCTTCGTTTAGGTTCTTTCACTGCACCAGCCGCACAAACCCAGTCTCAACACCCTAAACCCTAAACCCGCCAAAACCCTACACCAAATTCTCCAGGAGTCACTTTGAGAGCCTGGCCCAGTACCGGCACCTTCCTCACCCATTGCGCCGCACTCTGGGTGCTGTTCAGGCGCCAGGGGGTCTCAAAGGTTTGGGGTTCAGGGTTTAGGGTTCAGGTTTAAGGGCTTTTACTGGGTCGGGCGGCAGGACGGGGGGATTCTAGGAGCAGGTTTCGTGGCACTAAACCACAAACCCAGAGCACTCAACCCTGAACCCTAAACCCTATGTCTTCGAACGAGATTCCTGAACCCCCACAAATCACCCAAGCTCCAATGAGCGCAAAGGCCACAGCCCAAGCCCGGGCCATCTACTAAAGCCACAGAAGCGACTTTAGGGTTTTGTGGGTTTTGGGCTTTGGGTTTTGGGGTTTGTAACTAACTCACCATTATCGGATGTAGCCTTGGACCCCTAAGGTTGTACTCTTGGGCTTGGGGACCTTTTGAAAGATCCTCTAAGCGAATACAAGGTCCATGTGAGGAGTGTATTAAAAGGAGCCTCTTAGGGACACAACCTTAGGGGTCCGAATATGACTCCCTTGACAACCCTAAACCCTAGACCCTAAATCCTAAACCCTAAACCCTAACCCTAAACCCTAAACCCTAAACCCTAAATCCTAAATCCTAAACCCTAAGCCCAGCCAGAAATCCAACGATCCCTCCCGCAGGCTGCACTGCACCACATCCAGATCCAGGACGGTCAAGAGCACATCCATCCCACGGGCTTGTAGGGTTTAGGGTTTAGGGTTTAGGGTTTAGGGTTTAGGGTTTAGGGTTTAGGGTTTAGGGTTTAGGGTTTAGGGTTTAGGGTTTAGGTTTTCCGTTTAGGGTCTAGAGTCACTTATAGATGCTCCCCAACACTTGCTCTTGGCCGGGGGAGGAAGGGGGGGGAGGGGTGAATGCAAGAGTGGGGCGGTTTGCATAAGTAGCGACACTACTTTTCTATTCCCGACGAACCAGCAGTAAGAATATAGCCTCGAAGAAAATGCAAGGTACACCCGTAAGGAAGTGTCTGTTGTTTCGGGCTTGGGGTTTTGAGGGTTGTGGGCTTCAGGTTCTACATGGAGTCGTTTGTTCCGGTCTTGAGGGACAACTTCCTGCTCTTTGCCAGGAAGTTGGGAGCTATGTGCCCTATGTCTCCCTTAACGGGTTACTGTCCTTATTTCCCTAGTAGGAGCAA
This sequence comes from Symbiodinium natans, assembly GCA_905221605.1. Classification (NCBI taxonomy): domain Eukaryota; class Dinophyceae; order Suessiales; family Symbiodiniaceae; genus Symbiodinium; species Symbiodinium natans. Next base: position 229,810 of record CAJNDS010002633.1, read on the forward strand.
GCGAGATGCAGCCATCATTGCCATATTTCCCTAGTAAGCACTTGCGAGATACCGTCATCATTCTCCCCCCGACAAGAATGCTTAATTGCTACAATACAGGAAGGCAGATGGCTTAGGGCTTGCCACGTAAGACCCTAAACCCCTGAAACCCTAAACCCCCCTAAACCCCCGTAAACTCGGAACCCTAAACCCTGAACCCTGAACCCCAAACCCTAAACCCTAAACCCTGACCAGGGTTTAGGGTTAAACTCCGAACCCTAAACCCTAAACCCTGAACTTTGAGTCGATATGTTTAGTGCCTCAGGGCTTAAGGGAGTCGCGAAGCTCGGGTCCCATTGTGGGTTCAGGATCTTGGGATTTTGGGGTTTAGGGTGTAGGGTTTAGGGTTTAGGGTTTAGGGTTAGGATCTTAAGGCTAGGATCTTAGGGTTTTGGGGATTTGGAGTTTTAGGCTTGTCGGATCTTAGGGTGAGGGTTTTGGGGTTTCCAGGTTTAGGCCCTACTCCCGAAGCCCTAAAAGCTTCGATTCTAAAATTTAAACCCTAAACCTCAAACCCTAAACCCTAAACCCTAAACCCTAAACCCTAAACCCTAAACCCTAAACCCTAAACCCTAAACCCTAAACCCTAAACCCTAAACCCTAAACCCTACACCGGTAGGGAAATCCTAGAGGAAGTTGATGATGGCGCCTCTCGGCTCTGATGCTTTAAGCCCTCAAGCCCTCAGCTCCCTGATGGACTCGAGGGTTTAGGGTTTAGGGTTTAGGGTTTAGGGTTTAGGGTTTAGGGTTTAGGGTTTAGGGTTTAGGGATGCATGCAAGGCTTCCCCGTACAAAACCAATGTGCAAAGGGTTTGGGTTAAACATTCCAGTGGAATCTACAATTATACACTCGACATCCATAGCTAATTCTTTCGAGGTGACTCTTTAAGCCCTAAAAGCCCCTCATACCTAAACTCCAAACCCTAAACACCAAACCCCAAACCCCGAACCCCGAACCCCAGACCCCAGACCCCAGACCCCAGACCCCAGACCCCAAACCCCAAACCCCAAACCCCAAACCCCAAACCCCAAACCCTAAACCCTAAACCCCAAACCCCCCCCCCCCCCCCCGCCCCCTTCCCCAAGGTGCCGCTCTTCAAGCGCCGGGCCGTGCCCCCGGCAGCTTTGTCCGCCTGCACAGCAGCCACCGGAGGTGCTGTTGGAGAGCCGAAGGCCGCCCTTGGGGTTTAGGGTTTAGGGTTCAGGGCTTAGGGTTTAGGGTGTAGGGTGTAGGGTTTAGGGTTTAGGGTTTAGGGGTTAGGGTTTAGGGCGTACAGCTTAATTTTTGCTGCTGTACATTATATATGCTGGGGTTTGGCAGGATCCCAGCACCCTAAATCTTAATCCCTAAACCCTAAACCCTAAACCCTAAACCCTAAACCCTAAAGCCTAAAGCCTAAACCCTAAACCCTAAAGCCTAACGCCTAAACCCTAAAGCCTAAAGCCTAAAGCCTAAAGCCTAAAGCCTAAAGCCTAAAGCCTAAAGCCTAAAGCCTAAAGCCTAAAGCCTAAAGCCTAAGTCCTTCCTCCCCAGCTTTGAGCAGGAGGCGCGACAGCCTGCGCGGAATGAGTGCCGCACTCAGCCATGGTCCCTAAACCCTAGAACCCTAGAACCCTAGAACCCTAGAACCCTAGAACCCTAGAACCCTAGAACCCTAGAACCCTAGAACCCTAGAACCCGAAACCCTAAACCCCAAACCCTAAACCCTAAACCCTAAACCTCAAGCCCTGCGTACTTTTTTCGGATCTCATATGGGGCTCAGGGCTTTAGGATGTGAGGGGTTTAGAGTTTAGGGTTTAGGGGTTGAGGGTTAGGGGTTAGGAGAACATAAGATGTGAGGCCTTGGGATCCACAGTTCAGGGAGGTTTGGGGTTTGGGTTTTCGGGTTCACGGGGCTTAGGCCCAGTAGTTGCGCGGAAGCCACGGGGGCCCCCCAAAAACCCTAAACCCTAAACCCTAAACCCTCCACTAGCTTCTGGCTCTTGCTGCTCGGGAAGATGCCCTCGGAGCGAGCGTCCACCATCGTGCCGAGCTCGAAATCCTAAAGTTGGAGCCCGAGTGCAGGGTCAAGGGTTTAGGATTGGGGGTTTAGGGTTTAGGGTTTAGGGTTTAGGGTTTAGGGTTGCGGGTTTAGGGTTTAGGGTTTAGGGTTCAGTTGGACTTGAGATCTAGGGTCTGGCTTTAAGCCTTATAAGCTTTGGGTGAACCCGCAAGCCCTAGACCCGCAGGTTTGGTGGGGCTCCTGCAACCCTAAACCCCAAACCCTAAACCCTAAACCCTAAACCCTAAACCCTAAACCCTAAACCCTAAACCCTAAACCCTAAACCCTAAACCCTAAACCCCAAACCCCAACCCCAAACCCTAAACCCTAAGGCGGTTCTAGGAGGGGGGGGCGGTTTTTTCTTCGCCTCCAGGATTTTGGCTTGGGCGGCCAATGTCGCCTCCAAGGACAGCACCAAGACCTGCACCCTTAGGGTTCAGGGTTTAGGGTTTAGGGTTGAGGGCCAGATCTCAAGGAGTTTAGACTCGTACCCCGAAGGTTGTACCTCAAAAGGTTCCCTTTAATATCTGGCCCCTGATACCTTCAAGTCAAGGGACTCAAGGAGGGGCACCCTCAGGGGGTTATTCAGGAGATTTTTTACGTTCTACTTAGGTATATGGGGACTAGAAAGGGTTAGAAAGGGGAAGAAGGGTCCCTTCCAGTGGTCCCTCCTTATAACCCTTTAAAAAATGGGCTTCCGCGGGTGTGGGCCCTTAAGGTTTTTAGGGTTTTGGGGGATGTAAGGGGTCCGCACTTAAGGGCCCATATTAAGGGGCAACTCCCGGATCATGGGCCATAGAACACCGTTGTGTTTGGGTGTACGAAAAGGTGCGTTTTAGCTGGGTTTTGGGAGGATTCCTAAAACAGGAGGTTAAAAAAGCAGGAAAAACACTACTTGCATAAGGACCAGGTTTAGGGTTTGGGTGCAAGGAACATGAATGCTCTTGCCACTCGCACGCACGGCTAGCGTAGATGTCATCAGTCTGAAAAAGTGTGGGAAAGCGTCAAGGGCCTCGGAGGAGGAAGAAGAGAGGACTCAAAATCCCAATGCTCTTCGCAGAACATAAGTATGTCTTCAGGACCACATTCCGAGAACCCACGCCGAATGCGACGGGTCAAAACTGACCAAGCAGCTGCCACGTAAACGTTGCCAAGTGCCGTCTGGGACACTCGCAACCATGCCAGCCAGAGAGCCCGCCGTTGCTGAACCAAAGCAGTCCACGGAAGACCTCCAGCACGTGTATCAAGCCACGTGCACATGCGAACAGCAGCGGCAACACTGTCGGCAGGAGACAAACACCAAGCATGGTGGTGAGAATCCACATCGAAGTCTTGAGCAGACCAAAACTTCTCCAGCGTCGCAAGAGCAGGCTGTCCACTCAAACGCAAGAGGATGAACAAGGTGAGGCTTTCGCATATCTGGTACCGCAGGGACGACGTCTCCCACAGAGCAGGCATGGCACTGTGCAAGCCTTAAACCCCGAAGCTTTGCGAGATGTGGAAGCAGTGTTTCTGCCAAGCCCCCGCACCCCAAGCACTCCGCCCCCCCGCCCCCTGAAGCCAACGGCTGCGGCGATGTAGAGGTGGACCTGGGCAGGCAGCAAGGACGTTCTTACACCCCCCCCCCCCCCCCCCAAACCCGGAAACAGGTCTCAGATTGCCGAAAACACCACGGCGTTCTAAGGCCCGTGGTCCAACTACCCTGAGACCAGAAACCCCGCATGACGAAGCGGAAGCCCTGCCCCCAAAACCCTAAGCCCGTTGGCCCAAGCTGACATCAGATCAGGCGGCAAAGCCCTGACCCGGAACCCTAAACCCTAAACCCTAAACCCTAAACCCTAAACCCTAAGCCCAAAATAACTCTGACTTCAGAGTCGTTTAGCTTGTCTCACGAACGGTTCAGCCTCAATAAACAACCCTAATCCCCCAAACCCCGGCAGATTGCCACTCCTAAACCCTAAACCCTAAACCCTAAACCCTAAACCCTAAACCCTAAACCCTAAACCCTAAAGTGCCCAAGACCCTGAGCCCCTAAAACCTACAGAGCCGACATTCCCCCAGACCATAGGTGCACTTTTACACGGCTGTCCTGCTAGCATTCAGTGGCCTAAACCCTTATCCCGAAACCCCGAAACCCTAAACCCTGAACCCTAAAGCCTAAACCCTAAACCTAAACCCTAAACCCTAAACCCTACACCCCTAAACCCCTAAACCCCTAAACCCCTAAACCCCTAAACCCCTAAACCCCTAAACCCCTAAACCCCTAAACCCCTAAACCATAAGGCTTGGTGGGCTGTTACGGGCTTAAGAGCGCGCTTCCCGAGGAGAAACTCCTAGCCATGCTGGGCGACGTGCCCAGCACAGAGCCATTACCAGGCTGACATGGGGTACTTCCGAAATAGAATAGAATCCCCTTAAAGGGTTTAGGGTTTAGGATTTGGGGTTTGGGGTTTAGGGTTTAGGGTTTAGGGAAAATGGTGCCCCTACCCTTCAGAAACCCCCACGTGTCCATGGCACATCTGGCCGCGTGTTGGCTCGTGGGTCTTGCTTCAGGGAGGCACGCGGGTGCAGTTTATTTGTTTTTGGGGGTCGGGTCAGAAGCTCATGTGGGGGGGGGGGGGGGGGGGGGTCCTCTTTGGGGAAGATTCTACTGTAATTCTCTGGGTTTAGAACCAGCTGTAGACGGATATGAAGTACAGGGATTCTTTCTACGATCTCCAAACAAGACCATGGGGCTGGGAAGTCTCGACTCCCCTGAGCAGCACATTTAGGCTTCAGGGTTTAGGGTTAACAACCCTGAACCCTTAAACTCTTCAATGCCGGTATCGCGTCGCCTCCCAGAATGTCGTTTCGCGTTCGCTCGGTTCTGCCCTTGCCTTTCTCAAGCCTGAGCCTTTCGACGGTTCTACTTCATGATTTTAAGCGATGGCAGATCTATTGCTTGTATGGAGGTGCTTTTCAAACTGCCTAAGCCCTAGGTTCAAGTGACAAATAATATTGACAAAAACTCCTATAAGAGCCAGAATAACTTGAACGCCCAAGATCTGCTCTTATTCTCTCGCCAAGCCCTTGATTTCCTGCGCACTTTTTCCTTTCATTTGGTACTTTGAGCGCCAAAACCCCGTCATAGTACTTTTTGGCTTGCTTGCTAGTTAATGTGTGCTTTTTCGTGGGCCGTTATTTATAAAGTACTTTGGGCACACAACTTTATTCTCATTCTTGGAATGATCACCAGTCCCTTGCATATCGTTGAGTGTATTGTGTGATTGTGTGTGCGCTCATAGAATATTATTCTCCCAAAGCCAAAGGACCATATTCTATCGTAATACGACTAATAGGTACTCACTACACGTTTAGTATTTTGGAGGGGACGAAAGAGAGAAAAGCATTGTCGAGCCCCAGCCTCCGAAACCCAACCGCGATCACATGGCCAGGTTGGTTGGCCGAGGTGCTCGAGCAATTTCTGGCGAGTTCAGAATGCGCTCTGGCCTTCAACCCTGAAGCTTTGAAATGAGGTGGTTTACGATCACACAACCCCCCCCCCCCCAAAACAAAAACATAATCTCATGGCTATTCTAGGATATCTTCGGGTTCCGGTTATTCAGGGTTGTGGCCGGTTCAGGGTATGGGGTGCCTACCATTTTTATTGATTTAGGGTTTTGGGTTTAGGGTTTAGGGTATAGGGTTTATTGTTTAGGGTTTAGGCGCGGGTTTAGGGTTGAGGGTTTAGGGTTTAGGTTTCGGGTTTGTTCCTTTGCTCTCTTGGCGGGGAGGGGGGGGGGGGGTTCGGGGAAGGGAATGCCAAAACCGAGTTGTGCTTCTCCCCCAACCCAAAGCCCCAAACTCAATGTCTCAGCTCAGCGCCTGCCAGTTCCTCAGAAGTTCCTTCCCATCCACTCTAGCGAAGCAGGCGTCTTTTGTGCACCTAAAGCGACCGCCAGCTCTGAACCCCGAAGCCCGTACGCCCGTTTAGGGGTTCAGGGTTGGTGTAGGGTTTAAGGTTTGGTGGGGTCTAGGGTTTATCAGGCCTTTCATCTGCATTGTGGCCACTGTCGCCAGCAGCCTCGCGCATAAGTTCCTGGCTGGAAGCACGCCTGGACAGTGCCCCGGACTGGGAGCGGGTTTCGGGTTCGTAGGGCTTTAGAGGAGTTAGGGTGTTGGCACCCTAAACCTAAATCCACAAGTCATCTTACTCCGAGAAACCCCTAAATTCAGAAGCAGGTAAGGGAATGATTGGAGAGGGAGATGGCTGTTGAGCAAGAGGAATGACGCTGAGGGATTCCTGCAACGAGCCCCCAAAACGCTGTTAACGCATACTTCCACCTGCCGAAACTAAAAATGGATTCATAGATGTCCTCGAAAAGGCAACAAGTCACCGGCTCAGCCTCGTCTTGAAAGCAAACTGTGCTGTTTGGGGCTTAAGGTTCTCCGCCTATACGCTTCAGCCACGTGAGCCCTAAACCCTAAGCCCTAAACGGGGGGTGGGGCCGGGGGGTGGGGGGGGGGGGGGTAGATGTATCCTGATGCATTGACTTGACATGCGTGCTTGAGGCCATCGAGTGCTCATGCGCATGGAGGAGGCGCACGCCAGGGATTAGAAGGGTTGAGGAGTTTGGGGGTTTATAGGGTACGTACCCTGGGCCCTAAGATGTACCTTAAACCCTACTGAAACCTGAACCCTAAACCCTAAACCCTAAACCCTAAGCCCTAAGCCCTAAGCCCTAAACCCTAAACCCTAAACCCTGAACCGAAGCTTCATGGTGCCTTTCGGCAGGCTCGGCAGAGCATGGGAGACCTCTCCTCGCAGCTTCTGCAGGCCTGAGGGCTTAGGGTTAGGCAGGGTTTGGGGTTTAGGGTTTAGGGTTTAGGGTTTAGGGTTTAGGGTTTAGGATTTAGGGTTTAGGGTTTAGGGTTTAGGGTTTAGGGTTTAGGGTTTAAGGTGTAGGGTGTCGGGTGCAGGGTGTAGGGTGTAGGGCCGGTGTAGGGTGGACGGCTTAGAGTGTAGGGGTTAGGGCTTAGGGCTTAGGGTTTAGGGTTTAGGGTTTAGGGTTTAGGGTTTTGAGTTTGGGTTTTGGGTTTTGGGTTTTGGGTTTAGGGTTTAGGGTTTAGGGTTTAGTGTTGATGTAGTAGTGGTACTTGTCTTGATGTCCCAAATCCTTCAGGCTCCGACTGGGTCGGGGGAAGCTCTAACCCTAAACCCTAAACCCTAAACCCTAAACCCTAAACCCTAGACCCTAAACCCTAAACCCTAAACCCTCAACCCTCAACCCTAAACCTTGGCTTGCCCTTGCAAAGCTTGGGCCCTCCGAGGCCAACGCCGAACTGGGTGCCGTGGAGGAGGACCCTTGCGGAGCTCTAGGAGGTTTAGGGTTTAGGGTTTGGGGTTTAGGGTTTAGGGTTTAGGGTTTAGGGTTTTGGTTTTAGGGTTTAGGGTTTAGGGTTTAGGGTTTAGGGTTTAGGGTTTAGGGTTTAGGGTTTAGGGTTTAGGGTTTAGGGTTTAGGGTTTAGGGTTTAGGGTTTAGGGTTTAGGGTTTAGAAGCTTGAGGTTCAGAGTTGCTGGCAAATTTCGTGGCTGTTGCGGGATTTCGAGGAGGCTGAGGGTCGTAGAGTGAGTTCGATTCTTGAGGCAGAGGCTTTGCACCACATGCTTAGCAGGTTCAAGCGGACACCCTGTGAATCTGGAAACCGAACACTGAAGCCAAGCCCCAAGCCTGTCAAACCTGGACTTTGAGCGGGCATGCTACAAGAACTGAGCCGAAGGCCTTAAACCCGCAATCTCCTGAATCTAACCCCTAACCCTGATCCTAAATCCGAACACTTATTCGACCTAACACCCTGAAGCCCTCAACCGGGGGGCAGGTCCCGCCAAACTCGAAACCCGCATGCCTAAGCCCTGAAGCCCTGAAGCCCTAAGCTTCCAATTCGGCGGAAGAACAAACCTAGACTCTACACCCTTTCCACCCGAACCTATTTCCCATTCTCGCAACCCGTCAGCACTGTTGGGCCAGCCGGCTTCTGAATTCTCTACCCACCGCTTCTGCGTCATGCCTTCGGCTTTCTCAGGCGCCAATCAAGGTGGGAGTTTACGATACCAAGGGTAGCTTATTGGGGGTCCTTACTAGCAGGGGCTCCTGCTATGTGGGGGTATATATGCGGGCCCCTTATGATCTTAAACTGCGAGGTTTACACTTTGCATAGCTGCAACTCAGTTGCTGCCCGCGCCCCCTCGGCACCAACAAGGGCACCACAGGACCTAAACCCTAAACCCTAAACCCTAAACCCTAAACCCTAAACCCTAAACCCTAAACCCTAAACCCTAAACCCTAAACCCTAAACCCTAAACCCAAAACCCTAAACCCTAAACCCTAAAAACCCTAAACCCTAAACCCTAAACCCTAAACCCTAAACCCTAAACCCTAAACCCTAAACCCTAAACCCTAAACCCTAAACCCTAAACCCTAAACCCTAAACCCTAAACCCTAGACCCTAGACCCTAGACCCTAGACCCTAGACCCTACCCTAACCCCAAACCCTAAACCCTAAACCCTAAACCCTAAACCCTAAACCCTAAACCGTCTAAACCGTGCTTTTGTACAGCAGAGACGGCAGGCATGCTGGGATGCTCAGGACCAGCGTCCTTTCGACCCTAAAGGGTGCTGAACCCAACTCCTAAACCCTAAACCCGAAGCCGCCCCCCCCCCCCCCCCCCCCCCCCCCCCCCCCCGCAGAAGAAAGAAGACAAGAGCAAAAAGCAACAAAAAAAAGCTAGTAAACCAAGTCAAGAGGCAAACAAGCCCGCCCTGGAGAAAACACACAACACAAAGCGAGGGAAAAGGCAAAAGAGAGACTAAACCCTAAACCCTAAACCCTAAACCCTAAAAAAAGAGAGGAGCTGCGCCGCACGGAGCAAGAGCTGGCCAGGCTGGAGGCGGGATGTGGGACAGGGCCGGGGGTTCCGGTGACACACACACCTGGGGGTTTTAGGGTTTAGGGTTTAGGGTTTAGGGTTTAGGGTTTAGGGTTTAGGGTGTAGGGTGTAGGTTCTTTATGGGTTAGAGTTTGGCTTGAGGGGTTCTTATCAAAAGCGGCTCCTACTCTTTGTGGGTTTATATTAGGGATCCTCTGATTTCGTAAACCCTCATATCTAAGGGCAGTTAAATGGGCCCCTGAATATGGTCCCTTACCCTCTTTACAGCGTTCTGAAGTATGGGCCCCGGAATTTGTATGGGCTCTGGAGGTGGTATATAAGGGCTCCCCTTTTACGGGCCCATATTCAGAGACCGTAGCTACCCTAAGGACATACGTATCTACATCATAATGAACTTGGCAGCCCACGTGTACCCTTTACACTTCTGTTTTTTGTTCGGGGCCCTTCTAAAAAGAATGCTTCCTGGGCTACTAAGAACATGGATACATGGGTTCAGGGAAGAGACTTTCCGAAAAACCTTGTTTACAGGGGGTTGCCGTAACAAGGATTTGAGTGTTCTTCTTGTTTTTTTTTGGGGGGGACATCGAAGGGTGCCTCTTTTTTGGGAAATACCGACATATATATATATATATATACATATACATATATATATATATATATCTATCTACCTACGACCTACTTACTACCTGCCTACCCACCTACCTACCTACCTATCTATCTATCTATCTGTGCGCGTGCACATATATATATATATATATACATATATATATATATATGTATATGGGCTGTTGCATGATGTTGTACAAAAAGCATGTCGTGCCGGAGTGCTGTGAGCAGCTTTGCTGTTGGTTTTTCATCTTCCGCAACTATACAAACAAGCATGAACAGCGAAAGCAGAGCAGCAGCAAAAATATAAAATGGTAAATAGTACGAATAGGACGAATTAGTAGCCCAATATTGCAACAGCAATTGTCATCGTTATCTTCACCTGAAGAGCCCCTCCCTCGCTGGCTTGAAGACTGAGGGCTCTGACTTTCGGGCTCCAGGCGTCCCACAGCAGCGCTGTGCAGAAGCGGCAACAGCTGATCCGGGAGGCCTGCTTTTGTGGGGGGGGGGGGGGGGGGTGCATCACACGGTCCGTTTTGTTGGGGGAAGTTGTTCAGGGATTCGATGGGTTGTCGAATTGGGCATAGCTTTGACGGCTGAGGGCTTGCAGGGAAAATTCTTTTGTAGTTTTTCAGACAGTGATTCTGGCAACCCTGACCCCTAAGCCCTAATCCCGACACCCTAAACCGGAAGCGCGGAGCCTCGAAGCCATTGACCATGGCGGTGTTGCCTCGGTGGGCCCGATGCTCTCACCTAGGCTCCGAGCAGACAGGTGGTTTAGGGTTCAGGGTTTAGGTTTAAGGTTTAGGGTGCTGGGCGAATTCGGTACTCGAAATCGTGCTGGCCAGCGCACTTTTGAGGCTTTCACGTCGCCCCGCGGCTTTGTGCGCGCGGTCGCGCCGGCGGGTGCGTGCGCGCGCGCGCGTCCATTCTGAGTGGAAGTTTTCGTTTCGTGGCCGTGGCTTTGCGGGCCTGGCAGTGCTCTTGATTCGGGGTTGACGGTTTTAGGGGTTCTGGGTTTTGGGGTTTGTAAGGGTTTGGGGCTTTTCGGATTTTAGGTTGTTTTGGGTTTAGGGTTTGTGGATTTTCGGGTTTAGGGTTTTAGGTTTTCGGGTTTGTTTTTGTATTTTTTGGTGTAGGTACTTTCGAAATCCTCCCAGGTGTTTGCCTTGTGCACCTGACAGGCTTAACATCAGAATCCGAAATGGCGTTGGGGTTTTGGTTGCTGAACATCTTGTATGGATACACAAACATACACAACACCTGTTCGAGGGATTCTAAAGCAGCGTTGACCCCCTGAACCCTGAACCCCCTGAACCTTAAACCCCACACCGCCTAAACCCCAAATCGGTTTCGGCTTTTCCCCAAGCGTCTCAGTCTGCGTCCCTGGAGAAGCAGACGGAGTATGCTGGAAAGGTTCTGGCGCCTTGGAAACGACTTTTGGGGGTTTAGGGTTTTGGGGCTAGGGGTTTTGGGGCTAAGGGTTTTTGGGGCTTAGGGCTTCGGGTTGTGGGTTGTAGGGATTTAGGGCTCTCGTGTTTCGGGTTTTTGGATTGGGGGGGGGGGGGGGGGGGGGTTCATTCTAAACCCTAAACCCGAAAGGTTCCCTTTTTGTGAACCCTATGGAGCACAGAAAGGGTTTGCTTTTTGAATTCAGGGTTTCATTTGTGTTTTACTTCTGGCGGACCGAGCCCTAAACCGTAAACCCTGCATTATTACAAAAAGCAAATTGATTTTTGAATTATCACTATTAATATGAGTAATAAATATGCAAATTTTAGTAGTCTTTTCATATTTCTATCAGTACTGTTATTTATGAATACTATTATTGTGTTGATTGCTAACATTATTGTTAGATAAAATATTGCAAGGATGCGTATGAATCTTTTTATTAAAATAGTTTGTCATTGTGGTTATGATTGTGCTTATTCTTCTAATTCTAATTCTTATTCTTTTCTTTTTATCATTCTTATTGTTGTTCTTATTCTTATTGTTATACTGTTATACATATATAATATGTATATATATATACAATAAATATATATATATATATGTTTATACATATGTGTGTATGTGTGTATGTATATGTATGTATGTGTGTCCGGAAAACGCTCCCCTCCGTCGTTTTAATGTACAAGTTTAGGATTACATCAAGGACTGTTAGAAAAGTAATCATTCACAAACCCTAAACTCGAAGCCCTGAACCCAAACCCCTCAACTGATCAACTGAAGAACTGTCTTTGGAGTTGCCGGATCCGAGTTGTCGATCAGGAGATTGCTGCCCCTCGCCGACGAGAGTGCGAGGACGCCGAGGGCGTTGGGCGTTAGGGCATTGGGGCCGACTCCCGTATGCAATCAACGCCATTAATGCATCCGACCACCATGCTACCAGAAAGGCGTGAGCAGCAACACATTCTTGTGCAGCATCAAGCCTGACCACACGCCCCAGACTCCTCAATCCCCGAAGACTTGTTTAGGGTTTAGGGTTCAGGTTGTAGGGTTTAGGGTTTAGGGTTTGGGGTTTAGGGTTTAGGGTTTAGGGTTTCGGGCTTAGGGTTTAGGGTTTAGGGTTTACACACCCAACCCCTGCAACCTCAAAGGCCCAGCGGTGCTGGGGTTGTTGCCTTAAACCCCAACGGCGCAGGTTGTGCTGCCGTCCTTGCAGGAGGCAGAGGACCCCTGCCGCCAACTTCATCCTGCTGGCTTTTTTGGGGGTTTAGGGCTTTCGGTGTTTTGAGGTTTGGGGGTTTTGGGTTTTTGGGGTTTAGGGGTTTCGGGGTTTAGTGGCCCAGGGTGGCAAAAAAAAAAGGTTGTATGGGGCTAGACCTAAAACCGACACCCTAAACCCTGTGAATCCCAAAAAGCCAAAAAGCCCTGAAACCTCAAACTCAAGCCCTCAAGGAAGCTCGCAAAATCTTGGGACGGCCGAAATCCTGCAAGCATCAGACAGCCGTAAACTAAACCCCTGAAAGCCCCAAACCCTAAACCCTGAAATGCATGAAGCCCCTGAACCCCAAAACGCCACTAAGGCCTGAAACCCGAAGCGCCCACAAAACCCCAAAAGCTCTTTAGGGTTTAGGGTTTAGGGATTAGGACAAAACCTTTATCACCCTAAAGCCCTTTCAATTCAGGAGTCACCAGAGCAGTGGGGCGCGATCCTGACTCTCACTGCCTTTCGGTGAGATGAGGGCCTGAGGGCCAGGGTGTTTCTAGGGGGTAGTTCCAGGGGCCTTTAATATGGGTGTTTGGGGTTTAGGGCTTAGGGTTTAGGGTTTTGGGGTTTAGGGTTCAGGGTTCAGAGTTTAGGGTTTAGGGTTTAGGGTTTAGGCTTTAGGTTCATGGGACCTCCCTCTACCCTCTCTAAGGGGTTCTGAAGTATGGGTCCTTGTGTTGTGCAGGGTATATAGGGGGTATATAAGGGGTCCCCTTTTAAGGGCCCATATCAAGGGACCATTTAACTACCCCTAAGAGTGTTTGTGTTTTGGGGTTTAGGATAAGTTTTTTCGGGCTTCAGGGTGTCGAGTTTTTGAGGCTTGCAAGTTCTTGAGTTCTTCGGTTTAGGATTGGGATGTTCCCCCTTCTCCTAGAACAGTCCTTAATAGGGACCAAGGGTTTGAGGTTCTCGTGTTTGGGGCTCAAGTGTGTCGGGGTCTGCAGGCCGAGGGTTACATCTGAGGACCCTAAACCCTAAACGCTAAACCCTAAGCCCTAAACCCTAAATCCCAAAACCACACCCTAAACCCGCCAAGGTCATCACCTCCTACGCCGCGCCCTTCGCCCCCGCCGTGCGGAGCGTCCTTCTCAAGGAGCTGAAAGAGGTCCTTCCTCGAAGCTTTTAGGTAGGGTTTGGGGTTTGAGGTTTGGGGTTTGGGGTTTGGGGTTTGGGGTTTGGGGTTTGGGGTTTGGGGTTTGGGGTTTGGGGTTTGGGGTTTGGGGTTTGGGGTTTGGGGGTTGGGGTTTGGGGTTTGGGGTTTGGGGTTTGGGGTTTGGGGTTTGGGGTTTGGGGTTTGGGGTTTGGGGTTTGGGGTTTGGGGTTTGGGGTTTGGTTTGGGGTTTGGGGTCTGGGGTTTGGGGTTTGGGGTTTAGGGTTTGGGTTTCAGGGTTTAGGGTTTAGGGTTTGGAATTCAGGGTGCAGGGTCTCAGGGTTTCGGGGTTCAGCCTATTTAACTGCTGGAATTTGAGGGTACTTACAGTATCTTTGTAGAGGGATAATACTCGTAATGCCTGGGGCCTCCTTTACCTCGGGCATTTTCCCTGGAAGGTTCGGCGTTAAGGTGGCGTCAGGGGGTTACGCCGTACCTTAAGAACACAAAACCTGCTTTTTTTGTAGGGTTCCCAAGATTCCTGTAAGGGGACTTCTTCTACGAACCTACAAAAAAGTGTGTTTTTGGGCTCTTCAGGTGTGGGACCTACAGGCATTACGGCTTGGGAGATTAAGTCACCGAAGCTCGGGTTTAGGGTTTAGGGTTTAGGGTTTAGGGTTTAGGGTTTAGGGTTTAGGGTTTAGGGTTTAGGGTTTGGGGTTTAGGGTTTAGGGTTTAGGGTTTAGGGTTTAGGGTTTAGGGTTTAGGGCTCCTTCCGCCAGGTGTTGGCCGACTCGGGCGTGCCCTCGCCTCCCAACCTCTTCACCAGCTCCCTGGATGCCGAGAGAAAAAAGCCCCCCAAGGTTCTATGGCCAAAGCCCGGAGAGATGTGGTGACAGGGTTTAGGGTGTAGGGCCTTTAGAGTTTAGGGCCTTTAGGGTTTAGGGTTTCGGGTTTAGGGTTTAGGGTTCAGGGTTCAGGGTTCAGGGTTTAGGGTTTAGGGTTTAGGGGCTCAGAAATCCTAACCCTTGAACCCTCGTACCCCTAAGCATGCAGCTGGACCCGCCGGAAAGTGACTTCCCACGCCGAGGCATGTACTTGCAGCATCTTTTACCGCTCTCCTTCCTGCAGAAGGCCTGGCAGATTCTGGGTTCACGCTATACGGCCCAAACCCTCAGAGGCGCGTGCGTTCGCACGCACGCAAGTGCGCAACTGTGCGCGCATGCATCCCCACACACACACAAACAGAGGGTTGTTTTAGGGGGTTTAGGGCAATATGTAACAGACGAAAAAACAGCAGTGTGTTTTGTGGGAGGGTGGATATCCGGACGCCAGGATGCCGGCTCAAGAATCTTCACTTGAGAGCATGGGGCTTTTGTTCAGGGTTTTACAATTTGAAGGCGCAGGAGCTTTCGGTGATGGCCTGTCCTGTTTCTTCGGCCCTGAAGGGCATATGGTTGAGGCATTGGGGGTTTCAGGGTTTAGGGTTCTAGGTTAGAAAAGCCTACAGCTTTAAGCACCAAGCACCTGCACCAACCCGAACTCCCTAAACCACCCCACTAAACCCTAAACTCTAAACCCTAAACCCTCCGCCCGGGGCTCTTATCCGCCAACACGGCTCGGTGGGGGAGCAGGTTTGTGTTGGGGACCCGTTTCCCTCCATTCCTCCCATGAGCATCGGTTTAGTTTCCTAACCCTAAACCCTAAATCCTAAACCCTAAAACCCTAAACCCCAAACCCCAAACCCCAAACCCCAAACCCCAAACCCCAAACCCCAAACCCCAAACCCCAAACCCCAAACCCCAAACCCCCAACCCCAAACCCCAAACCCCACACCCCAAACCCCAAACCCCAAACCCCAAACCCCAAACCCCAAACCCCAAACCCCAAACCCCAAACCCCAAACCCCAAACCCTAAACCCTAAACCCTAAACCCTAAACCCTAAAGCACAGCCACATGAGAGGCGACCACGGCATGGCCTCAAAGCCATCTGCTGCAATCCACACTCGCCTTGGAACTGCGCCTGAGCTCTTTTGAGGGTTTAGGGTTTAGGGCTAGGGTTTAGGGTTTGGGGTTTAGGGTTTAGGGTTTGGGGTTCAGGTTTTAGGGTATGGGGATTAGGGTTTTCGGGATTGAGGGTCGGGATTTCCAGGGTTCAGGGCTTGAGGGTTTCCATGCTGGAGGTTTGCTCGCCGCGGAAGGAGGGCCTAAACCCTAAATCCTAAACCCTAAACCCTAAGCCCTAAATCCTAAACCCGTTCCCTGAACCCTATGAATCCTAAACCCTCAAGACAGAGTAAATAGAAATTGTATGTGGTAGCATTGTGAAATTATCCAAGATTTTGACGAAACAGCTGACAAGACCAGCCTCAGCAAATTAATCCACACGGGCTCTTGGGAAGCCACCCTAAATTTAGGAGCCTCCTGCTCAGGCCACCGACCCACGAGGCCATAAACCTCTCAACGCCCAAAGCTCAAATCCCCCCAACCCGAAGCCCTGAACCTTAAAAAACTCTGCAAGTTGTTTTGGGGGCAAGTGTCTTGGCCTGGCTGCTGTTTTTTGGGGGGGTGGGTGGGCTGGGGTGGGTGTGAACCGCCTATGGTCGGTGCGTTTACGCCGTGGGTGGCGGGGTCCTCTGAAAAAAGTTGTGCACCGACCCCCTACCCGCGCCCCCCCCCCCCCCCCCCCGCCCCCCCCCCCCCCCCCCCCCCGGTTTTAAGCTTTTATGGGGTGTAAGGGAGGGGAGGGGGAGGGTTCCCTCCCCCAAAACCATCCAACACGGTGGGCGGACCCTAAACTACTAAACCCTATTTAATTAAACCCTAAACCCTAAACCCTAAACCCAGGCCGGCCCGGAGGCCTCAAACGGCACTAGGTTCTAAAGGGGGAGACTTCAGGCCCCACCGAGCCCCTACACCCCAACCCTAAACCCTAAACCCTAAACCCTAAACCCTAAACCCTAAACCCTAAACCCTGCACCCCAAACCCCAAACCCTAAACAAGTCTTCGGGGTAGGGAATCATGGACTCGGGCCTCCTGCCTCTAGTCTGTTTAGGATTTGTAGGGTTTAGGGTTTTGGGTTTTGGGTTTTGGGGTTAGGGTTGCTGGGTTGAGGGCTTTGTCAAAATTGGATACGGATTGTGTCCCGAAAAGCTTTGACCGAAACGTGTTGGCGCTTTTTTGCTTTTAGGAACCTGGGCTCACACTTTTGGTGTGAGGAGGGGTTTAGGGTTTAGTGTGAAATCCTACATAATCATAGTATGCTGCACACAAAAAACCCTTTCTCACTAAATATGTAGCGTCACCAACTCCCTGACATGAACTCTTCCCTCACAACACCCTAATATTAATATTTCGCTTCTGTGCCAGGTGAATCCCCCGAGGACACCCCCCCCCCAACCCTCAACCGACCACCTCAACAAGACGTACTCACTTCTGGGCAACGCGTTTGGGGGAGGGTCTCCTGAATTCCCTAAACCCCAAACACCAAACCTAACCCTAAACCCCAAACCCCTCTAACCCTAAACCCCAAACTCCTCCAACCCTAAGTCCCGAACCCCTCTAACCCTAAACCCCAAACCCCTCTAACCCCAAACCCCTCAATTCTAAACCCTAAACCCTAAACCCCAAACCTCTCTAAGCCTAAACCCTAAACCCCACACCTCTCTAACCCTAAACCCCAAACCCCTGGCTAAACCCTAAACCCCTGAAACCCCTGAAACCCCCAAGGTCCGGAAGCCTTTGCTCCCTGATTTTCGACCCCTTCGGCTCGGGATACGACTGGCTCCAGGCCCCAGCTTTTGGGGCAAATTTAGGGTTTAGGGTTTAAGGTTTCGGGTTTAGGGTTTAGGGTTTAGGGTTTAATGTGAACGTCGCTTTAATAACCCCCCCCCCCCAATCTTGTTTTAGTCCCCGGGGTTTGGAGGGGTGGAAACAAAGAGGGGGTGTCAATAATGCGGATTCTGGGGGTCTGGGGTCCCCTCGCTGAAATTTATTATTGCCACCCCTTTATTATTGTCATTTTGGAGGCCCGCAAGGGGTACCCTTTCCGGACTTGTTTTCGAGCCCCGGCGGATAGGGATTTAGTAAGGAAATTTTGCTTTCAGACCTCTGGTGGCTTCCTGAATTCCAGGACCCGAAAGCTGAGACATCTTAAGCTTAAGGGATTCTTATCTGAAGCTTTGGAAGAACACCTGCTTCTCTGAAGAAACAGGCCTGAAGCAGCAGCTTCTCGCAGTTCTGGAGCTGCAGCTATCTCAAAAGGCACCTGCTTCTCTGAAGAAACAGGCCTGAAGCAGCGGTTTCTCGCAGCTCTGGAGCTGCAGCAATCTCAAAAGACAAGCAATCTCCAAACGAAATCTGTTTCTCGAAAGGCTGGGCCTCGGAGCTCTTTCAAGCCAGCTCAGCTGAAAAGTCTTCTTTGCAATGGAACTCTTATGCCTTTTAAGTAAAATGTCCGATTCCTGGCCGGCCAAATCTTACTATTGTCGCCCCATTATTATTTCACCGGACCCCCCTATATAGACTTGTTTACACACATCAGCCCGAAAACCTCCCGTGATGGAAAGTAGTCTTGGGCTGGGGCCCTCTGGCCCGGCGAATATTACTATTACCACCCCATTTATAAATCTGATGTTTACATTAGGGTTTAGGGGTTCAAGGTTTAAGGGTGTAGAGTTGAGGGCTTAAGGGTTTAGAGCTTAGGCCTCAAGGGCATATACTGTAGAGTTTTGGGGTTAGTGGTTTTTGGCCTTGGGTTTAAGGACGTTGCACTTCACGGGTTGAGGGTTTAAGGTTTTAATGTTTAAGCCCTACAAAATAATCCTGAGAGGGGGGGGGGGGGGCGCGTTGAAGCAGAACGGCGGGGGCACCGAAAGCAGTCTGCAAGGTTAACAACTCCTCTCCTTGAAGCCTCAATCCTCAAATCGGATTTCGGGTTTAGGGATTGGGGTTTAGGGTTTAGGGATCAGGGTTTCGGGGTTGGGGTTTAGGGTTTAGGGTCGAACCCAAACCAGCAAGTTTCCTAGCAGCAGGATCTTCATACCCAACGGAATCCGGCTGCGCGCGGCGGCACCGGAGATCGCATCAGCAGTGAATCACTGGCTGCACACAAGGTATAGTAGGCTTAGGATTTAGGATTTAGGGTTTTGGGTTTTGGGTTTACGGAGTCTATCGAGGGCTAAGGATTTGAAGCGTTTTTTTTTTGTGGGGGGGGGGGGGGGGGGGGGGGGGGGGGGGGTTCAGGGTCCAGGGTCTGGGGTTTGGGGTTTATGGATATAGGGATGGTAGGATGTCGCGCTAGGGGATTCTGTGCCCTCCTAGCGCTAAATCCTAAGGCTTTGGAGGGTTTAGGGTTCATAGACAGCTTCAGCAAGAAGAAGGCGCATTGCATTGTCACGTCCCCGATTCGCTGACACCGAGGAGTTCGACAAGCACCTGCAGAGGCTTTCCGATGTTCGGGGCGAGTTCAGGGTTTAGGGTTTAGGGTTTCGGGTTTAGGGTTTAGGGTTTAGGGTATAGGGTTTAGGTTCTGGAATTGCATAAACTGTTCGAGCTCGTGCAGAAATAATTCTTCTACTTCGAAGCACCACACCGAGCCTCTCTGAAAGCCTCGCCGAAGGGCCTGAAGTTGCAAGGCTGAGGCCCCTGAACCCGAGCATTTAATTCCCTCCCCCCTAATATTCAATACTCCCCCCCCGCCCCTCATAAACGGGTTTAGGGTTTAGGGTTTAGGGTTTAGGGTTCAAAAACTATAACTATCATGGGAGTATTTCATATGAGGGGGTAGGGGGGTTTAGGGGGGAGGGGATTGCAGTTCGGGGGGCCAAGGGACCCCTTCATATACTTCGAATATGGCCCCTATACTATCTTGGGGATCTTCAGAAAGGGTCCCCAAAACTCAAGGGTACTGAAGGGTCCGAGGTAGAACCCCTAGAGCGTAGGAGTTTGATGTGAGGGGTTCTATGGGGCTTCATGGCTTTAGGGTTGCCCGAACCCCTCTGTGATGACAGCTGCTGGCCCTAAACCCTGAACCATAAACCCTAAACCCTAAATCCTAAACCCTAAGCCCTAAACCCTCCACTGGCCTGTGGGAGGCTGATGGAGTCTCGTGCCCGAGAGCCAGGCGCTTCTTTGAGACGTCAAACCCCACCGGCCCCAGACCTGAATCCTCAACCCTACACCCTAAACCCTACTACCCTTGGGCCCCCGACACCCGAAACTCTGAACCCTCAACCCCACTACCCTTAAAGTCATGAAACCCTAAGCCTTCAACCCTGCTACATCCCTTAGACCCGGAGCCCTAAACCCTAAACCCTAAACCCCAAACCCCAAACCCTAAGCTTCAGAATTCTTTCTTTTTTCCGAGCCTCGACCCCACGGCGAGTTCGAGGAGCGCAGCCAAACTTCGAAGAGGAAGACGATGAGAAGGAGGACGCTCGAGTTTAGGGTTTAGGGTTTAGGGTTGAGGGTTGAGGTTTTAGGGTAGGGTTCAGGTTTTGGGTGTTTAAGGTTTAGGGTTTGGGGTGTTCAGGGTTTTTTTCGGGCGTTTCCGGTGTTAAGGGTTAGGGTTTTTTAGGGTTTTTAGGGCGTTTAGGGTTTTAAGGGTGTTTAGGGTGTTTAGTTTTGTGGGTTAAGTGTTAGGGGGTTAGGGGGTTATTGTTTGGGTCTTTAGGGTTTAGGGTTTGAGGGTTTAGGGTTGAGGGTTAAGGGGTTAGGGTTTGGGGTTTAATGGTTTAGGGTTTTGAGGGTTTGAGGGTTTAGGGTTTTTAGGGTATTCAGGGTTTAGGGTAAGGGTTTTTATGGTTTGAGAGTTTGGGGTGTTTAGGGTGTTTAGGATTTAGGTTTTGTGGTTTAGGGTTTAGGGTTTAGGGTTTAGGGCTAGCGTTTAGCTTCTCTTTCGGTCTTTGCCATAGCTCATTTTCCGATCTCCGTGGTCAGCCCAAACCCGAAACTTAAAAACACTAATTCGACTCAGGATTGTGGGCGGTAGCCCTAAACCCGAAACTCTAAACCCTAAACATCCCTGGATTGTACTTTCTCACCTCCTCCAACGGTCGGAGCACAGCATCTGGGGCCCAAACAAGGGAGTTTAGGTTAGGCCTTAGGGGTTCAGGGTTTCGGGTTTAGGGTTTAGGGTGGTTTCAGCATGAAACCATTCCCAGCTGAGCTAGAGCAAGAGCAGTTCAGACGCCTTCGCAACCCTAAACCCGAATCCTAAACCCTAACCCTAAACCCTAAACCTTAAACCCTAAATCCTAGCCCTAAACCCTAAACCCTAAACCCTAAACCCTAAACCCTAAACCCTAAACCCTAAACCCTAAACCCTAAACCCTAAACCCTAAACCCTAAACCTGTCCTCCCACGGAAG
This sequence comes from Symbiodinium natans, assembly GCA_905221605.1. Classification (NCBI taxonomy): domain Eukaryota; class Dinophyceae; order Suessiales; family Symbiodiniaceae; genus Symbiodinium; species Symbiodinium natans. The sequence goes on from CAJNDS010002633.1 coordinate 250,599, forward strand.
GATTGGGAGGATCTGCCGCAGCCGAAGTCCACGGACCAGGCACCTCACACGTTAAGGTTGGTGTCCCGGCTACTTGAAGTTTTAGGGTTTAGGGTAGGCAAAATTAGGGTTTATCACCTATTGTAACCCAAGTTACCCTGCGTATAAGCCCATTTATGACTACCCGTGAACCTCTGAGTAGCCCTTTTTTGTCCTACAAGGGACCATGACAAAGGGTTCGGGGTTTAGGGGTCTTGGTCTTAAGGTTAACAAGGGGTACCCCTTTTCCCCGTTTCTGTTCTCCCTAGCCCTAAACCCTAAATCCCTAAACCCTAAACCGTCACCCCCACCCCCTCTCAAGACTTAAGCCAAAGGGCATCTCCGAAACCCTAAACAAGCTAAGCCCTCTTACGTAGCCAAACCTTGGGGGTACTTGGAAATGATTTTTTATTTTGGGGTACCATCATTCCTAAGAAACAGCAAAAACATAATTTCTGCTAGGGTTCCAAGTTCAGTATAGAAACGTTGACTGTGCACTTACTTTTGGCGGGTTGCTTCCCATTCGCGACAAAAGAAAGTCAAGCTTGGTCCTTACATGATGGAAGCTGTTGAGCATACGTGTTTACTTTCCTACTAGTTGCTTAAGAACCCCCCCCAAAAAAAATAATAATCCCTATAGTACCCTTATAAGGAAGAAGATTTTTTTGGAGGGGGGGCTCTTAAGCAATTGGTAGTTTCTGAGGGTTCTCGTCAAGCTCAGCACACTGGGCGGCTACACCTTCGGTGGCCCCCTTTTGTCGAGGCGATGCTGACGCGCATGCAGCCGAGCCCGCCAGGCCAGGCGAGCCGCGTCGCGGTTCGTTCCACACGCACGTGGCTCGGGTGGCGGCCCTGCAGCTGGCGATGGAGCCCACCGCAAGTGACGTTTCTAGGGGTGTTCCGCTAGAATGCCTCCAAGAAGCCAAACTGGACGACTTTTCCGCCAGTTCCACCATCTCGGCAATGAGCCCGGAGGACACTCGGGTTTCGAGGAGCTTCGTCAGCTTCGTGATACAACAGAGCTCCTACACATTGCTGGCGCGTCGTACCCTGCGCCCCAGACCCTAACCCCTAAACCATAAGCCCTATGTGTCCCGAAATGCCCGTGGCCTGCTTTTCGAGACATGCAGATTGAGTCCCCTTCGCGCTTAGAATCATAGCTCAACCAATCTTGAGCAGGTCTTGGGGAGACTTTAGTGAGAAGGGTTTGGGGGCTTCGACCCCACATTCTTGCGTAGGATGTAGCACTTAGGGTTTAGGGTTTAGGGTTTAGGGTCTAGGGTTTAGGGTTTAGGGTTGAGGGTTGAGGGTTTAGGGTTTTCCTATGGAAGGACTGCCTTCAACCCCTGGTGGCCTCGGGAAGCGAAGCGCCCGAGATGTTGACCCGCGCCCTGGCAGCTCATTGTCTGAGGGTTTGGGGTTTAGGGCTTAGGGTTTAGGGTTTAGGGTTTAGGTCTTTGGGGTTAAGGGTTAAGGGTTAAGGGTTTAGGTCTTTGGGGTTAAGGGTTTAGGGTTTAGGGTTTGGGGTCGGGGGGGGGGGGGGGGGGGGGGGGGGTCATGATAAGGTAGGCCTCTGAAAGTATTTCGTACTTTGGCTGATTAGGTTGAAGAGGCTGGGGATGAGGGCGATATTTCAGGAATCATATGCAGCAAGTATCATGAGGCAACCCTCAACCCTGCAACCAACCCACAACCCTAAACCACCAAACCCCAAAGCCCGAAACTACTGCACCCACAACCCTGAACTACTAAACTCACAACCCTCGCTACTCAACCCAAAGCCCTAAACTAAACCCAAAACCCTAAACTTAACCATTTGGAGGGTCGTAGTTCACAGCAAACCCTACACCCTAAACCCTGAACCCTAAACCCTAAGCACTAAACCCTAAACCCTAAACCCTAAACCCTAAACCCTAAACCCTAAACCCTAAACCCTAAACCCTAAACCCGAAACGTAGTTCAGAGCAGCCTTTGGCTCCAAGGCAAGCTGCAGTTCTGTATGCAGGAGGGCTTCACCATGACACCAGAATGCAAGGGTCGAGGGTGCAGGGTTGAGGGGTTTAGGGTTTAGGGTTTAGGGTTTAGGGTTTAGGGTTTAGGGTTTAGGGTTTAGGGTTTTGCGTCTGTAGGGGTTTTCGGGCTTAGGACCTTAATGTCAAACGTTCCTAACTTCGAAAAGAATAGTTGGGTCGGGTGGGGGGCGGGGACAGCAGTTGCCTGAACCCGAAACCCTAAGCCCTAAGCCCTAAGCCCTAAGCCCTAAACCCTAAACCCTAAACTCTAAACCCTAAACCCTTTCCAGGGGACCTTGGGTTAAACCTCCTCTGTGATGCAGATCTAAAGGCCCCCTGGTCGGGTTTAGGGTTTAGGGTTTTGGGTTTTGGGATTTGGGTTTTGGGTTTTGGGTTTAGGGTTTAGGGTTTTGGGGCATTGGGAGAAGGGTCACGTGAGAAAGTGTGCCTCGTGGTTGTTTTGAGACACGTATTTGAAAAACTCTGAAATCCTAAGCCCTAGATCTTAAAGGCTGAGGAGAGGATTTGGGGTGTACGTCTCTTCCTTGCTCCCTTTATCATCGAGAGCAGTGCCACTGCCGCCTGTGTCGGAACCACTTACTGTTGGTTAGAAGGGAATGAAAGAATGAACTACTACTAGTGTAGTTATTATTGCCACCATTCTTTCATCCCCTCCGAACCAACAGTAAGTTGTCGGAACCACCCTAAACCCTAAACCCTAAACCCTAAACCCTAAACCCTAAACCCTAAACCCTAAACCCTAAACCCTAAACCCTAAACCCTAAACCCTAAACCCTAAACCCTAAACCCTAAACCCTGCACCAAGGATCATTCGTTTGGAGGACTTGGCTCCGTTGCACGGCTTCGTTGGGACTCTGCTCGTCTTGTTGTCAGGCCGGGCTTCTTAGACTGCACCCTAACCCTGGAACCCTAAACCCTAAACCCTAAACCCTAAACCCTACAACGTTAACCGCACTCTTGGCCTTCGGAATGTGGGCTCAACTTGCCTGCTTCTACAAAAAGAGATGAGAAGGAGTTCGCCAACCCGGTTTAGGGGTTTAGGGGTTTAGGGGTTTAGGGGTTTAGGGGTTTAGGGGTTTAGGGGTTTAGGGGTTTAGGGGTTTAGGGGTTTAGGGGTTTAGGGGTTTAGGCGTTTAGGGGTTTAGGGTTTTAGGGTTTTAGGGTTTTAGGGTTTTAGGGTTTTAGGGTTTTAGGGTTTTAGGGTTTAGCATTTAGGTTTAGGGGGCTTCAATCGCGAACCCACGCAGACCGAGCCTAAACCCAAACCGCAAAAACACCAGAACAAATATCTCGATTAATATGGTTGCCGTCTCGTATGCATTTCAAATACCGAACCCCAAACCCCTAAACCGTCAGCCGGTCTTCTGATATGGGTCCGTTCTTACATGAAAGCCCTGGCTAGAGCCTCTTAACGCCATTAACCCCTCAACCCTGGCCTAAACCCTAAACCCTAAAAAACCCACTTTTGTGTGTAGAGCTTAGGGTAGTTCAACCTGGTCCTCGACCCTAAACCCTAAACCCTAAACCCTAAACCCCAAACCCCAAACCCTAAACCCTAAACCCTAAACCCTTTAGAGGGAAGCGGGTATCGGTGTCCTTTAAAGCTTCCTGGTCGGCCAGGCGCCTCGAACCAGGCGCAGCTCAGCAACTGGGCTCGATACCACTGGATTGTTTTAGGGTTTAGGGTTTAGGGTTTAGGGCTCAGGGTTTAGGGTTTTAGGGTTTTAGGGTTCAGGGTTTAGGGTTTAGGGTTTACGATTTTTGGTTTTTAGGGTTTCTGTGCTTCGGGAATCTCAAGGGACTGAAGGAGGGACCCTTCAACGGGACCTTATCGCCAGGGTCTCTCTCAACCCTGCCGTCCACCACCTGTCAAACAGCAAGAGAACAACATGAAGAAGCGAATAATGAGAGAACAACAGCAGAAAACGAAGAACACGGCCGAAGGAAGGACATACGCAAGGAAGACAAACACTAAAGCCGGAAGGAAGGAAGGCAGGAAGGAAGGAACAAACGAACGAAGACAGACCTGTGATTTTCGATATGTAGGGGGCTACTTAGGTATATGAAACAGGGTTTATATTTCTGTTATTGGTGAGTGTTATATAAGGTTCCTTTTTACAATTGGTGAGTGTGTATATATATATAGGGTGTCCTTTTGGGGATACAACTAGGGTTTAGGGTTGAGGGTAAGCTCGGAATAATCCCTAATAGTATTCCCTTATGGTCCCTATATACATATGCTATAATACCTAATAGTCACCCCAAAACCCTGCTTTAATTTTTATGCTCCCATATTGGTATTTCGGGGTTTTTCGGAAATCAGGATCGAGGGGACAGTGGGGTTTAGGGTG
>CAJNDS010002633.1:260000-285000 GCA_905221605.1 Symbiodinium natans
GGTTGAGCATTATTTCATGGTGCCAAGCGCTCTGTGGTCCACGTGCCATATCGCACCAGAGCTGCATCTGGCAGAGGAGGGTGTAGTTGGGCAGCTCTGATCTACGATGGGCCCGCAAAACCCGAACTCTAAACCTTTGCGCTTCAGGGTTTAGGGTTTGGGGTTTGGGGTTTAGGGTTTAGGGTTTAGGGTTTAGGGTTGAGGGTGTGGGGTTTAGGGTTTAGGGTTTAGGGTTCAGGGATTAGGGTTTCTAAGGTTGGAGCCCACCCCCCTAGACAGGAAAGCGCTCAAAGCCGAAGACGCGGGGATCCTTTCCAAAAACCTGGACCTCTAAACCCTAAGCTAGGGAGGGTTCAGGGTATAGGGTTTAGGGATTTAGCATGGTTTGGGTTCATAGACCAATCATCGCAGTTGTGTGTGTGTGTGTGCGTGTTATAATCGCAGTTGGTTCGGTTTACAAGGTATACGAAGGCTGTGAACAGAGGCGGTTCCAGGACCAGTCAGCTCAGTGAAGCTTCAACGCGGTGTTTTTCAAGAGTTGAAGTTTTTTCCCCTGGAACCCCCCCCCCCCCCCCCGCCTCAAACCCATAAGCTCAAACACATTGAACCCTGAACCCGAAACCCTAAACCCTAATTGCTGGTGTGAACCAGCAGGCTGAGCAAAAGAACCCAGTGGAGTGATCAATTCCCTGGCTTCTAAATCCCCAGCTGACATGGCTCACACAAACGCGGAGTGACTCTTTTACACACGGCAAACAACAGAAAGAAAGACCTGAAGATCTGTGACGTCTGAACTACTTAGGCTACGGCACCTACAGGCTAAATGCTGTAAATGCTTGAAAGACATGCTCATGACCCTACTGTGCTTGGGCCTGCATGAGCAACATGACAAAGTTTAAACTACCTGACGGGCCTGCTTAAGAGGAATACGCTTCAACACTCCTCCTTCGCGGCCTCGCCAGGGGACAGCGACCTACACTACCCTACTCCTCTGCAGGTCCTGCCCGTCAGGGTGGAGATTGCTCCCTACCCTATGGCGCTCAGAGCAAACTGCAAATTGCAGTGCAAAAGAGGAAAAACTTGGCATGAATGCGCGATGCGATGCACATCCTGCCCGTCAGGGCGGAGTAGTACCTACCCTGTGCTATGCGTGGTGTGATCTGGTGCACGCCGGTGGCACCGCTGACACACCTCAAATGTGCAAAGATTGGATGACCTTGCAATTGCAGGACAGTCCTTGGTGCGATGGAGCTTCTCCCCCTCAGGGACAGCAAAGTAACGAGTTGGCGCTCCAGCTTCTGGCTGCCTGCGTGCGGAAAGTTCGGCCTCGATCAGTGCTGTGGATTCGGCAAAGAGAGTGGCGTCTCAGGCACCACTTGGCAAGCTCCCACACGGCAATAAAACCAATGCCTACAAAACCCACAAGCAACATGAACATGAGATCCGTGCTTAATTCAACCTGATGTACATCTCCCTCCTCTTCATCAAAGAGCTCAGGCTGACACTTGGCACTTTGGATCTGCATCATTGCAAGCAAAAGGAAAAGCAACTTGATCTGCGGATACTGAGGGTGGGTAGGCAGGTCGGCAGCCACAGCTTCCGCTTGGCGGGGGTCCTCTGGACAGTGCTCGAGCAAACCCCAAATGGCTGCGAGCTCGAGGATCCTCGCTGCAGGAAGCGCTTTCGTGAGGAGGTCTGCAGCCTGCTCCACACCAGGGCAGTAAACGGGGATTATCTCTCCTGCCTCATACTGCTCTCGCAAATAGTTGGCGCGCACCTTCAAGTGGCGGGTTCGCCAAGACCCTTGGCCAATGGCGATAGCAAGCGCAGACTGAGAGTCAACCTTCAAGGTCTTACCCAAGTTAAAGACCCCAAACTCACCCAGCATGGCTCTGCTGACTGTAGTGCAACGACGGCATCAAGTCCTGCGACGAGCTCGGACTCTGCAGTGCTGAGTGTGACAAACGACTGCCTAGCGGAACGCCAACAGACAGGAGAGCCGTAGAGGAAGACAACCCAACCAGTGTGCGAGCGATTGCCGTCTGGCGCAAAAGAGGCATCGCTGTATGCAACTAAGCCCGTGTCATCTGCGTCAGCAGTGAGAGCAAAGGCTTTGGTTTGCTGCACGTATGCAAGTGCCCTTTCAGCGATGCGTGCAGCCCTTTCGGGCGCCTTTGTGCTCAACGTAGCAAGGACACAAGCGGTGAACGCGAGATCCGGCCTCGTTCGCTGGCTCAGCCACAAGATTTCTCCGGTCAGCCTCTGGGCTGTACGAACTGACTCCTCGGTGGGAGACTCATCCGTCAGGAGAGTGTCAAAGGACACCAAGTCCCTTGGGCAAGGGATCTTACCCAGTGCAGTGGGCTTGACGTTGTTGAGGCGTAGCAGCTCCTCTGCATAGGCCTGCTGTGACAGAACAAACCCTAAACCCTGCACTAGGATCTCAACCCCTAGAAACCTTAACGGCTGGTGCGGCGTGGCAAGTGTGAGGGGCGTCGTTTTCCAGATCGACTGGATAGCCTTAGCGAGAGCCTCGATGACTTCAGCACATCCAGCAAGTAGGAAGTCATCAACGTAGGTGATTAAACCTCCCACGACTTGACCATCACTGGTTTGCACGACGCGCCACCAGTTCGTGTCTAACTTGCCCCTGAGTAGCTGCAGCTCAACCCCGTTGGCCATGCATCTAAGGTTAAGAAGCTGAGAGTCCCTAAAGTCTGACCACAGCTTTGGTGACTCCCTGAGTCCATAGACGGCGTGTGTGAGGATCCAAAGCTCTCCCTCCTGCGCAAGACCTTGCCGCACAAGGTAGCGCGGCGGCGTTAGGGCAAACACAGGAAACCCGTCACCCTGGGGAATGGGCGTGAGGAGGAACGCTGAGGTTACATCCAAGATGCCTAGCATCCAACCCCTCTTAGAGCTAATGACAACCAAACAACGAAGTGACTCTGCTGCAGCACCTGACGCGTATATTTCGGTGCCAGTGGAAGGGGCATGGTTTCCACACGCAACAAGCCTCGCCTTGCGTTTGAACAAGCTTGCCTGGGTTGCGTGCTCCCCGTTCCCGGGCGTGGCGGTTTGCACGTCAGGCGGCTTAACAGTGAAAACCAGCTTTGCCGGCACAACCCTCACGTCAGTGCGGTGAAGCCAGTTCCCTTTGCGCACCTCGCTAGGCGGCAAACGGTGCACAGCTTTTTCTATGACCCCGATCTCTTTCAGGATTGACGGGATCCACGCTTCACTGTGCTTTTCCGCCTCTCGCGGGTCGACAGTATGAACTATCTGCAGTGGCTCAGTTAAACCACTGAGCAGCTGTTCAATGTCTGGAGTTTACACTGGCTCGGACTTGCAAAGACGCAGGTCCAGGTCGTCAGACCGGAGTGCACACAGTTGCTGGCCACTTTGGGGGTCTGGAAGCCACACCTCCCACTGCACAGGCTGTTCTGGCCAGGACTCCTCCTCGACCTGCGCATGGGGCTTTGGCTCCAGGGTCTGCAGAACGCAAGGTGTCTGCTCGTGCTGCACCGGAGTGTGCTTGAGGTTCCACGAGACCTCTAGCTCTACAGTTCCAGCCTCTACCTTCTGAGTCTCTTTCCAACCCCCACCCTTCTCTACTTTCTTCGGGCAGTCTTCACCTGCTAGCTCTAAGGGACCCTCCTCAAACATGTCAAACACGTCCAAGCGCCTGACATCTTGCTGCGTTGTGAGTGGCAAGCGTGCTGAAGCAGGGAGCGGAAGCCTAAGGACTCGAGGGCTTGGAGCTCAGACTCTGGCACCTTCCCTAAGGTGTTAACGGTGTAGGCTACGAGCACGACCCTTTCACCTTCAAAAGGGGTAGTAGCATGACGGCGTTTGGGGTCCAAGTAGAAGGGCTTGCCTCTCTGCAGGCTGTGCGTTGTGCCCAACCACTTCTTTCCTGTACCGTCAACTCGTTGCTCGACAGAGCCGTGGATAACATCTCCTGCTCGCAGTTCTACCCACAAGTCTCCGCCTTCAGGAGGGAGCTTGAGTGGAAAGACTACGTTGACAGACCCTTCTACATTGTTGTGGTCTGCATGCAAGGACATGGGGTTCGTATTGGACAGCCAAAGACTTGTGAACTCGGCCTCGGGACTTGCAGACAGGAGCGTCGCGGCCATCAGCTCTGTGAGCCAGGGGTAAGAGTTTGTTGCGCTCGTGGTGCCTACTACACCACCGTGTCGGTACAGGCCGGCCTTAAGAGACTGCAGACGGCTGAACTGGACCAAGACCCACATGGCCTCTTCAAGGTCCCAGTCTTCAAGCAGTAACTCTTTTGCGAAACCCTCAAGGTCCACAACACTAAACCGACTAGCCCTAAACTCCTCCTCAACGGCTTCACATTGCTCAGGCGGACACTCACCGTCAGGCAGTGGGAACAACAAAGACTTGCTAACTGCAGGGCTTGACTTCCCACGGAGTCGAGTGCGACTTGCAGGCACGGGCACGCACTCACCTTCCGGCGGTGGAAGAGGAGGCGGCGGCAGAGGTGGCTCGCCAAGCGCTGGCTCGGACTTCCCACGCACACGCCTTGCCGGCTCGAGCGGCGCAGGCTCCCTCACATCGCCCTCAAACACGCGGTCTGGCATCTCTGGCGAATGGAGGCGTGAGCGCACATGGAGTGTTTGGAGGAAACCGTTGCCCACTCTGTCGTTGCGTAGGACGATGTGGCCATCATTCACAGAAGGCGACAACCCCATGTACTTACCATCTACCCACCTATCCCCTAAGTCACCCCTAGAAGGTCCGTAAAACTTAAGTTTCACAGAGCACGGTGCCCCAAACGGAGCTGCAAGCTTGGACTTGAGGCCAAGCTGTTGCGCACGTTGCTGCGATGCCGCAGTGGCCATTGCACATGCCCACAGCTCTGTTCCAACTTCGGCCTGGGCGAGGAGCGTGCGCGCCCTAGCCTTTAACCAGCGGATGGTGTTCTCAGCTGCTCCGTTTTGCTGCGGCGTATCTCCTTCAGCTGTGGTGGTACGCACCCCGTGCTCGTGAAACCAAGCTCGGGTCCTTTTGTTAAAGAACTCCCGACTTCTATCCGAGTGGAAGCGCAGCACAGTAAGGTTCAATGAGCGAAGTTCTAGGAACACTTGTTGTAGCGCCTCTAGCACTGCCTCGCTCTTGTTTGTGTGCAGCGGAACAACAAACACCAACCTAGCTAGGCCTGGCGGAGCTTCAAACTCACACTTGGCCCTTTCCCAAGGGTGTTCTTCCTTGGGTTTGCTTGGTTTGGCCTTGGCCTTTGCGGCTGCTACGCGTAACGCGCCTGCTTCTTTACACGCGTCATTTTCAGACTCACTTGTAGGACCCTCGGGCAGCACATCCTTCCCGTCAGGGCGGTGCTCTGGCTCCGGCGGGCCTTCCACAACAACGTCGGCTAACTCGTCCTCCCCGCCAGGGTGGAGTAAAGGATCATCGAACCCATCAACCTGCGTTGGGTTGGGTTCGTCCTTTGTTCCTTGGAGTTTAGGAAAACGATAGGACGCTGCTAAAAAGTACCGGAACACGGGCGGGTGTTTGCTCCTACCCTCGGGGTCTTTTGCAGGGACTCTGATGGGGCCAGCCACGTCGGCAGACAGGCAATACACATCTGGATGTGTGACTCCTTGATGCCTACGGCCGGTGCCGGCGCCGCGTACGCAAACTCCACAATCCCTACGGTATGGAACGTGGTTATTTTCTACATGTCGTTGCCAGTCCTCGGGCGTCATGCGGCATAGCTGGTAGCGGGGCCAACATTGCAACGCATGAACAACAGCTTGCACAAACTGCGGCGCCCACGCGGCTAAGTCCTTTGAGTCGCCTTTCCATGCCAGTGTAGGACACTCCTTCCGGAGGCCATGCAAGCCCCTCAGGTCAGGAAGGTTGGTGCCTATTGTGGTTGGCTTTGTGGTTGCGTGTCCTAGGGCACCTTGGTCAAAATCGACTTCGAAAAGACCTGCCTCTAATGCATATGCACACCACAAGTTTGTGTGCCAAAACGAGGGAACCTCACCAACCAACGAATGGCCAACAGGAAGATAGCGATCAACAGGCTGAGGTTGCTCAAGTAAGAATGCCACCTGCGACGAATGGTGCACGGACTGACGATGGACACGCCTTCCGGCCGTCGCTGTTGCATGCAAGAACAACATCCGAGCAAACAGCCCCGTGTCATTGTTCACCAACGCACGCTCACTAGCACTGAGATCGCTCAACCCACACGGCTCACTAGGGGACCTCACTGGCCTTGGGCCTCCAGGTTTATGCCGGAGAACAGACATAGTGCGACAAGGAGGGCCACCAATCACTGCTGCAATGCGCCCATCCTTCGCCGCTTTAAGCAGGAGTGACCAAAGTGAAAGACGGTTCAAATCATGCGCTGCGCACTGAGTCACATCAAGCTCCAACACAACTGTGCCATCACGCTCACGCCGTGCAAAGGTCTTATGAGGGCGCGGGCCTGCAAACAAGTGGACAATCCAATGCCTTGACTGCTGTAGCGCCTTCCTCCTCCTCCTGTTGAGGTTGGGCAAAGCACTGCGCAACATGTCCCACAATGACTCGTTGCCCGCATCACCTTAAGGGACCAAACCTCGCAACGCACAACGGGGAACATCAGTGAAGAACGGTGCATTTGCAACAGCGGCGTCACCTGAGCAGGAAACGCCATCACGGGCGTAGTCCATCAAGTGCTCCCACCAGCTCTTCTCAAGTGCAATCCTGGCCTGACGAATCCTGTCCCTGCCTTCCTCGGTGTGGCGCTTGAGTTGCTCAATTTCCGCCAGCTTTCTCTCCTCGAAGCGCGAAATCAACTCCAACGCCTTGGACTGCACAAGTTCCGGGCAACCATTGCGGACACGAAGCTTCAACTTCCGCCCGTCAGGGAGAAGGAGTTTGCAGCTGCCGGCGGACCACATAAGGGTGTAACCAAGTTGCTCGACAATTGCGCCCATGGGCACAATGGTTTGCACGGAGCCATCCCTCCCGGGAGGCAAAAGCAGAGTGCCACTAGCAGTGAGTCTCATAGACGTGGTGTTCTCCCCCGCCAAACTCACCACCACTTGCGTAGCCTGCTCCCACTCCTCCTGGGATGACGCTGCCCTCATGGCGTGCGTGGCACCCGAGTCCACTAAGGCTAACAACTCCCCACCATCCCCAACCTCTAAGGATTGCACGTGCAGCACGGACGTTTCGGGGGAGCTCCTAGCTGGCTTTTCCTCACCCAAACCAAGGACTGCAAGGCGCTTGAGGGATGCATTTGGATGGGTTTGGGACGTGCTGTTTGACGGTTGCGCTTCACTCGTGCCCGGGCTCACCTCCACCTGCCTCAAAGCCTTCACTGCCTCTTGCATAAAGGACTCTAGCGTAACAGGTTGACCATTCATGGTGATGGGCGTGGCCTGCACTGGCACCTGTGATGAAGCTGAAGCTGGAGGCGACGCGTCCTGTCCTCCCACTCCTCCTGGGCCCGATGCCTGGGGGGTGGTTTTGCGCACCGTGGGCTGCTCATGTGTTTTGGCCTCAGGTTTTGAACCCTTACCTAATGGGCAGTCCTTTGCACGGTGTTCCTCAGAACCACACACCAGGCACTTCTTGAAACGCTCAGCTTTCGAGAGCTCGGTCATGGAGTGAGGGAACTTGCATTTGGGACCATTCCTGCAGCCCTTCGGCGAGAGAAAGAACTTACACGGCTTACCACCGGCTCCTCCAGCACCCTTCCCCAGAGGTTGGTTTCCACCACCTGATGCTTCGGCTGCGGCATTTAATGCCTGGACCTTAGGATCTACCTTCTTAGGGTCTACCCCACCGGCCATAGTTTCAAACTCAGCCAACAAATGCTTGTGGTAGTCTAAAACCTCATCTCCCGACGGGTGAAGGTCAATGTGCAGTGCGCTGCGTACCACCTGAGTGCGAAACTGCACGTCTGGATTCCTGGCAATGTGCTGCGACGTCACGGTGGTCAACCCACGGGCCAAGATGGAGGGATCAGGAGCAACCATGCCACATTCCAAACAACGGCGATGCCAACGACCCCAAGACCTCAGCAAACTCACTCCAGCAACCACGTCCTTAAACGCTGGTGGATCATGCAGGTTCCTGAGTATCAGGTCGCGCTCGTTGGTCCCACCTGGCTGGTAAATCGTATGTAGGCGAAACATGATGTGTGCTGCATTTTGCGTGGCTCTGCGTGCTACAATGTCGGCCTTCACGGATGCGTCCAACGAATCCAACAACATGGCACATGCTCTGGCATTCACACGCGACCACTTGCCCTCAACAATCTCCGTCCTGTCATCCGGGGCCACTCTCAACCGCTCCACGGGGGACGAAACGCTCCAACGGGCAAAGGCATCACGCGCTAACTGCAACACGCTTGTCCACCAAAGCTGCGATGAATCCGACACATCACTCATCAATCCACCAACCAACTCAAGCCAATCCTGAAACTCCAACGACCCACCTGACGGGTTGGGGGCAACAAGTTTGGGCAGTGTTGTGATGCCTGGTTTCACTGCTTCAGGGGCATCGTCACCTTTGACCTTGAGCTGCTGAGCTTGCAAGCTTTGCAGCTGCTGCGCCCCTAAAACCAGTGCATCCACTACGGAACTTGGCACCTCACGTGTGGCGGGCTGCTCATGTGGAGCTGCGGTCTGTGCTTGCATTGACACTACTTCCCGCATGGACCTCTCTCTCTGCTCACTCCTCTCAAGTAGCTGACCTCTCTCTCTGCTCACTCCTCTCAAGTAGCTGCCTCAACCTCTGATTCTCCACCTCCTGCGCCTGGGCTCTAGCCTCAAAACCTGCAAGCTGCCTGGCAACCTCTGCTTGAATTGCCTCTTGAGGGAGCGATGACGACTCGGTACGGCTCGAGGGGCGTTCAGGGGCTGCAGATCTAGGGTAAAGGAGTGGGGCCCTTTGCTCAAGCGCTTGCATGCGTTGCAGCACCTCGGCATTGAGTAATGGGGATTCCCTCCCAGGCCCGGGGCCAAAAGTGGTGGGTGTGCCGATTGAGTCCGGCTGCGGCGGCGAAGCACTTGACCCAACACTCCCATCTCCCAAAGCCCTCACCCTAGACACTGCTCCAGGGCTTGCACGTGTGTGGTGTGGTGGTGACTGGGCCTGCACCTCAGTCCTTGCCACACGGAAAAACTCAGAAACACGAGACATGAAAACACCAGGAATGCCTTCAACCATTTCGGAGATAGCGGGCAAACCCTGTGAACGTGGGGTCATGAACCCCTCAACTCCAGCGGTCTCACCAGTTGACCTTATGCCCCCCAAACCCCTGTCACCACCTTGGTCTGTAACCTGACGGTCGTCACCCAAGGTGTCCTGACGCAGGATGGTGTTGGCCTCTGGTCCTGGACTTCCGTCCGGAGGTTGCACTGCTTGTGGCATGCTTCGGGGCATACCGTGCAATATCCCACCCTCAGTGGTGGTCGACGCATGCTGCACGCCTTCTGCTGGGTCTATACTAGCACGCGTCCTTCCCGCAGCCATATCCACAAAACCCAAACCACCCTCAATGCCGGCGGTGGGTGCATCAGGTGTTGCGGAATGCATATGCTCTTGCAAACCATCCCTCCCGGGAGGTTGGGATGATTGCGGCATCACGGTGCCGTAGCCCTGCGTTGGGCTCATAACCTGCTGGTGTGAACCAGCCGGCTGAGCAAAAGAACCCAGTGGAGTGATCAATTCCCTGGCTTCTAAATCCCCAGCTGACATGGCTCACACAAGCGCGGAGTGACTCTTTTACACACGGCAAACAACAGAAAGAAAGACCTGAAGATCTGTGACGTCTGAACTACTTAGGCTACGGCACCTACAGGCTAAATGCTGTAAATGCTTGAAAGACATGCTCATGACCCTACTGTGCTTGGGCCTGCATGAGCAACATGACAAAGTTTAAACTACCTGACGGGCCTGCTTAAGAGGAATACGCTTCAACACTAATCCTAAACCCTAAACCCTAAATTCCACATAAACCCTAAACCCGAAACCCTAAACCCTTTGCTTCCCCCCAACGCACGGAGGTGTCAATGGACCCTCGACCGGCCCATCCGGCACACGTCTTCGTGCCCAGCTTCACCTATGGAAAGGACTTGGGGTTTAGGGTTTAGGGTTTTAGGGTTTTAGGGTTAGGGCTTTGGGTTTAGGATTTAGGGTTTGAGGTTTAGGGTATAGGGTTTAGGATTCAGCGTCTCAAGTCCAAGCAATCACTAGTAAAGCAGCTTGTCAAGCGTAGGACAAGTAACCGCCCGCGCAAGAATCCAGAACATTAAGAAAATATAAAGTTCACTCAATACAGTAGGCTTAAAGCTCAACGTCCAGTGGACCCAAAACCCGAAATCTAAGGCCCCACAATAGACCCTAAACCCAAGCCCTAAACCCTATGCCCCAAACCCTCGGGCCCTAAACCCTATGGACTTAGGGCCTTAAACCCTAGGCTTTAGGCGCCCCTGTGGGGAGCACTCCAGGATCCGCCCAAAAGTGGTCGATTCCAGTGACGTTTTACAAAGAATTTCTTTAGTAGAAATGACCTCCTCATTTTTCGGCCCTATGCCTCAAACCCTAAAGCCCTAAACCCTGGGCCCCAAACCCTGGGCCCTGAACCCTGCTCCCCACACCCCAAACCCTCTGCAAAACCTACAGGCCCAAAACCCTCTGACCCAAACCCTAGAAACCCAAAGCCCCAAACCCTATACCCCAAACCTTAAGGGCCGTAAACCCTCTGGCCCAAATCCTAAAAGCCCTAAACCCTGTGCCAAACCTTTGGGCCCTAACCCCTGTGCCCCAAACCCTAGGGCCCCTAGAGCCCGGGCATATATTTTGTTCTGGGCTCTAAACCCTGATGCACTTCGTGGGCATATTGCTTTTTTCCGGGCCCCGAACCATAATCCTAAAAATGAGGGGGTCATGTCTGCGATATAAAGTAGGGTTAGGGTTGAGGGCCCAGAAATAAGAACAACAATATGCCCGAGGGTTTAGGGCCCAGGAAAAAAAACAAATATGCCCACGAAACCCATTAATTGTGGTTTATATACATATATATATATATGTATATTTTATGTGTAGTAAGAGAGGTTTAGAAACTAATGCCAGGTCTTGTCGCCGTGCCAGGGGACAAGCCCGAGGAAACAATCTTCCTCAACAAAGGGAGCCTCGACCTCCCCCTCCTGAAGTCGCGGCTAGACGCCTTCGAGGCGAAGCTGGCATCGATGCATGCCTTGCTCAAGAGCAAGGGGCGTGCACAGACGGCGGAAACGAAGCGGCTGCGATTGCCACCAAGCTTCTGTTCTCAGAAGGGAGGAAATCCGGAAGGCAGTCGTGAACGTGGGTAAAAAGGTGGTGGTTATTTCTTTAGCCCATGGCAAGGTATACATGTTTGGAGAGATGAATTCTCCCTTACGACATACCTCTTCCATCGCAACAACCACTTCGTGCAGTTCACCCGGATGGACAAGCGTGGAGCGCAGATGAGTTCGAACACACAGATTTTGGTAGACTTGTTGATGCTCTCGACCCACTTCGAGGAGGTGGTTCCTCCGTCAAAGAAGAAACAGGTCAGGACCCACCTGAGCCTGGCGAGGCCAACTCCGAGGTCAAGGAAGGACAAGCTGCTGACTCTTAGAAGGACGAAGATCCCCTGAAAGCCACAGCCACGGGTTCGTGCTGTCCCTTGAACAGAGGAACCAGTGGAGTTTGCTTCAGGAGATGATTTCTCCTGGTGTCTGCTCTGCTACTGGTGCTAGATGTGAAGCCCTGGCACCATTTTCTGTCATCATTGAACGCACTTCCAACTGTACTGTCCATTTTGTTGCGTTAGGAATCAAACCCGTTGGGCGGATAAGGCCTTCCGCAAGATTGGACCGGGGACCCAACACTGCCAAAGTTCAAGGTGTATGCCTTATCGCTTGCTGAACTTCTACCAGGCGCGGTTTGATGTCCATAAGGACAAGCTGCGCTCCTGAGAGCACTCCTTCGTTGCGGATGGATGGGAGAAGCATGAACAATTCGTTGCTAAGTCTTCAAGAACCGCCTGGCACAGTTCTGCGATCCTCAAAGCTCGCATTGGATGGGGGTTTCTGACTAGTATGAGATGGGATTCAGGGTCAGGGTCTATGAGGTAGTGAGCTCACAGCCCGGGCCTTAGTATCGGAGGCTCTCGCGCGAGAACCCCCTGATCTTCGTTGCAAGCGATTTAGCTGGCGCTGCGGGCATCATGCAACGTTCGCCTTCAGACAGGGGGGGGGGATGATAAAGCCTTTTCTCTTCTTGTCGGTAGAAGTTGAGTAGTGCTTCTGTGGTTAAGAGGGCTCGGGTGGGTATCTCATATCTACGTGAAACGTTAGAGCCGAAAAAAGGCAGTGTTTTTGGGTTGCGGAGCTAAGGGAAAGCGCCCAGCCGAAAAACACAAGGCCCTTTTCAGGTTAGAGTTTCTTATGTATGCCTTTCCTACCCAACAGGGCCCCGTTATAGAGGCATTATAGACGGTACCCGCCTGGGAAATCTCTTCCTGAAGTTATCCTGAAAAGAATACTTCAACCCTAAACCCGAAACCCTGATTCCTAAACCGCTTGCGCCCGAGTTCCAGGAGACGCCGGCGGCTATCAGGAAGAGGCAGGATGAGAGGCTGCGCCTTGCTTGGATCAAGTCTTGTTGGCAGGGGCTTAGGGTTTAGGATAAACCATAAAACCTGAACCCTCAACCCTAAACCCTCAACCCTGCAAGTGGGTGGTTCATGGTTTGGGGTCTGGGCCTCGGGGTGGTGCCAGCAGGCAAGACAGCCCGCTCAAAAATTCGATCTCCTACAAGCCCTAAACCCTACACCCTAAACCCTAAACCCTACTACAAAGCCCAAATACTCAACCGCCGCCACAAACCCTACACACTAAACCCTCCTGAAACCCCTAAACCCGAAGTCATGCTATAAACTCCGAAATCCTGCAAACCCTGCAAGCCCGACACGCCCCAATCCCAAACCACCTTGCAAGCCCTAAACCCGAAACCCTAAACCCTAAAACCCTAAAGAAACCCTAAACACACCCTAAACCCTAATCCCTAAACCCTAAACCCTAAACCCTAAACCCTAAACCCCAACCCCCAAACCCCCAAACCCCCAAACCCCCAAACCCCCAAACCCCCAAACCCCCAAACCCCCAAACCCCCAAACCCCCAAACCCCCAAACCCCAAACCTAACCCCAAATCACCGTTCAAGCCCGTAAGAAGCTGAAACCTGTCAGTTTTACGCACCATCTTGTGCCTCTTCGCCGAGGACGCTTGCAGCCCAGACCACTCGGCTGGCGGCGGGCGCCTCAGGGAATAGCCCCCTACTTGGTTCAGGGTTTAGGGTGAGGGTTAGGGTTTAGGGTTTAGGGTTTAGGGTTTAGGGCTTAGGGGTTAGGGTTTAGGGTTTAGGGTTTAGGTTTAGGGTTTAGGGTTTAGGGTTTAGGGTTTAGGGTTTAGGGTTTAGGGTTTAGGGTTTAGGGTTTAGGGTTTAGGGTTTAGGGTTTAGGGTTAGGGTAGCTAGGATTTAGAGTAGGCGCTCATTTCCTTTTTTGGGGGGGGCTTTAGGTGCCCTTATAAACCCCCATAAGCCAAAAATCCTGGGTCTAGTGGAGGTTCAGGGCTCGATATGTGTGCGAAGGTAGGCAAGGCATGATTTGGGGCCGTTTTGAGCTGAAAGCTGCGTTCGAGGCAGAGGATGTGAGGGGATTGAGGACGTAGGGCTTGTGCTTTGGGGCTTTGGGTTTAGGGATTAACCCTAAACCCTAAACCCTAAACCCTAAAATTAGGACAGCTGAGCCAGGCGAGCCTTAGTGCTTGATTCCGAAACCAAATCCCTGAAAACCATAAACCAAAAGGAGAGAACTGTAGTGGAGGACTGAAAGACTAGGTAGGCCCTTGGGATATTTTACATTTCCCCTTATTGGGTTTAAGAGGACCATATTTAGGAATATTTTTCAGAGGGTTTGAAGGGCCATCCTAGAAGAGTGTCAAGAAGTCAGAGCCTCAGACAGTGTGCTTTGATTGCATCTGGAGCGTCAGACCTTGGAACAAGAGATACTTGACCCCCCCACGGCCAGAGAAGAAGAAGCGGGGTTGGCTGAGAAGAAGACCCTAAACCCTGCACCCTAAACCCTAAACCCTAAACCCTAAACCCTAAACCCTAAACCCTAAACCCTAAACCCTAAACGAGAAAGAATCGCACCCAGCTACCTGACACCAAGAGCGCCCTTCGCTGCGGCCCCATCCGGGGTTAGAACCACCGAAGCTTTTGTGGGCTTAGGGGGTGCAAGTCTTCAGGTTTGAGCATTTAGGGTTTAGGGTTTAGGGTTTAGGGTTTAGGGTTTAGGGTTTAGGGTTTAGGGTTTAGGGGCGTTAAGTGGCGCTACATGGCCTGAGGTTTTGAGGGTTTCCGTGGTGTGCGCCAGGTTGTCGAGGAACTCCTGCTTCATGTCCTTGGAAACATGGAGCCTGGGAATGCACCAAAGACATGGGTCGTTGGAGGTATGAGTAGGGTCGGGTTTAGGGTTTAGGGGTTAGGGTTTAGGGTTTAGGGTTTAGGGTTTAGGGTTTAGGGTTTAGGGTTTAGGGTTTAAGGCTTAGAGCATTGCTTGTCTTTGTCTTATGACCCCACGTCCACCCGCACATGAACAGGAAGCCCTAAAAACCCCAAAACCACCTGGCCGCCAAAGGTTTTAGGGGATGTAGGGCCCAGGTTCCTTTTTTAGGGCTTAGGGTTTCAAGCTTAGGGTTTAGGGCTACTAGGACCCAGAGTAGGTCAGCTCTTTGAAAATAAAAGGGCACCCTTGTTATTCCTAGGTTACTCTTGGGCCTGACAGTCCTTAATAGGGATTCTAGTACCCCCCATTATAATCTCTATTGAGAACTGTTAGGTGGGAACATCGCAGTAGGGGTGTGAGACGTTTCGGGTTTAGGGTTTAGGGGTTAGGGTTTGGGGGTTAGGGGTTCGGGTTTAGGGTTTAGGGTTTAGGGTTTAGGGTTTAGGGTTTAGGGTTTAGGGCTTGAGCCTGAAGCAGCAAATCCGGAACATCCAGAGTTCCCTCCGCTGCTCAGGAGAACGCAGACATGCAGAGCGACAAGGTGGAGAGAATTGCGGCTCAGGTTTTTTGGGTTTGGGGTTTAGGGTTCGGAGTTCAGGGTTCAGGGTTTAGGCTAGGGTTTAGGGGACTTAGGGCTTTCTAAGAATAGAGGCAGCTTAGAGCTGCAGGAACCTCTAGGGTTTTGGGGCACCCTGAACCTTACGATGCCCACATTTCAATAGTGTGTACACAGCCCAACAGCCCAACAGCCCAACAGCCCAAAAGCCCAAAAGCCCAAAAGCCCAAGAGCCCAAAAGCCCAAGAGCCCAAAAGCCCAAAGGCCCAAAAGCCCGAAAGCCGTAAGCCCGAAGATCCTCAACCGATGCTCTGCATCCCTAAAATGGCCCTTGGCCTTCTGGTTTCAGGCCCCAACCCCTTAAAGGGTGACACGCCGTGCCTACTTCCCTAAACCCTAAACCCCAATTCCCTTTGAGGAACTCGCCTCTTGTCTGGCAGGTCATGCGCCTGCTCAGGAAGCTCTCGGCCGTCTCTGCGCGGCTTGCGGCCGTGGTGTCGCAAGGCACATGGACCAGAGAGCATCACCCTAAACCCTGAACCCTGAACCCTGAACCCTAAACCCTAAACCCTAAACACTAAACCCTAGACCCTAGACCCTAGACCCTAGAGCCCTTGCCCTTAAGTAGGCCGAAATTCTTAACTCCGGAGGATGCGGGCAGGGAAGAACAGGTTGAGGTCTGGGCACTGGGGTTTTGAGGGCTCTCGCCTTCGCTGGGGCCTGCCGGCCTAAACCCTAAACCCTAAACCCTAAACCCTAAACCCTAAAGTGCACTGAAGCCCCCACAACCCTGAGGGCCTAAGCGTTTCGTGCGGCACTCGCAGGCGTGCAGGCTGGCGCAGTGAGACTATATAAGTCCCCAAGTCACCAAGCTTTCAATCCTATACTTCACCTTTGGCCCAGGGCTTAATGCACTGATAATGCATGATCAACATGTCTGTGATACTTTGTTTGTTTACTTCTGCATGTGCACATCATATATATATATGTGTGTGTGTGTGTATGTGTATGCATGTTTTTTTGTATATATATAATTTGGTTACACCTTTTCAGGTGTAGGAAGAAGAGCACATAGTGCAAAAAACAGTACAAATAATAAGAATAGTGAGAAGACCAAAACTTGTTGTAATCACAACCATAGTGCATAGTACTATCCTCTGTCATAGTTGGGAAACAATTTACAATTTTAAGGGTACTTAAGCCCAATAAGGAATATGAATCTACATTTTTAATGCTATCCCAACCATGAACTAAACCCTGACCCCCAAACCACAAACCCTAAACCCCAAACCCTTGCTATCGGTTTCCCGGCCAGGGCTTCAAGCCGACTTTGCCCGGAAGAAGCGTGGAGAGCGGATGCCCGGCCCGCCATTTCGAGCCCACGATTTGGGGGTGAAGGGGTGAAGGGTTTTAGGGTTTAGGGGGGTTTAGGGTTTAGGGTTTTGGGGTTAAGGGATTTTCGGGGCTTCAGGGGTTTAGGGTTTTGGGGTTAAGGGATTTTCGGGGCTTCAGGGGTTAAGGTTTTTAGGGTTTAAAGCTTAGGGGTTCAGGGGCTAAGAGCTGTTAGGGTTTAGGGTTCAGGGGTAAGTGGGTTGTGTGGTTTAGGGGTTTAGGGGTTCAGGGGTTCAGGGGTTAAGTGTTTCAGGGGTTCAGGGAGTATGGGTTTTAGGGGTGTAGGGTTTAGGGGTTCACGGGTTAAGGGTTTTTGTGGTTTGGGGTTCAGGGTTAAGGGTTTTAGGGGTTTAGGGATTTCGGGGTTAAGGGTTGAAGGGGGGTTTGAGGGGTTCAGGGGTTAAGGGTTTTAGGGGTTCGGGGGTTAGGAGTTTAGGGCTGAGGGGTGGGTTTCAGGGTTTGGGGGTGTCGGCTTTGTAGCCTTTGTCTACTCTGTAAACTACAAAAGTCCCCGTTTACAAGGACCCCCAAGACAGGTACCCTAGCTCGGGGTATTGGGGCACTTGAACCCTCAATCCTAAATCCTAAAGTTTGAGGCTTGGGTTCAGGTGTTGGAATGCTTCTTGCAGTCGTTTGGGGCATCTAGGGTGCAATTGGTTTAGCGCCCTTGGGGTTTAGGGATACCCCTGCTGAAGCCCCCATGCTCCACACCGCGGAGGAGGGTAGAAAATTCAGATGAACCACCACACCCGAAGGAAATACTTGAAGCTGGCCGGAACGGTGGCGCTGCTCCAGTGCGCGCTTATCGACATGGAGCTGGCCTGCGAGACCATGAGAGGACCCCCATGCATGAATAGCGAAAGAAAGAACGACGACATATTTATGAAAGAACGACCGAAAAACCCACGCAGATAGATCGAAAGAAAGATCGAATGAGCAAGATACATAACGAAATAAGGACGTAACGAAATAGCAAGTAACAAATGACGACAGATCGAAAGAACGAAGAAAAGCGAACGAATGAAAGAATCACATAATTACAGAAATAAAGACGGACACAGCCAGAAGTGTCGGAAATACAGACAAAAGACAGAAATAAAGGCGGAAAGAACAAAACAACGAAAGCAAGAAAGACAGAAATCAATAAAGCAAGAAAGCAAGAAAAGAACGAAAC
Organism: Symbiodinium natans; assembly: GCA_905221605.1. Taxonomy (NCBI): domain Eukaryota; class Dinophyceae; order Suessiales; family Symbiodiniaceae; genus Symbiodinium; species Symbiodinium natans. The sequence goes on from CAJNDS010002633.1 coordinate 277,694, forward strand.
AAACACCTATAACGAGAAAGAAAGAAGAAAGCAACACTTGGCATACCACTGGAATCGACAATGTCTCGGCCAAGCGAGAGGGGGCCCTTCCATTTTTGTTTCAGTTCATAAATCTAGATAATCTAGTGACTAACAGATAGCGACCATGGCTCAGGGAAGATGAGTTCATGGTGAAGCGAATATGAATTAGCGATTATAGTTTAGCATCTTTTAAATGTGACAAACGAGGGGATGTCTCTGCTACATGAATTTCACTCAAACTATGATCGGAATCTGGGTGCCGCCCATTTTGGGTCCACATCATAAAGAGTAGCGACTATGGCTTGGCGATTCCCAGGTGCCTCCAGTGCCTGCTATGGTTTCCAACGCCTCTTCAAGAAGCACTTCAAGACCCCCCAGAACCTTAAAGAGAGGCTTGGGGGGGGCCTTCAGGTGCTTTCCAGGCCTTTCAATTCAAGGGCTTCCCAAAGCCTCCATGACTTTTTCGCGACCTGGTTTTTGGTCAAGGGAGGCTCACATTTTTTCAGATTTAAAGGCAAAATGGTTTTTGGGGACCCCTTGGCTAGAACTCTGACCTTGCTTGAGAGGGCAAGTCCTCGTTTCTTTCCTTTCCCAAAGAGCTAGTCTTGAGATTCTCTTGGAAGCCATACCAAAATTCTCCTCTTAGGCATCCTTGGCTGCGCACCCAGTGTGCCTTTGGCCCAGCAGGCCTCTGGCCAACGAGCTCCTCAGCATGGCTCGGGCCAGAAAGCACCTCCTGAGTTGTTCTTTGCGCCCCCTTGCCCAGGTGCGGCTTCCGCGAAAACCTCTTCCACGTTTCTTAACCCCCACTCAACATGCTTCTGTGCGAAAAGCTCCTCCCAAGTTGTTCTTGGCATCTCCTTCCCTTGGCGATGAAATGAAACCCTTCATGCATCTGATAATTAAGTTTCAATTCAAAAGCCGTATGCTCTATTCCGTTTGCTCACCCTATCGCGTGACACCAATAGCTTTTGGCTCGAATCTGACAAATCTTGACTACGTTGCGTTGTTTTGTTTCTTTTGTATCATTCTGGGCTATTGGGTGTTATTTTGGGGCTAGGCTATCTCTGTTTGCATGTTTCTGGTCGGCTTGCTGTCTTTGAAGTGTTTGGGCTGATTGTGTGTTGTTTCGAGCTAGGTTGGTTCACATACCCTAAATTTCGAGCTAGGTTGGTTCATATACCCAAACCCTAAACCCTAAACCCTTATTCTGTACTTCTCTGGGCTTCTTTGGATCAGTGTGGCTTCTTTGGATCAGTGTGAGGGGTTTTGGTCGACTACACGAATGCTTGGCCCTGCTAGGAGTCACGTCCGCCACGCAGAAGGCTGGGAAGAGTAGCCCTAAGAAGGCGCCCTAATTGGGACTATCCTACCTAGTGACCCTTCGTAACAACTACTTTAAGGAGGGCTTTTGGCTTCAGGGTGTGGGGGGGGGGGGGGGGGGGGGTACCGGTACTCATGGTCCCTTTTCCTTGAGGACCCCCCTAAGAACTAGGCTCCTGATCCCTAACTCCTTAATCCAGAAACCCTCAACCCAAAACCGCACCAATCCAAGAGCCTGAGGCTAAACATCCTCGCTACGCCCAGCCCAAAAACCCGAAGAGCCCTCATCCCCAAGAGTCCTCCCCAAACCTGAAAACCCAGATCCCCCCTCCCCCCCCAAACTAAATTCCCTAGGCCACCAGCCCCGAAATCCTACATATCCCAAGGAACCTGAAGTCGTCCCTAGCTCCCAAACACCCCTAAGAAGACTTGGGATGTTCCCTCTTTTTCTAACAGTCCTCAATGTGGCTTAGAGTAGAGGGTACGAAAATCCCGTTTCAGGACTATTAGTATAAGGGGGAACATCCCAACCCTAAACCCTAAACCTTAAACCCTAAACCCTAAACCCTAAACCCTAAACGGGGCCTTGCTCTTGTAGGCATCCGTCTCCCGCTCCGTCGCCTCAGATGTGCACGCAGAGGCGCCCACCTCATAAAAAGGGGTTGAGGGTTTAGGGTGCCTGGGTGTCCCGAAACCCTAAACCCTAAGCCCTAAACCCTAAACCCTAAACCCTAAACCCTAAACCCTAAACCCTAAACCCTAAACCCTAAACCCTAAACCCTAAACCCTAAACCCTAAACCCTAAACCCTAAACCCTAAACCCTAAACCCTAAACAAACCCTTAACCCTTAACCCTTCCCGAGGTGCTTCTACTCCGAACCTCCAACCCCCAAGTCCCAAAATTTCTGCAACCCCTTGGACCCCCCGAAGCTCGTACCGGACCTCAAGAGTGTTTAGCTTCATTTAAGGCGTTTGCTTCATAACCCCCCCCAAAAAACTGAAAAGACTCTTCCTGTGTAAGGGCAATTTCGGGACGATTATCTTCTATTTTTTTTTTTTGGGGGGGGGTCTTAAGCAGATGATAGATTACACCTTCTCAGCATGGGGCCACGCGCCCATCCAAAATAAGTCCCAACTTGGGCTTAACTAGCCGACGTTATTTTCATTTTTGGGTTGAGGGTTTAGGGTTTAGGGTTTAGATTTGTGGGGCAGACGGGCGGAGGGAGGAGCAGGGGGAGTTAGGAGTAGTTTCCACACTTCCCTAACACCCTTAAACCTAAACCCTCAACCCTCAACCCTAAACTCAGGGCCTAGGCCGCTCCTGTACAGGGGGGCGGCGCTTAAGCCCTTCGACCTCTATGGCGAAAGTCGACCCAGGTCACTTGCCCGCCTCCTACAGCTCGGAGGTCGGTAGCACCTACCCGAGCAGGTCCCTCGCCGCACCGTGCCCAGGGACCGGGGCCTCAGGCAGCGGGTGCCAAAAAAAGTTTGTTTTGGCTCCAACCCCCTGTACACCCCTTGCCTGGGACTCCCTGAAAACCCGGTCTGGAACCTGCCTAACCCCCTGACACGAGATGTCCTGGAACGGACGAAGTTTTTGGAATTGGCTTGAGTTTAGGCCTAAACCCTAAAAGGAACAGGTTTGGGTGGTTTTGCCGCCTGAGACGGCGTGGGGTGGGAGAAAGGTGTTAGGGTGGCCCTCCACGGGCCATGGCCGCCCTTCGCATTGCTCGATGCCTTCAAGGCTCTACTGAAAACCGTCACATTTACAGCTTGTACGCCATACTGCAGCAAACCCTAAACCCTAAACCCTAAACCCTAAACCTTAAACACTAAACCCTAAACCCAAAGCCTGCATTCCCATTCCCGACGAATCTCGGGGTCAGGTGGATGGCGGAGCTCTCCGGCCTGCAGTGCCTCAGCGCGTAGGGTTTAGGGTTTAGGAGGGTTTAGGAGGGTTTAGGGTTTAGGGTTTAGGGTTTAGGGTTTAAGGTTTAGGGTTTAGGGTTTAGGGTTTAGGGTTTAGGTTTCGGGTTTAGGGTTTAGGTTTCGGGTTTAGGGCTTACGTAGGGTTTATTTAGGGTTTAGGGCTTCGGGTTTAGGGTTTAGGGTTTCGAGACCAAGCCTCATCTACTACCCCCCACAAAAAAGGCTATAGTCCTGAGTATGGGAAGCAGCCCCCTTCAACAGGGTAACTCTCTTGTGTCGGAAAACCCCAGAGATCGCTGGGTCCTAAACCCTAAGCCTGACAGAGGAGATGCTAGGCGGGGGTTGGTATTCTGATCGATAAGGAATGCAAGGACTGGTTGCTGACCCTAGACCCTAAACGCTAGAATTTAAACACGAGCCTGAATCCGAAGACCGAAAAACCCCCAAGCACTCGGCCTTGTCCGCACCTAGCCCTGAGGGTTTAGGGTTGAGGGTTTAGGGTTTTGTAACGACCCCTTCGAACGCCCAAAGATGAGGTCTTGCAGGCTTTGCTGCAGCACCAGCTGAAGAGGAGGAAGTCGGCCAAGCAAGCCGCGCGGTTCAAGAACTTCAGGTTTACAATCAGAATAATCATAAGAAATCATACACATCATTGTGTTAAGAATGTTAGTACCAATCAAGAGAATAGATAGGCATGATAGTAATCCTAACATGAAAAAACCGCAATAATACTAAAATGAGCATCGCCATATCAACGTCAGATTTGTTGAAAGCTTTTTGATTCGTCTTCTTTGGCTCCCACTTGAAGGTGCTTATGGGTATTTGTCAAGTCGGGATATAAGGACAGCATTGAGAAGGCTCGAAAAAATCGAAGCTCCAGTCATTACGTATGGATAATCCAGTCATACCCGAAACCCCAAAACCCCAAACCTGGCCATCCAAGGAGCCTCTAAGTTTAGGGTTTACGGTTTAGGGTTTAGGGTTTAGGGTTTAGGGTTTAGGGTTTAGGGTTTAGGGTTTGCAGTCGAAAAGCCTTCTTCAACCCCACAGCAAGATGCCCTAAGGCCTAATTAGCTTCCCCCCCCCGCCCCCCCCCCCCCGGGTTTGGGGTCTTGGGTCTAATGCCAAAGCCCGACCCTGCGCGTCAACTGGGACCCGCTGTGGGCTTGTCATTCCTCCAAGCCCCCTCTTGTATTCACCTCTCCTACAGCAACCCCCCAAGCCCGTTTCGTAGGGGTAGGTTCCCACCCCACGCTCCCTTAAACGTGACCCTAAACCCTAGACCCTAAACCCTAAACCCTAAACCCTAAACCCTAAACCCTAAACCCTAAACCCTAAACCCTGAACCCTAAACCCTAAACCCTAAACCCTAAACCCATACGATTGTGCATTCTTAACGCCCGAACGGGTTTAGGGTTCAGGGCCCAAGCAAACCCCTCCGAAGAGGCCGTCTCCGACCTCCTGGAGCTGGTTCTCTCCGCCCAGGGGCCACGGCCTCACGCGCTACTGAAGGCTCAGAGCCGGAAAAACCTGGGGGTCGAGGGTTTAGTGCTTAGGGCTTAGGGCTTAGGGTTTAGGGTTTAGGGCTTAGGGCAATGCATCTCTGCTGAGGGCAACGAGAACAAGGGCTTGAATAAAGGGCGGGTTCTGAGACGTGATGGCCTTGGCGTTAATGTCGGGCAATGTCCCGGGGCCTTTTTCAGTTATGGCTTAGGGCTTAGGGTTTAGGGTTTCTGAAACATCTTCCCAAACCTTTAACTCGATTCCCTCAAGTACCCCACATAACTCTCCAACCTCCCTCCCTACACACGAAACCCGAAACACGTCCTGACTGCAGCCCCTAAACCCTAAACGCTAAACCCTAAACCCTAAACCCTACACCCTACATCCTAAACCCTAAACCCTAAACCCTAAACCCTAAACCCTAAACCCTAAACCCTAAACCCTAAACCCTAAACCCTAAACCCTAAACCCTAAACCCTGCACAGGGCTTCGTGCACTTGGAGTCCGCACATGGCACCAACCCAGGCAAGCACCCGTGCCTCTCACCCTCAGGAGTCCTAGCGGTTTAGAGGGCTTTAGGGTTTTTTTCGGTTTAGGGTTTAGGGTTTAGGGTTTAGGGTTTGGGGTTTGGGGTTTAGGGTTTAGGGCTTCAGGGCTTCAGGGCTTTTAGGCTTTTAGGGTTTAGGGTCCCTCACCCTCAGGAGTTTTTGCGGCTTAGAGGGCTTTAGGGTTTTTTAAGGCTGGGGCTTCAGGGCTTGGGGGTTTTGCAGGGTTTTCCGGCTTTAGGGGTTTGTAGGGTTTTTGGGAGCCCCATACGATGATGGACCCAACCTTTTTCAAGGGTTGGGCCTAGGGAGCTGGGCCTTTGTCGGCAAATCTTTGGGAGGACTGTGTTTCGACTGTAGGCCTTTAAGGTTTTGACGGCTGTGGGTTTAGGGTTTAGGGTTTAGGGTTTAGGGTTTCGGGTTTAGGGTTTAGGGTTTAGGATTTAGGGTTTCGGATTTGGGGTTTCGGGTTTAGGGTTTACGGTTTAGTGTTTAGGGTTTAGGGTGTAGGGTTTCGGGTTTAGGGTTTAGCGTTGAGGGCTTAGGGTTTCGGATTGTCAGGCGTAGGTTTCAGGGCTTTGGGTGCAGCCCCAAAAGCCCCCAAAGCAATGGCGAGCACAAATTGTGGGTCCAGCTTCGGGTGTGGGAGGCGGGGAGGGGAGGAGCTACACCCGAAACCCTAACCCCTGAGCCCTAATCATGTTAGCAACTTCTAGGACCAACCAAGTGCCCGTTGTTTAGGCCAAGCCCTCCAAAACGGAACCAGGGGCCCCAAAGTCATGAAGCCCATCCCACCCATCCCCTGACTACTTCATCCACCGAGTTCGTCAGTAGCACAGGGGTGTAGGGTTTAGGGTTTGGGGGAATAGGGTTTAGGGTTTGGGGGAATAGGGTTCAGGGTGTAGGGTTGAGGGGTTCAGGGCTTAGGCTTTGGCAGCCTCGCCCCAACAGTAGCCAGCCTTCTTTTGTGTTTGTGGTTGCGGGCGTGCTGCCCCTCCGAAGTAGGAGGGGTGCTCTGACACCACTGGAACCTGCGAGTCTGCAAGCTGAAGGGTTGAAGGGCATTAAACCCTAAACCCTAAACCCTAAACCCTAAACCCTAAACCCTAAACCCTTTGCATACCATGTTTTGAACAACTACCCCCTAAGCCCTAAACCCGAAGCCCCACTCCCCTAAACCTGCAACCCTGTTCCCCTACACCCCTAACCCTAAACCCTAAACCCTAAACCCCTAAACCCCTAAACCCTCAAACCCCTAAACCCCTAAACCCTTAAACCCCTAAACCCCTAAACCCTTAAACCCTTAAACCCCTAAACCCCTAAACCCTTAAACCCCTAAACCCCTAAACCCCTAAACCCCTAAACCCCTAAACCCCTAAACCCTATTCCCCCAAAACCCTAAACCCGACATGTGGGCAGGCCTTGTGGCCTTATGGGACTCCTTGGTGCTGGGGACGATCCACAAGAACGCCTCGCTGGACAGCGTGAGGACGTTTGGGGGTTCTTAGGGTCTAGGGTTCAGGGGGTTTAGGGTTTAGGGTTCAGGCGGTTTAGGGTGTAGGGTTTAGGGTTTAGGGTTTAGGGTGTAGGGTGTAGGGTTTAGAGTTTAGGGTTTAGGGTTTCGGGTTGGGGGTTTAGGGTTTAGGGTTTGGGGCTCTTGGGTGGGGTAAGTTGGAGGGAATCTCCAGGGTTTTGTTGTGGGGGCGTTCAATGATTCAGGGGGGAAAGGTTGGGGTTTGGGGTTTAGGGTCGGGGGTTTAGGGTTTAGGGTTTAGGGTTTAGGGTTTAGGGTGTAGGGTGTAGGGTTTAGGGTGTAGGGTTTAGGGTTTAGGGTTTAGGGTCGTTTAGGGAGGTCTTCTGCTCAAGCCGGCTGCGGGCTTGAGCTTATGACCCCCAGGCATTCCCGGGCATCTGTAGTAGCAGTGTTTCTAAGGGTAGTTGCACGGGCCCTTACTCTATATCCCCCCCCTTGGGAATTATTTTTAT
>CAJNDS010002633.1:290000-336332 GCA_905221605.1 Symbiodinium natans
CTAAACCCTAAACCTTAAACTGTAGGGTTTAGGGGGGGTAGGGGTTCCTCGGGGGACACGGTTTTTCTGGAGGAGCCTTTGGATTTCGGACTTGCGGGGTTGCGGAGGGCTTTGTTGCCCTAAAACCCTTTGGGTCTAGGGTTTAGGGTTTAGGGTTTAGGGCATTCGTCATTTTCTCAGGTCAGGTTCGTAGGATTTCGGGAGGGGTTAGGCCCTAAACCCTAGACCTTACACCCGCAAAACACTGTCAGGACATTTCCAGGTTCGGGGCACTTTACAAACTCAAGAACCAGCTTATTCGTAGACTCGCAGTACCCTAAAGCCTAAGCCCTAGAAGTGCCGGTGGTTGTTTGAAAATCTTCCCAAGCTACCCTTGTCCTCCTTCCTTGGTTCTAGGCCACAGTGTGGTTTCTTCTTGTGCATCCCAGACCAGTTCCCTTCATAAAACTGTCGGGGTTTGAGGGTTACAGTTGCCCGAAGCCCTAAACCCTAACACCTAAAGCCCTAAAGATGATTTACCCTAAAACCCTAACACCCTAAACCCGAAGCCGAAGTCACCCGATGTCCGCCCCAGCAGGAAGCAGAGGAGGAAGACAAGAAAGACGGTGAGGCTGACATGCGAGGAATCTGCAAAGGGGTTTAGGGTTTCGGATAAAGGGTTTAGGGTTCAGGATTCAGGGTTTAGGGTTAAGGACACAAAGTTCGGATGGTTGCCGCGCAGCGGCGTCTCCTGCAAAGGAGACTTCAAGAAACCCTAAACCTGAAACCCGAAACCCTAAACCCTAAACCCTAAACCCTAAACCCTAAACCCTAAACCCTAAACCCTAAACCCTAAACAGCAGCAGACGTTGAGTTCCTATCACAGCAGGCAGACCATGACTTCGCAAAAGACGTTCTGGAGAATGTCCCAGCCGCACGCATTCAAAGCCGCACGGGTGCAAGCAGACCAGTCAAACCCTAAACCCTAAACTCCAAAACCCTAAACCCTAAACTCCTAAACTCCGAACTCTAGACCCGAATCCCGAAGCCGGGGCCCGAAACTCCGGCGCCCAAAAGCTTAGGTCAAGCCTACTCAAGGGAGATTAGGGTTTAGGGTTGAGGGTTTAGGGCCGCGCACGCAAATGTCGAGGCCCGCGGAGGCGAGCGTCCGGTAGATTCGACAGGCGACAGAAGCCCTAATCCCTAAACCCTGAACCCAACACACCTCTAAAGTCCCCTGAGCACTGCAACCCCTAGGCCTCTAATCCCTTATTAGGCTCCAAACCCTAACCCCCTAAACCCCTAAACCCCCTAAACCCCCAAAACCCCAAAACCCCAAAACCCCAAAACCCCAAAACCCCTAAACCCCTAAACCCCTAAACCCCTAAACCCCTAAACCCCCAAACCCCTAAGCCCCAAACCCGGAACCCTAAACCCTAGCCCTGACCCTAAACCCTAGCCCTAAACCCTAAACCCTAAATCCTAAACCCTGTAAAAAACCCTAAACCCTAAGCCCTAAGCCCTAAACCCTAAACCCTAAACCCTAAACCCTAAACCCTAGCCCTAAACCCTAAACCCTAAGAAGCTCCCGAGGTGCCCCGATGATTCGTCGGCTCCAGAGCCTCTGGGGATCCGTGGAGGCCTCCTTTGAACCCTGGGAGTTTAGGGTTTAGGGTTTAGGGTTTAGGGTTCAGGGTTTAGGGTTTAGGGTTTAGGGTTTAGGGTTTAGGGGGTTTCAAGGGCTGTTAGGCTGGGCTGTTAGGCTGGCAGCGCGTTGTTGTGGGAGGCTGGGGCGCTGCATTCAGGTTGGCTGGGGTTTTGGTAGGGATTTAGGGTTGTATGTGTTAGGAGTTTGGGTTTTGAGACGGATATCGGGGTTGTCTTAGAGGGCTAATGTTTTCTTCATGGGTTTAGGGCTTTAGGGCTTCAGGAGTTTGAGGGTTGATTTTTTTCAGGGCCGGGAGGGTTCAGAGGCCCACCTGGTAGGGGCTTTGGGGCAGCTAGGTGCTTCTTAGCGGCCCCTGAGCTTGAGAGGTTTAGGAGCTTTAGGGGCTTTAGGGGTTTTAGGGGCGGGGCTTTAGGCCGTGGAGGTCTTCTTTTGTTTCCCCCTATTGGAGTTTAAGATGACTTTTGCAAGATTGCTCAGAGGGTGTAAAGGGCCGTACCTGGTAGGAGCCTTGAAGACGTTTACATGGAGTGTTGCGGGCTCCTACACCCTAAGCCCTAAACCCTCAACCCTAAACCCGGTTTAGGGGCCAAGGGCCTCGGGACCCAGAAACTCAGGGTGTACCGACGACCCAAACCCCCTAAAGTCCTCAGCAAGACGAAGAACTTTCCGAAAGACTGCTTCGGCGAAACCCTAATCCCCAAACCCTAAACCCTAGACTGGCCACTCAAGCTCTCGTTGGCAGTTTCTCATATCGTTTAGGTCGGGAAGACTATTTTAACATATAGCAGAGGTTAGATTCTCATACGATTTCAGGGGTATGCCACAAGGATCCTATGATGATATAAGAAAAGACCCTAAACCCTAAACCCTAAGCCCTAAGCCCTAAGCCCTAAGCCCTAAACCCTAAACCCTAGGGAACATTTGCCGTGCCGAAGGATGCCCTCCCACACGGCCCCGCGCCACAGAGCCCGGCAGATCGCTTGGCTAAGCTGCCTTGCCTGCATCTTACCGATAGCTTCGGGGTTTAGGGTTCAGGGTTTCGGGTTTGGGGTTTGGGGTTTAAGGTTTGAGGTTTAGGGTTCAGCATCTCAACAACCCACCCACCCAAGAAATGAGAAAATACAAAGTTCACTCAATACATTCCCAGTAGTTAGTTTTTAACGGACCCAAAACCCGAATTCTAATCTAAGGCCCACAATAGGCCCTTTATGCTCTTAGGGCCCTAAACCCTACGGTTTAGAAGCCCCTATCGGTGAAGGCTCGGTTTTCGTCAAAAATCCAGAAAATGAGAGGCCACCAAGAACCGTCGATTTCAGTACTAAAAATCGCATATAAATAGAGACCCGGGCCGATCCTGGGGTCTCCCCCTCATTTGGCGTGTTTTTGGAGGCAAACTTTCCTTTTGGGGCGTGGGGGGGAGTTGGGGGGGGGTGGGGGGGGTGGGGGGGTGGGGGGGTTGGAGTCCGAAATTCACAGTTGCCGACTTTTGCGACCGAAATTCACCGTTGCCGACTTTTGAGGCCGTAATTCACCGTTGCCGACTTTTGAGGCCGAAATTCACCGTTGCTGGCTTTTGAGGCCGAAATTCACCGTTGCCGACTGTTGAGGCCAGGAAATTCACCGTTGCCGACTTTTGAGGCCTGGGCCTGGAAATTCACCGTTGCCGACTTTTGAGGCCTGGAAATTCACCGTTGCCGACTTTTGAGGCCTGGAAATTCACCGTTGCCGACTTTTGAGGCCTGGAAATTCACCGTTGCCGACTTTTGAAGCCGCACTTCACCATTGCCGACTTTTGAATTAGGGTTTGAATACCCTATGATAGAGTAGTTTAGGGTTTGGGGTTTAGGGTTTGGGGTTTAGGGTTTGGGGTTTAAGGTTTCGGGCTTAGGGTTTAGGGCTTAGGGATAGGGTCTAAAATTAGGGGCCCTCGGAAAAGCCCTTTCAGGTTCACTATGGTGGCCTCGATTTTCTTTCCTAGTTTAGGGTTTGGAGGTTGAGGGTTTAGGGGGTTTAGGGTTAGTTAAGGGTTGACTTGGGGTTGAGGGTTTCTGTGGTTTAGGTGGTTTAGGGGGTTTGGGGTATAGCTTCAGCCCTACCCGAAACCTTCTCAACAACAATTTCGATGACTGTTGGGACTAGGTGGTCAACCAGAGAGGCATGGGGCACAAGAAGACCGGGTGTTGAGATGTCTGATGTCTTAAGGAGGGCTGAGTTGAGAGGGCTTTTTGGGGCGAGGGAGCCCTCGGTTCGTTTGAGGCTATCTTGGGTCCCCCGCTTCGTTCCCCAGGCTACCTGCACGAGCCCCGCTGCTGGTAACTCACAACGCTGTGCCTGGGCCAAGGATGGGGGGTCCGAATGTGTTTCGGACCCTTTGGGTACTTCCCGATAGAGACCAGATAAGGGCACGCCATCTAGATCCACCCCGGGGGAAGGGGTTCATATTGGCGTCAGAGCTCCAACACATGATTGGGCTTAGGGTTTGGGGTTTGGGGTTTAGGGTTTCGGGTTTAGGGTGTCGGGTTTGGGGTTTAGGGTTTAGGGTTTAGGGTTTCAAGGCAGAGGTTGTGCACGTGAACACGTTGCGCTTTGTTTTCCCAAGGTGTTGTTGCTAAAAACTTGCAGAGCGGATTTCTTGCGGATTTCTGCTTTGAAATTTCATCGTCATTGATCAGAAGAGCTGCCCCGAACACCCTGCCAGCATGCAAACACGCCAGAGTCGCGAAAGAGTCCGCGCATGGCAGGCTGAGGCTTCACAGGATTACGCTCAAGAGAGAAGCAGCTTGTAGCGTTAACTACTCATCATGAACGAAGAATTTGTAGCGGCTGGCTTGACAAGCTAGCTGTATCGTCAGATCGGGCTTGTGTGACGAATGGGTGGCTTCCCGCATCATTTGCTGGTGAAGCTTTTGTGGTGGCTGATTTCTGTTCAATGTGGCTCGGATGGAGATTGCGTCTCAGGCGGTTGTAAATGCCAGCGGATTTTGCCGCGGATTTTCAGCGGATTTTTCTTAAAGGCGTTTGTTGTTTTCACAAAAATCCCCGCAAAATCCCCGTCAAAATCCCCGCAATGTTCTGAGCTGCGCTAACAGCCTCACCACAAGAAATCCCCGCACTCTGCAGCCCGAAATTTTGGCCCGTCAATGGCAAATTGCGGGCATGACGAATCTGCCTTATCTGCTGTGACTTTTCTGGTCTATGCAAAAGTTTTGGCAGAGCAAAGCGTTGCTGATGGCTTTGTTTGTTTGCTCTCAGCATTTGGCCTCCCTGGGGGTTTGTTTGGGCACAGGTGTGCCCATTACCGGGGCTCACATCTGCAGGTGTATCAGCTTGCCTGAGTCTGAAAACTGACCCTCATGCATGCAACCAAAGCGACATTGCAACATTAAAAAATCATGAAATAAATCCCCGCAGAGCGCCTGCAAGAGCATTAGCCCCAAAAGGTGCCAATCCTCATCGACTTGGCGGCAAAGATGTCTATCACCATCCAGGCAGGGACCTCCCCCCAAACCCTAAAACCCTAAACTCTCAAACTTAAACCCTAAGCCTTAACCCTTAAACCCTAAACCTAAAACCCTAAACCTCAAACCCTAAACCTTAAAACCCTGAACCCTAAACCCCAAACTCTAAACCCAGCAGAGGTCCACGGATTTGCCGAAGAATCTTCAAACCCTGAACCCTACAGCTCCCTAAGCTTCCCTAAAGTTCCAGAGGTCCCCTTATACCTTCAGGGCCTTAGGTTTTTGCCTTTTTTTGTCCCTTTCTTGGTGTTTAAGGTTTTTCGGTTTGGGCGTTTTAGGGTTTAGCGTCATATGGGTTCAGGGCTTTTTCTTCGCCCCCGGCCGCGAGGACGAGGTGTCTGGAGGCTTTGCGCAGCTCGGCACGCTGCTCGCGGCCCAAAAGACCTGGTATCTGCTCGACCTGGCGGACGTGAAGGAGGGAAGGGCCCCAGTCTAAACCCTAAACCCTAAACCCTAAACCCTAAACCCTAAACCCTAAACCCTAAACCCTAAACCCTGAACCCACAGGATGCGGGCTATGGGGGTTTGGGGAGGCAGCCCCACAACCTGACCTGTGCCCCTTGACCCGATTTGACCCCAACTTTCAATCCTGGAAGGGTTTGGGCTTGGGGCTTGGGGCTTAGGGCTTAGGGCTTAGGGCTTAGGGCTTAGGGCTTAGGGCTTAGGGCTTAGGGCTTAGGGCTTAGGGCTTAGGGCTTAGGGCTTAGGGCTTAGGGCTTAGGGCTTAGGGTTTAGGGTTTAGGGTTTAGGGTTTAGGGTTTAGGGTTTAGGGTTTGGGGGGCCAGGTCTGGGAGAGTCGGGAGGAATCGGAAATTTGGGAGAAGTTCGTGGCAGCTTACAACGGGCAAAAATTCTTTCATGAGGAATGAAGCTGATTCTGTGAGCACTGGCAGCTGGAATCCTTGTCAGCTGCAAGGCAAAACTTCAACAGGCCCAATCTTGGTTTAATCTTGAGTTTGGGCTTGAGTTAACCTGAAGATCACCCCCTCCCCCAAGGGACAGCACACCCGACTAAAGGAAAAGCTACAAGTTGTAGAGTTCAAGACATAGGCGCCCCAATGCCAGGTAGAGGGGCAACCTTAAACCCTGAACCCTAAACCTTAAACCCTAAACCTTAAACCCTAAGCCCTAAACCCTAAACCTTTCCACTCTTAGACCCCCCCCCCCTTTCCGCCCCAAGACCTCAAGCTCACTGGGGTTCAGAGGGGGAGGGAGGGAGGGGTGTGTGTGTGGTACGTCGGTTGCCATTCGTCGTCTCTCTTGTTGCCGCTGATGTAGTTTAGGGCTGACAGAGGTCAGAAGGGATTGTATGGCTTCGAGAGGCCTTATGATTTAGGGTTTAGGGCCTACAGGGATGAGCGCTGAGGTTCCCCCAACAACCCTAAACCCTAAACCCTCAACCCTCAACCCTAAACCCTAAACCCTACACCCTAAACCTGTGGGTGGGTGAGGACTTTCGCACCCTGGAGGGTGCTTTGATCGCCATGCTCGACGGCACGGCCCAGAGACAGAAAGTCGGCAGGTGCGGGCAAGGGGTTAGGGTTCAACTTTAGGGTTTAGGGTTTCAGCGCGTAAAAGAGTGGAAAGGTTTAGGGGGTTAGGGTTTAGGGTTTGGGGTCTAGGGTTTAGGATTTGGGGTCTAGGGTTTAGGGTTTGGGGCTTAGGGTTTGGGGTTGTAGGGTTGTTAAAGGCAGCTTGGGTTTAGGTGGGCTTGCAAAAAAAGTTGCTGCGGGGTAACGCAGCCCCAGGCCCTGAAACCCAAGGCCCAGCCCTAGCACTCCTGGACACGCAACCCTAAACCCTAAACCCTAAACCCTAAAGCGTAAACCCTAAACCCTAAACCCTAAACCCTAAACCCTAAACCCTAAACCCTAAACCCTAAACCCTAAACCCTAAACCCTAAACCCTAAACCCTAAACCCTAAACCCTAAACCCTAAACCCTAAACCTAAGCCAAGAATTCATGGCAGCTTTGGGCGCGGGGCTGAAGGTGTTTTTGGGATTTGGGGGTTTCGGGCTTGGGATTTAGAGGTTTCCGGTTCCTACGAAAGGCTGTGCTCCTTGAGCTTCAAACCCAAAACCCCTCAAGCCCCTAAGCACTCAAACCCCCAAACCTTGCTGTTCTTGGCCACACCTGTCGGAGCCTCAGAAATGCAGCCTTTTGCCACAGACAACCAACCGAGAGTCCGAATCCGCAAGCAGGATTTGTGGGTTGCTAAAATCTAAAATCCCTTGAACCCCTAAACGCCCCCAAAAAGCGCCCAATGCTTCTGGCGATAGAGCAAATGCTGAGACTTCGACAGTCTGCTCTGGCAAGTGTGAATCAGATATACGTACAACCAATCTAATTAGGGTTTAGGGTTTAAGCACTTCGCTCGGCTGACCCTAAACCCTGCTGAACAACTTCCCCCCCCCCCCCCCCCCCAGAACCCTAAACCCTAAACCCTAAACCCTAAACCCTAAACCCCGAACCCTAGATCCTCGAAGCCGGAAAGCCTCCACGCAGGCGAGGTGCCCAAGTGCAGGCGTCGGTCACCGGGCAGGGAATCTCTGCAGCCACCGCGCTGCCGGTGCCTCAGGAGACCTCAAAGTTGGGGGGTTTCCGAAATTAAGGCTTAGGGTTTAGGGTTTGGGGTTTAGGGTTTAGGGTTTAGGCTACCTTCTTGGGTCCTTGCTATAAGGGGAATCCTACTATTTGGGGGCTCGGTTATAGGGGTCCCTGATTATCGTAAACTCAAGTAACCTCTGAGATCCTGGTGTTCCACTGCTGCTTTCCATCCACTCACAAGAAAACTAGAGGCTTGGGGCTTCAGCCTGCGCAGGGAAGCAAGAAGCATTTGCTGCGCATCGCCAAACACTATAAGGCATCCTATACCCATTTTGCAGCCCTAAACCCTAAACCCTAAACCCTAAACCCTAAACCCTAAACCCTAAACCCTAAACCCTAAACCCTAAACCCTCAGCTGTGATCTGCAAATTGATGTTCAATGAATACCCCGCCCCCTAGGGCCTCAATTAAGGCCTTTCCTTTTGTTTTATAGGACATTGCAAGTTCTCAATTTTTCCTTGCAGCTTTTCGTTGGAACTAGGCCTCAAGTCCCTGCAGACCCCCGAAATACCTGATAGGGCCAAACAAGAGACTAAACCCTAAACCCTAAACCCTAAACCCTAAGTTTCAAATGGGTGTGGGTGAGTGTACCTTTCCAGGCTATGGCAGGGCATGCAACTGGGACACTCGGCCTGCAAAAGATGCCAGTGAAGGCTGTTTAGTGTTTAGGGTGCTCCTTTCAAGCACCACGGTTCAATTTTTTCGGGGAACAGAAGTCCCCCCTAGCCGGCAGAGACCGCGATTGGAGCTGCAACGCCCCTAACCCCGAAGCCCGACACCACCAAACACCTAAACTTCTAAGCCCTTGAACCCAAAACCCCTAAACACTAAACCCACATTCCGACGAGGAACCCGAAAAGTGGTTAGGGTTTGAGGATTAGGGTTTGGGGTTTAGGGTTTGGGATTTGGGGCTTAAGGATTTAGGGTTTAGGGTTTAGGGTTTGGTTTTCGGGTTTAGGGCTTAGGAGTTTTCAGTGCTTTGACATGGGCGTTCACCCTCCCGCTGCATCCCAGGCCACAAGGCGGAGACAGAAGAGGACGGTGGGAAAGGTTGCCATAGGGTTTAGGGTTTAGGGTTTAGGGTTCAGGGTTTAGGGTTTAGGGTTTAGGGTTTAGGGATGTTGTTTCCAAGAACATAGTAAGGACGCAAAAGTGTGTAGGGTTTAGGGTTCAGGGTTTAGGGTTGGAAGGCCCTTGCAAGGAGCTTGTCAGGGGTCCTTTCGGATTTCGGAATCTTCGGTGGAGGATCAATTCATACAATAGGCTGGGTTTCGGGTGTTGGTAGTTTTCGATGTGCCGAAGTCTTCCCAAAACTCGAGCGCCCAAGAATCACCCTGCTCTTAACCGGAACCTAAAATCCTTGAGAACCCAAACCCTGAACCCTCAGCCCCCCCAAAGCCAACAATCCCTCAACAAAACTTACTCAGCCAATGCTAGAGCTTTAAACTTTAACCCTGTTTCCTTCTGTAGTAGGAACGATAAAAGTTTAAGCTTTTTCCCCATGGTTATTGGAGAAGTAAGAAAAATGTCTGAGAACTTAGCAGACCTCCCCCACAAACGTCGAAGGAGCCGTCACGGCTCATCTTCTTCAAACCCTAAACCCTAACCCTAAACCCTAACCCCAGACCTTAAACCCCCAAACGTCGAAGGAGCCGTCACGGCTGATCTTCTTCTGCTCCGCGGCCTCCGCACTGATTCCTCGGAGCATCCTACGGCTCTGCTTCTGCGTGGACCTCAGGGTAGCGCCTGTTTACTTCGGGTTTAGGGTTTAGGGTTTAAGGTTTTTTTAGGGGGACCTTACAGGTGTTCTTAGGGGTTATTTAGGGGCTACTTAGGCATGTAGGGGAGCCCCCTTTTTGCTTCGAGTCTCCTCCTTTTCAGGGGTAGGTTTGACCTTCTTTTTTTCTTTTTTCATTTTGACTACCCTGAGTCCCCTGCCTAATCCTTTTAAAGCCATAAAGATATAAGTTTTTGCAGGGCGCCCCAGTTTTGGGGCGGGGGGGGGGGGGGGCGGCCAAGAAGGGGCTTCTTTGGGGGGGGGGGGGGGGGGGGCATGCATGAGCTCCCTAAACCTCTACAATCTCCCCCCAAAACCCTTCTAATTAGTGTAGCCTATAGTAGGGTTTAGGGTTTAGGGTTTAGGGTTTGCTGTGATAGGGCGTAGATGCTGAGAAGGTTAGGTTTCGGAACAGGCTCGACACTTTTCTCCCACCTCACGCCGTCCGAGGCGGCAAAGCCACCCAAACCTATTCTTTTTAGGGTTGAGGCCTAAACTCAGGCAACAGCTTCTTAAAGAATTCATTCAGGACAAAAGAAAAGCAGTAGGTCAAGCGGCCAGAGGGCGGGTCAGGGGGGGCCAGGGGCTCAGAAAAAACCCCCCCCCCCCCCAAAAAAAAAACAAAAAAACCAACCACGGACGAGGGGCGCTAATGACCCTCATGCTGTGGGAGGCGGGCGAGCGACCTGGGTCGGCTTGCGCAATCGAGGTCGAGGGCTTGAGCGCCGCCCAACGTAGGGGGGCGGCCTAGGGTTCAGGGTTTAGGGTTCAGGGTTGGTTTAGGGTTTAGGGTTTAGGGTTTAGGGTTTAGGGTTTAGGGTTTAAGGGTTTAAGGGTTTAAGGGTTTAAGGGTTTAGGGTTTAGGGTTTAGGGTTTAGGGCTTGTCTCGCACTTTGGGCTGCCTCGGCTTTTTGCGATGCCATGGGGTCCAAAGTTGTGGATCTCGCGTGGGGGAGGCGCCTAAACCCTAAACCCTAAAAACCCTAAACCCTAAACCCTAAACCCTAAACCCTAAACCCTAAACCCTAAACCCTAAACCCTAAACCCTAAACCCTAAACCGGCGGCATGTGGAGGATGCTCGGTGCTCAAGGTGCTAAAGGCAGCTTCTGTAATTTCCTCAAGAGCCCTCGAAAAAACACAATCAGAAGATAATCCTTATATTCCCCTTACAAGGAATTATGTGTTGTGTTTTTTTGCGGGGCTGGTGCTTCGTGGGTTCTAGACGTCTTGTGCAAAAACTCTGGCGCGCGTGCCTTGCGCGCATGGCACGCATCCATGGGTCATGGTTTAGGGTTGAGGGTTTAGGGTTTATGGAGCCATGTGGGTAATATAGACCCCCCAAATAGTAGGATTCCCTTGTAATAAGGTACACCCCTAATTTTGGTCAGGTTGGAGGAGCCTCTACTCGAATAGAGGCGGATCAAGACAGCACAAGCCTAAGCCCTCACCCAAACCCTAAGCCCAGAAGCCCAGGTATTCAGAACGTCGCCGCCTTCTTCGGCATCGCTTACGACGACCCGGCCGTCCACGAGGAGCTGGATATCAGAAACTTGGCCGAGCCTTTGGTTTAGAGGGTTTAGGGTCTAGGGTTTAGGGTCTAGGGTTTAGGGTTTAGGGTTCCTGATCCCGCAAAGAATCACAAGTATGTCCACCGTGTGATAATCGTGGGGCGGAGTAGGGGGGAGATCTTCGACAGCATGCGTGAACCCTGGCCCCCACCAAGAATAAGGTCATTCCAACCCCGGGTTCCTCTATTTTGGGGGGGTGGGCCACCCTCAAACCCTAAAGGGGGAGGCGGTTCGTCGACCCCCAAGCCCTAAACCGAAGTCTAGGTTCTAGAGCCCAACCCCACGCAAAGCGCCAATGTTCAGCATAGCACCTCTGTCCAGTGTGACCTTATGGCTCTTCAAGCGTGTCCGAGACATGTCGAGAAAAGAGGCAGGCTTTTGAGGCCGGGCCAATAATCCCTAAACCCTAAACCCTAAAAACCGAGGCACCATCATGGGCGAAAGACGAATCTCGAACAGCTCTTATCTGTCCAGTGGCTGCCAGGCCAGGGTAGTCGAGGTTTGGGCTTCAGGGCTTAGGGCTTCGGTTTCAGAAGTTCAGGGTTTAGGGTTCGGTGCAGGGTTTCGGGTTTAGGGTTTCGGGTTTAGGGCGTGTGTTGGTCTGTGTTCCTGGCATAGACAGACATGAGGATTGAGAGTCTCCCTGTGTGACCTGCGGCCTCACGACAGTTCTCCTCCGAGCCAAGCCGACCTAGCAACCTCTTGGTCTTGTGAGCCCTGAATGGCAGAGACCTTCAACTACCCAAAACCCTAAACCCTAAACCCTAAGCCCTAAACCCTAAACCATAAACCCTAAATCCTAAACCCTAAACCCTAAACCCTAAACCCGCTCCCAGAGGCGCTGTAAACCCTAAACCCGCCCCCAGAGGCGCTGTAAGCCCTACCCCAAACCCTATGAACCGTCAAGCAGACAACCTAAACGCCCAAACCCACGAAGCCCTAAACCCTAAACCCCAACCCCCAAACCCCAAGCCCTCAGCCTAAACCTCAATCCCTAAACCCTAAACCCTAAACCCCAAACCCTAAACCCTAAACCCTAAACCCTAAACTCCCTAAACCCTAAACTCCCTAAACCCTAAACCCAAAACCATAAACCATAAACCCTAGCATGATTCAGGGCGACGCCGACGAGCCCAGCACTGCCCCGCCGGCTCCAGGGGCCGAGGACGCACTTTTGGGTTAGAAAATTTGGGAACCAACCCAGACCCTGCACTTTAGGGTTTAGGGTTTAGGGTTGAGGGTTTAGGGTTTAGGGTTTAGGGTTTAGGGTTTAGATCCTGACTTCGGGGACGACAACTGCACGGGGTTGGACGACCTCCTGTCCCTGCAACTGCAGGTGCAGGAAATGGAGGCAGAGGGCACTACCAGCGCAGAGGTCACCGACGCTTCAGAGCTGAACGGATTGCAGGTTTCACCTGCCCGTGAAGAAGAATCGCGATCCAACCAGTGAAACAGGTCATGCACGAGATGATGACCGATGGCGCCAAGAGCCCAGGGAAGCTGAGCCACTGCACGCCGCCGACAAGTGGCGGTGTGGATCGGCGTCGGATTAGGGTTTAGGGTTTGGGATTTAGGGTTCAGGGTTTAGGGCCTGCAGCCTCCACCCCGAGATCGGTGTAGGTTTTTTTAGGGTGACGGACACCCCCTGTAAACTTGCCTACATCCCTCAGGAGACATGCTACACCCTAAACTTGGGATGTTCCCCCTTATATTAACGGTTTAGGGTTTAGGTTTTAGGGTTTGGAGTTTCGGGTTTAGGGATTGAGGGTTGAGGGTTTAAGGGCGTTCTTTCACGTACACGGCCCTGGAACGAGCGCAAGAGTGGATCCTTGTAGCATTCCAAATTCCAGACATAATTCTCCTGGGATCAGTTCTCTCATCTATGTTACCCGAAACATAGCATGCATGTGACCCCCCAAACCTAAAGCTGCCCGGAACCCCTGAATCCTCCCCCTAAACCCTAAACCCTAAACCCTAAACCCTAAACCCTAAACCCTAAACCCCCTAACTGCTAAACCCCTGCATGCCGGAACCCCAGAAAGCCGTCCAGAAAAATCTCAGAACTCTCCACAGCCCTGTCGCCCCATGGTCCCCTCGCATGAGATTCTTGACACCAAACAGCCAAAACCCCCAATCCTCAACCCCAAACCTCTAAACCCTAAACCCTAAACCCTAAACCCTAAACCCCAAACCCCAAACCCTAATCCCTTCCATGGGCCCACAATGAAAGCGACCCCAGGACTCTCTCCGGCTGAGCGGTGCGGAGCATCGGCCCAGTGCGCTTGGCATCTGGGCTGGCAGCTGTTTCAGGGTTTAGGGTTTAGTGTTTAGGGGTGTTTGGTGTTTGGGGTTTGGGGTTTAGGGTTTAGGGTTTAGGGTTTAGGGTTTAGGGTTTAGGGTTTAGGGGTAGGGATGTTTAGGGTTTAGGGATCGTAGGTTCCAGCTGTTGTTCTCCAATATTCGGGATTCAGGGTTTAGGGTTTCGAGGCTGGGCCGGGAAAAAGATGACAGGAGTCTGCTAGGATGCGGGGGATGGAGGGTTGATTCGGGGTTTTGGAGGGGGGCTCTTTTTTCAGCGTAGTTTGGACAGTAGCCTCGCACACAGCAGCGCAATGAGACAGATGCCCTACACCCCTACATTCCCAAGACCCACAGGTAATTGCAAAGCTAGGCTATACAGTTGCCTTGTAGGTCGAGGCCCCAAACACTAAACCCCCCCCCCCCCCGCCAAAACCCTAGAAACCCCACAAGCGATTACGTATTCGGCTCGAAGTCAGGTCGGTTAGGGTTTAGGGTTTAGGGTTTAGGGTTTAGGGTTTAGGGTTTAGGGTTTAGGGTTTAGGGTTTAGGGTTTAGGGTTTAGGGTTTAGGGTTTAGGGTTTAGGCTTTAGGGTTATGAGTCTGGTAGCTACAGTGCAACTTGGTTCTGGAACCCTGGAGCTGGCCCGAAGCCCTGGCCCGAAGCCCTAAAGCCCCCAAACACCCTCAAAACCCTCAAGTATATCCCCCTTGGGAGTTTTTTCTTTTTGTCTATATAAAACCCAAGAGGACATTAAGCATATTATTATTGTTTTTATTTTAATATTATGTTTATTAAGGTTCTAAGGGGAGTATAGTCAACCCCAAATGCCTGCTTCAGGACAATCCTGCCAGTCGCCACTGCTCCAGAAAATTGTAGGCCCCGGCCATGCCTAGGGAGGGGGAGGGGGGAGGGGAGGGAACCCTGAGCCCGGAGCCCAAGCAAGGCCCTGACTCCCTAAAGCCTAAACCCTAAACCGTAAACCCTAAACCCTAAACCCTAAACCCCATACTTCGGCTCGGGTACTGAGGCCCAAAAACGTCTGTGGTTCTTCGGTTCTTCCACTCCAGCGTTTCATTTAATGGCTAACGGTTCTTTGAATTGGGGTGGGGGAGTGTTGGCTGGCCTGAAGTTCTCAGGCACCCCGAATAGGAGGATCAATTTTCAGGGGCTGTCTGCGTTGGGGCCCCTTTTCTGGGCACTCTAGTTACGGTTATCTACCATTTCCTCAAGAACCCCCGAACAAAATACAAAATGTTCTTCCTTATAAGGGTTAATTTGGGGTTATTATCTTTCATCTTTTGGGGGTCTTAAGCAAAAAATAGTTCTGGGCACACTCGTCACTTAGAGTCCCGGCCAGTAGCCTCGTTGGGAAGCTGCAAAAGCACGAAATGGCCATCGCGTCGAGGTACTGAGCAGCGAACCCTAAACCCTAAACCCTAAACACTAAACCCTAAACCCTAAACCCTAAACCCTAAACCCTCAACCGCAGCCAGTCGCACCACCCTAAAAGTACAAAACACGTCCGAAGCCTTGATCACCCGAAAGCCAAGACTTGCGGAGGCTATCTAGCGCATCGACACCCGCTGTTGACGGTGGGAGGATCCACGTGGGAGAAGTGGCTTCGGCGCACGTTCTTGCCTTGCGATGTGGGTACATACTTCAGGTGCAGAAACCCTAAACCGTAAACCCTAAACCTAGCGCTCTTGCGCGGCTTCGATAAGCGGATTACACCTAAGCACTACATTCCTTGAGCCCTGCCCCAAATCTACTGGTGGCAAGCCCTAAACCCTGAACGCTAAGCTCTAAACCCGAAACCCTAAACCCTAAGCCCTAAACCTTAAACCTTAAACCCTAAACCCGAAACCCTAACCCTAAAACCCTAACTACAGTACCCTAAACCCTTACCGGCCTCCAGGGTTGCCGAAGTGTGGGATGCGGGCATGCTGACCTACAAAGGCACGGTGGAGCCCTCCTCTCCGGACTCGTGGCGGGCATTCAGGCCTGGGTTTAGGGTTTAGGGTTTAGGGTTTAGGGTTTAGGGTTTAGGGTTTAGGGTTTAGGGTTTAGGGTTTAGGGTTTAGGGTTTAGGGTTTAGGGTTTAGGGTTTAGGGATTGTGGAAATAGGGTTCAGGGTCGGGATCTTATACTAACAGTCCTTAAGGATGATAATAGGGGGTACTGTAATCCCGATTAAGGGCTGCTAGTACAAGGGGAACATAAGTGTTTTTCAGGGTTTAGGGGAGGCGTGGCGTCTGAAAGTTTAGGGTGTTGGGAGATGAGTGGGTCGAGGTTTGTTCGTGTTTCCGGGGGTTTGGGGGGACTTGCAAGTCTGCAAACCCTAAACCCTAAACCCTAAACCCTAAACCCTAAACCCTAAACCCTAAACCCTAAACCCTAAACAGGCTGCTGGGCTCCCAGATCTCGCCCTCGCCCTGAAAGACGCCAAGTCACTACCGGAGCCCTGGCGATGTCTGGCCATCCCCAAACCCTAAACTTTAGGGTTTAGGGTTTAGGGTTTAGGGTTTAGGGTTTCGGGTTTCGGGTTTCGGGTTTAGGGTTTCGGGTTTAGGGTTTAGGGTTTAGGGTTTGGGGGTTCAGGGTTTAGGGTTGTAGGGTTTTTGGGTTTTAGGGTTTAGGTTTGGTTTTTTTGGTTTGAAAGTTTTGGAGGGGGATTTAGGACCCCTCATACATACCACAAAAGCAGTAGACCCCAAACCCCAAACTTCAAGCTCTAAACCCTCAGGCCCTAAACGGTGCAGGGCCAAAACCCTAAACCCTAAATCGTATCTAAGGGAAGTTGTAGTGGTCCATTCATAGAGCTATCAGGACAGTGGGTGGATATACGTATGGTTTTGCGCCGCGCCTCGGTAACCTCCTCCGCCATTTGAACCCTAAAACCTAAACCCTAAACCCTAAACCCGAAACCCGAAACCCGAAACCCTAAACCCTAAACCAAAACCCGAGACCCTAAACCCTAAACCCCCCGCCCCTGGAGCCATCATTGCCGAGGATTGGCTGGAGCAGCAGGTCGTCCGCAGGACGTGCACGGCCTTCAATGTTGAGGGCTTACCATGGGTTCAGGGTTTAGGGCTTAAGGGCATCTAAGCACCAGATGCCCCAAACCTGTCCCTAAACCCTAAACCCTAAACCCTAAACCCTAAACCCTAAACCCTAAACCCTAAACCCTAAACCCTAAACCCTAAACCCTAAACCCTCAACCCTCAACCCTACACCCTAACCCTAAAACCTAAAACCCTAAAACCCTAACCCCTAAACCCTAAACCCTAAACCCTAAACCCTAAACCCTAAACCCTAGACCCTAGACCCTAGACCCTAGACCCTAGACCCTAACCTAAACCCCCCCCCCCCCCCTCAGCCGCAGGGCTCAGCCATGGCTGCAGCGCTATGCTTTGGGCTCCGTGCTGCAAGGCCAAGGTTCATGTAGGGTTTAGGGTTTAGGGTTTAGGGTTTAGGGTTTAGGGTTTAGGGTTTAGGGTTTAGGGTTTAGGGTTCAGGGATCAGGGTTCAGGGTTTTGGGTTGCGGGTTGGGGGTTTAGTTTAGGGTTTAGGGTTTGGGGTCTAGGGTCTAGGGTCTAGGGTCTAGGGTTTAGGGTCTAGGGTTTAGGGTTTAGGGTTTAGGGTTCAGAGTTCAGGGGCTCACAGGGTTTAGGGGCTTTTTAGGGTGAGGGTACGGGCTGTTGGCCTTGTCTAGGGCCTTGGGGTTTTGGATTCAGCAGGCTGCCGCGCGTTGTTTTGGCCAGATATGTTCCACAGCGACTGCTTGTCTGCCGGAACGAGTAGCACCCTAGACCCTAAACCGTAGACAGCATGGATAAGCCCATGTTTTGTTTAGAAGCACAGTGTTTACACACCCGTGGTCTGAAGGAGAAGGCATCATAAAAATAAAAAATGCATGGTCCACAAGAAGGTGTTTAGAAACACCGGCTCAGGTCTAGTCTAGGTGATAAAACTCCTAGGTTTTGGAGTACCATACTTAAATACTTTTTTTGTTCTGGGTTCCCCATTATAGCTGCTCATACCGAAAAAGTGTATACTGTTTTCCAGGGTCTACTCCAAAGTAGGGATTCAGGGTTTGGGGGTTACAGACGGGGGCTTTGGTGCAACAATCAAGACAACGGGGGCTTCCTGCACTTCCCCCTAAACCCTAAACCCCTGAACCCCTAAAAACCCCTAAACCCCTAAACCCTAAACCCTAAACCCTTATCACATTTGTAAGATGTCCGATCCACATCCTTAAGACCTGCAAAAAGCACAAGTGCCCCAGTTATTTGCTCCAAAGAGGGTCGAAACTGTAAGAATTGTAGACACCCCTGAAACCCGAAACCCTAAACCCTAAACGCTCTTGAAAGGCCTCTCACCCACACTGTCACGCTTCGGGGACAGCCACTGTGCGCAACCTTGGAAATGCCCCCAAGGGTTTAGGGTTTAGGGTTGAGGGTTTAGGGTTTAGGGTTTAAGCATTTAGGGGTTCAGGCTTGGGGGAGAGCCGTCATCTATGAGCAGTTCTCCAAATTCGGGGGGCCCTGCTTGGGCCCCCTGAAAAAAATGACACTCTTATAGCAAGGATCCATAAAGGAACCCCTAAACCCTAACCCCTAAACCCTATACCGTAAACCCTTAACTACCCTCTGCAAGATGGTTGCCTAAATGTTCCTTTCGAAAATTCCCTGCTCTGCCATGAAGCTGCCCCGTCGTCACGGTTCCTGGGCTCGGCGTTTGGGAGTTTAGGGTTTAGGGTTTAGGGTTTAGGGTTTAGGGTTTAGGGTTTGGGGTTCCGGGTTTAGGGTTCAGCAGCTTCGGATCGAGCAGTGTTATGTTAGTGTTGTATTTGCGGCTCTGACACAATACCCACCCACCCAAAGAATCTCATATCATTAAGCATATATAAAGTATCTTCATACAACAAGGTTCTACTCAATGAAGGTTATGATCATAGAGCAATTCGTTCTTCAACTTTCCGCATAGTGTCACATAAAGAAGACGATGATTACACAGAGAAAGAGTGGGCCCTGAAACCCCTAAACCCCAGGCTTTGAGCCCCTGAAACCCTAAACTGTAGGCCCCTGAAACCCTAAACCCCAGGCCTTGAGACCCCGAAACCCTAAAAACCCTCGGCCTTAAGAAAGTCCTTAGACCCCACTGCCCTGGGGCCCGCGGAACCCCTAAGCAGGCCTTGAGGCCCTGAAACCCTACACTGCAGGTCTTGAGGCCCTGAAACCCTAAACTTGAGACCCTGAAACCCTAGACCCCAGGCCTTGGCCCCTAAACCCTTGAGACCCGACAAGCCTTGTCGACGAAGCCTTGTGCCTTAGAAACCTGAATGTTTGCGACACCCCAACCCTAAACCCTAGACCTTAAACCCTAAACCCTAAACCCTAAACCCTAAACCCTAAACCCTATACCCTAAACCCTAAACCCTAAACCCTAAACCCTAAACCAAGATGCCATGTGTGGAGCCTTGAAGATCCCAGGTGAAACGTATCAAGTCCTGGGCGCGCTCTCCTCCAAGCTGCACCTTTGACGTGAAAGAGGGTTCAGGGTTTAGGGTTTAGGGTTTAGGGTTTAGGGTTTAGGGTTTAGGGTTTAGGGTTTAGGGTTTAGGGTTTAGGGTTTAGGGTTTAGGGTTTAGGGTTTTGGCATTTAGGGTTTAGGCATTTAGGGGCTTAAGTGGTTTTAGGGTTTCAGGTGGGTTGGGTTTTAGGCGGCTGGGGGCTTTCGGGGCTGTAGGGTGGTTGGGGGTTGGGCTTTCGGGGGTTTAGGACAGTTTAGGATTTAAGGGTTTAGGGGTTTAGGGGTTCAGGGGCTTCGGGGTTTAGGGGTTTTAGGATTCAGAGGGGTATACGGTGAAGGAGCTGAGGGGTTTAGAGGTTTAGGGGGTTTGGTCCAAGCCAGTGTCCCCCACACACCTGGCCAATGTCCCACAAGATGCCTAATAAAGGAGGGACCCTCACAAGGGACCCTCATTTTTACCAAAAGGTGCCACCCCCCCCCCCCCCCCCCCCCAAAAAAAAAGCCTCGGCTTTCCATCGGACAAAGCATCTGAACTCTTTGCGTGGAACCCGAAACCCTAAACCCTAAACCGTTTCAGGGCTTAGGGTCTAGGATTTAGGATTCGGGGCTTCAAGACCTCTTCGACCGAAGGGTTCTCCTTGCTGGTACCTTCTATAATGGGACTCCTTATTTGAGCAGATCCCTCGACCCTCAGCCCTTAGCCACTCCCCTACGAATTCCCCGAACACCTACCGTCTACAATGGGAGCAAGTCCTCTCCGAACTCCCGAAAACCCTAAACCCCAAACCCCAAACCCCAAACCCCAAACCCCAAACCCCAAACCCCAAACCCCAAACCCCAAACCCCAAACCCTAAACCCTAAACCCTAAACCTCCAAATAGTCGCGAACACTCAAGCCCAAATTTGGCAGGTCACGTTTCCTTCAGCTCCTAGCGTCCGCATCCGCGCTACTGACCTTGGAGTCTCCCTTCTGGCTCCGCCTGGACCGGGAGTTAGGATTTTCGGGTTTAGGGTTTAGGGTTTAGGGTTTAGGGTTTAGGGTTTAGGGTTTAGGGTTTAGGGCTAGTTAAGGCCCGTGCTGCCAGGGAGATTCAACGGTGAGTCGATGGGAGATATGAGCCGAGCTAGCTTATTGGCGATTTTGTTTCTGCCCTTTATGAACATGAACCCCCTAGAAACCCTTTACAGAAAGTTGACCAGAAGATAGAGAATATTCAGGCCTCTGAAGTCAGTATTGAAAGCACTGGGATCTATGCAAAGCCACTGGCAAATCACGGGCTGTACAGAACCCTAAACCCTAAAACCTAGACCCTAGACCCTAGACCCGAAACCCTAAACCCTAAACCCTAAACCCTAAACCCTAAACCCTAAACCCTAAACCCTAAACCCTAAACCCTAAACCCTACACCCTACACCCTAAACCCTAAACCCTAAACCCTAAACCCAAACCCTACACCACAAAAACCCTCAACTATATCCCCCGTGGGATTTATCTTGTATTTCTGTTCATATCAAAGCCAAGAGGATATTTAATAAAAATATTGTTTTTATTGAGGTTCGAAGGGGAGTATAGTTTAACCACCGAAGCCCTACTGTAATCCTGTAAAATCCCTCCCCAGAATTAGCTTACACACCCTGTATTGTTGGGCTTTTTTGGGCAGTTCCGGGCCGCTAGCTTAGTAGCTGCGTGAGCACACTTTACACTTTTTGGGATACTATAATCCCCTATAGAACTGAAAGTCTCCACTTTTTTGGGGGCTTATGAAGTCAGCAGCTAAGGGTTAAATGGATAATTGGAGGG
The DNA here is from genome assembly GCA_905221605.1 of Symbiodinium natans. Classification (NCBI taxonomy): domain Eukaryota; class Dinophyceae; order Suessiales; family Symbiodiniaceae; genus Symbiodinium; species Symbiodinium natans. The sequence continues at coordinate 310,755 of CAJNDS010002633.1, forward strand.
TCTGCAGGCTAAACCTGGCCGGATCCTAAACCCTAAACCCTAAACCCTACACCCTACACCCTACACCCTAAACCCTAAACCCTAAACCCTAAACCCTAAACCCTAAACCCTAAACCCTAAACCCTAAACCCTAAACCCTAAACCCTAAACCCTAAACCCTAAACCCTAAACCTGGCCGGATCTTTTGAAAGGAGCTCCATCGCGCGTCCCTGGCACTCGAGGCTGGGGTCTAGGGTTTAGGGTTTAGGGTTTAGGGTTTAGGGTTTAGGGTTTAGTAGGAAGTTTCAGCTATGTGCGCTATTCGCCCAGTTTTGCAGAGCCCGCCTTGTTCCCTGGTCTGTGATGATAGGTGTCCCCAACACTCCCCCCAAAAGGGGAACCCCCCAAAAAAGCCTTACCACAGGTGCGACTTTGGCGGAGGGGGGGGGGGGGGGTTTGGGGGACCTTATGACGTTGGGTTAGGTGCTGGTCTTGTAAGTGGCGCTTGTTGCTTTGGGCAGGCGGCGCGCAATGACATAGTTGGCTGCCACACCGCCCTGGGTGGGGATGCATGCATCTAGGCTTGTGAAGACGCCGTGAGCATACTCTCGCTTAGAATGTCAGGTACACTTCAGAGTTTAGAGCGCTTCAATCCCTATGCCCTAAACCCCAAACCCTAAACCCTCAAGCCCCTGCAACTTGAAATTATGAAGGACAAATCCAAAACAGAAACTCCTCGAAACTTTCCCCGGACCTGAACCCATAATAATTCAATAAGCCCTAAACCCTAAACCCTAAACCCTAAACCCTAAACACATTCGGCCATCTACACCCCAGCAACCTCCACGTAGCTCGCGGACCGATGCTGCATCGACGGCTGCCCTAATGCTAAAGCCCCTCCGGAAGTACTGTCATACATTCCGGGCTTAGTTTGGGGTGCTCACATACCGAACTCTGCATACATTTTTCTGTGTATTAGAGTCCCCTAACCCTAAATATCCTGCACTGTATAGATTTTTTTGCATATAATGAGACCATCACCCCTCTGGCACGTGGAGCCCTGGTGAAGCAATGACAACTAAGTTGAACTGAGAACGGCGCTGAATTGTTCAGCAATTTCAATTGAGAGTGTCATTGGACTGCGAAATTCAGTAACTGGTTGCAACTTGTGAGGCAGGCACTCTCCTCTTACCCTGAACTTTGGAACCTCGCAGTGTTGTCAGTTGCTTTGTCGGAATTCACACTTCTTCAAATGCTGTTCACGGCCTGCTATTTGAAAGTAACAGCTTGACTACAATTACGATTCTACGATTCAAGTATACTTGAACGGTGACTCAACTAATGTTCATGAAACTAGGGTTTAGGGTTTAGGGTTTAGGGTTTAGGGTTTAGGGTTTAGGGTTTAGGGTTTAGGGTTTAGGGTAGCTAGATGTCATACTAATATTTACCTCGCTTGTGCTCGCCCTGTCTCCGGGTTTTGTGGGTCTGAGAGCTGCAGGGCTTAGGTCTGGTGTTTAGGGTTTAGGGTTTAGGGTTTAGGGTTTAGGGTTTAGGGTTTAGGGTTTAGGGTTTAGGGTTTAGGGTTTAGGGTTTAGGGTTTTGGATATTTAGGGTGCAGGCGTAGGAGTTGAGCCTTCCACCAGCTAAGGCTGGAATGCGCAGCTCTACTCTGTTTACCATGCGGCTGCCCATGGCTGCACGAGCCGCTGGCCACCGAAGACCAGTAGGGTGTAGGGCTTAAGGCTTTTAGGGTTTTTGGTTCAGGGGTTTAGGGGTTTGGGGGTTTAGGGGTTTAGGGTTTTATGGAGTTTTGGGTTTTGAAGGCTGAGGAATCAGAATGTACGGCTTAGGATGGAGGTTTGGACAGAACGCTTTTGGAATCTTCGCACCGCTCTGACCTGCAACAGGTGACAGTAGCTCAGCTTTCAGTATCTGATCCAGTCTATGCATTCCAGACGCTTGAGGGAGGGGATGTGGGGGAATTCGAGACCCCAAGCAGAAGCCTGCCAGCCTACAAGACCCACAGGGCCTTCTTCAAAACCCTAAACCCTAAACCGTAAACCCAAACCCTAAAGCCTAAAGCCTAAACCCTAAACCCTAAACCCTAAACCCTAAACCCTAAACCCTAAACCCTAAACCCTAAACCCTAAACCCTAAACCCTTTCAAAATGATCATCTAGGGGCCCAGGGTAGTGATCAACATCCAAAGCAACTTCTTGCTCGAGGCTGGGACAGGCGGCCCTTAGCAGCCTGGTTGTCCACTTGGCCCCTTGATCGACCTAGCTGTTTAGGGTTTAGGGTTTAGGGTTTAGGGTTTAGGGTTTAGGGTTTAGGGTTTAGGGTTTAGGGTTTAGGGTTTAGGGTTTAGGGTTAACGGTTATTACTTACTGTTGGTTGGCAGGGAATGCGGGAATTAAGGCCCTACATACACCCTTTAAGGGATGATACGGGGTACCTCATTCCCAACAGTAAGATTAGGGCTCTTGGGTTTGGAGTTTTGTTGGAGATTCATGTCGCTAGGGTTGAGAGCTTCAGGACTTTAGGGTTTGGGATTGCGGCCATGCACACCATGTTGGAGACAGTGCCCCGTAGGGGCAAGCTGCGGACACTCAGAAGCTGGGCAAGTTAGCAGCTTCAAACCCTAAACCCTAAACCCTAAACCCTAAACCCTAAACCCTAAGCCCTAAGCCCTAAGCCCTAAGCCCTAAGCCCTAAGCCCTAAGCCCTAAGCCCTAAACCCTAAACCCTAACCTGATCACTTTTCTGGACGGTTGAAATCCATACCCGGCACAGCTGTCCGGGAAAGTCCCCTAAGTAGCTTTGAGCCATGGCACCTCGTGTGTGTAAGAGTCCAAGGCCCGTTCTGTGGTGTCGGTTGCCTCAGAACCCCTCCTGCGGCAGACCCCAAACCCTAAACCCGAAACCCTGAACCCTAAACCCTAAATTGAGTTGTGGGGAAGGCGCCGTCGGAGGTCCCCGACATCTCAGGTCTGAGCACGTGTCCTTCCTCTCGGGCTGGGATCCGAAAGGACCTCGTGTCACAGCAGCCTCCTAAAATTTAAGTTTTAGGGTTTAGGGCTTCGGATTTAGGGTGTAGGAGTTCAGAGTTAAAAATTAAGGTTTTTTGGGGTTTGGGGTTTAGGGTTTGGGGCTTGGGTTTAGGGTTTCCAGGGTCAGGAGTGGAGAGTTTACGGTCATGGAGGCAGGGGAGAGCGATAGAGTTGAGGTGTTGGAGTGAGCTCAGGTGGTTTATACGTTATGGGCTAGCTCTTCGAGCCTCGGTTCACTGCTGCTTCAAGAAAGACCCGAGCTCAAAGAGCCGAGGAGCCCAGTGAGAGCCCCGAGCTCATCTCTGCAACGCTTTAGGTGTTAGGGTTTAGGGTTTAGGGTTTAGGGGGGAACCGTTTCCTGAGAGATCTCAGTCTCAGCTTGCTGCTGCCATTGTGCAGGACCTTTAGATGCTGCTCCTTTCCGCTTGGCTTCTGTCAGCGCAGCATGGCATATGTTCAGATCCGAACCCCAATCTGGGTGGTGGCGTTGCAGCATGGAGGGTTAGGGTTTAGGGTTTAGGGTTTAGGGTGAAGGGTTTAGGGCTTTAGGGTCTGGGGTTTAGGGTTTAGGGTGAAGGGCTAAGAGTTGGGGTTGCTTGGGAGGGCATTTTCGGTTCAAGTCTCTTTCTTGGTAGCCCTGCGGTACCCCTTTTCCTTTTTTTTGGGGGGTCAAGGTTCCCTTATAAAGTAACCAGCCCAAAACGGGTGCCCTTGTTATAATATGGTTGCTGGGCTACCAAGCTTTGCTAGCACAGGTCTCATAGGCTACTGTGCTGGGGCATCTCGCTGGCTGCAGATTCGAATGACATGCCCTAAGCTACGTACTGCCGGAGCAGCCGTCCCTAAACCCTAAACTTGGGTTCGGCCGGTCCACACTAACAGTCAAATAACGCCGTGGCCTTATAACACACAGGCCAAAAATAGCACCAGGAATCCCAGTCAATTTTAGCATTTACCGGGTGCTTATTTTTGTGGGTCTGCTGGTGGTGACTGTTAGTCACATAGCAGCAGAAATAGCACCAGAAATAGCACCAGAAATAGCACAAACAATAGCACAAAAAATAGCACCAGAAATAGCGCCAGGAATAGCACAAAAAATAGCACCAGAAATAGCACAAACAATAGCACCAGAAATAGCACCAGGAATCCCAGTCAATTTTATCAGCTTAGCATTTACCGGGTGCTGTTTTTTGTGGGTCTGCTGATGGTGATTGTTAGTCACATAGCACCAGCAACAGCACCAGAAATAGCACCAGAAATAGCACAAACAATAGCACAAAAAATAGCACCAGAAATAGCACAAACAATAGCACAAAAAATAGCACCAGAAATAGCACCAGGAATAGCACAAAAAAATGCACCAGAAATAGCACCAGAAATAGCACCAGGAATTGCACCAGGAATAGCAGGAATCTCAGTCATTTTTTTGGCATTTACCGGGTGCTTTTATTTGTGGGCCTGCTGGTGGTGACTGTTAGTGTGGACCGGCCGAACCCAACCCTAAACCCTAAACCCTATAAGCCCTAAACCCACGAAGCCTCTGAGGACATCTCTGCCGTTTTATCCTCGTACTACAACGAGGGAGGACATCACCACTTGCGCATAGAGGAAGCCAATCCAGAGCAGGCTGGTACCCCCCTTAACCCTAAACCCTGAAGCCTAAACCCTAAGCCCTAGGCCACGACTGCATTTAGATTTCATACAGGGGCCTTGAGCATTATCAATAGCATAAACAGTTACCCAAAATCCCATTCAATCTGACCCAGTGGCCTGCCATACTTGAGAGAACCAGCCTTGGTTACATCCCTCACATGAATTAGCGTTGGCATACCCGAAGAACCCCCAAGAAGCAGTCCAATTGCAGCTACCCAATGCACCCATCCCACATTAGTCATGCCACATTCTCTTGGCTTGGAGGGTTGAGACTTGGCTCTCAGGGTTCAAAGTTGGAGGGACTACTCAGGCGTAGAGGCGCCAAGGTTGAAAATTTAGAATTGAGGGTTCATGGTCTTGGCCGCTAGGAAAGCCTGAAAACCCTGAGGCCCGAACCACAACCCTCTGAAACTCGTCGGGAAGCCTTGAAGCCCCTTTGAGTCCTCGATCTGCAGGCTCTCGAAAGCGACCTGCAAGATGAGTTGATATCCCGCTCCGCAGGCGCGGGAGGGGGGGTGCGGTGTTCGAAAGTAGCACAGGTTCAGGATCTAGGTGTTCTTATGTGTTTCTATTGTACAAGGGCCTCTGTCAGGGCGAAACTGATTTCAAACGATTATCGCAACTTAGCACAGCCACCAAGAGCACACCCAAACCCAGAGCCCTGAAAAGCCAGCAAAACCCTTCTAAGCCGGCAGCGCCCCTAAACCCCTCGGGGCAAGAATGCGAGGCTCCCTGGCGGCTGAGTCCTCAATCTCCGAGCGCGAGCCGGAGCTTCCTCAATTGCGAGTGGACCCTGGGACAGGGCCCCCAATTCTGGGGGCATTAGGGGCATTAGGGGGGGGCTTAGGGGGTTTATAAAAGCTGTCGTTGGGTTGTAGGGTTTTACTTGGCTGTTCGTGCTTTCGGCGCTTGAGGGCTTCTAAGATGTTTAGGGGTCTTGTCGGGTTTAGATGCCCTATGGGGCTTAATGGTCAGCATCAAAAATTGCCGACCCCTTTCTGGATACCCGGAGATAGAAGGGCCTGCATCTTCGTAGGAAACCCAGGCCAGACCTATCTAGGACCTGCCAGGTTTTCGGTTTTTTCGCTTGCGTTTTGGTATGTTTTGAGGGTTTATTTAGGGTTTAGGGGGGAACCCAAGCAAGACCTACCGTAGACTTCGAGCGCTTCGAGCGCTTGGCGTGTTTAAGGTGTGGGGTTTCGGGTCTAGGGTTTAGTTCAATGTTACTGGGCTGGCCAAATGCAACCATAGATGGGCAGTTTTTAGGGTTGTGTCGTGTTTTTGGTTTTGGGCTTTTTAGGTTTTGGGGTTCGGGACAGGACAGGGCGGAGAAGCGCAACGCCCAATTGCCGAGAAGAAGGTCAAGAAAGATAGGGGTTGCGTTGGGTGCGAACAGGATGCCAGCCATAAACCCTAAACCATAATAACACTTCAGGAGTTGGGGGTTTCGGGAAGCTTTCCCAGGATTTCCCTAGTTTTTTTGCGCAGGATCTTCCTCCTAACCCTGAACCCCCAACGCCTTGGAACCCACATGCCTAGGAGGGCCTACGACTGGTGGCTGCGCAGTGGTCGAACGGAGGAATCGAGAGGGACAGCGATGAGGTGGAATATGCGCCCCGTCTGCATCTCGCACCTAGCTCTAAACATCTCTAAACTCTAAACCCTAAACCCTGTTCGGGGTCTGCAATGGGTCTTCTGGGCGCGGGGGGGGCGGGGGGTGAGGGAGGGTTGGAACACTGAAGATTCCCTACTTCCACCGTTTGCCTGCTGCAGTTGTGGCTTCTTTGGCGTCCCCCTCCTCTGTGACTTTGAGGGCTTAGGGGGGTTTTGGGGGGCTGAGGTTGGGATGTACCCCCTTATACTAACAGTCCTTGATAGGGATTATAGTACCCCCCCCCCCCCCCCCCTCATTGTAATACCTTTTAAGGACTGTGGAAACAGCATACACGGCAAGGTTTAAGGACTGTTCGTTTAGGGGGAATATCCCAAGGTTGAGGGCTTACGGGTGTGAGTAGCTTGCTTTGGGGTTGCAGTTGTCTACAGGATTCTTCAGGGTACTCGCACACGGTTGCGATTGAAACGGCCGCTTCCCGTAGCTCTACCGTTCCGATTGGCATTTGCTTTAAGACTTTCCGAACGCGCGTCCTAAAACCGAAAAACCTCCAACACCCCAACACCCATAGCTCCTAGACCTTTTGCCCACAGATTGCCAGGAGATGGAGCTCCCTCCGATGGCACGGGCCCCACCTTCTGGCTTTTTTCGGGTGTCGGGGGGGAGGGGGGTGGGCTCATGGTTGTTGTGACAGTGTTGGTTCTGATCTAGGCTGGAGGCCTCTTGGGTCCCTGTTCCAGTCAGGACACTCCTACGGAAGACCAAATCAGGACGTGACTTCAGGGCTCATGTGCGGGGAATGTTCGCCCTGATTGAGGCCGTTCCCCCAAATTATGCCCTTACAAAGCTCCCCGAAACCCCAAACTCCAGACATCCCTCTACCCTAAACCCTAATGTCTTCCTAAGTAAGGGCTGTCCCTACACCCCAAACCCTAAACCCTAAACGTCACTCCATGGGACATCCAGGCATGGGAGCACCGGGAGATTGCACCAGGGAGATCCTAGAAAAGCCTTCCTGAATCCTAAACCCTAAACCCCTAAGCCCCTGAACTCCGAAACCCCTAAACTCCTAAACCTCCAAACCCGCGGACCTCCCTAAACCCCTAACTTGCTAGGGTTTAGGGGGTTTGGGCCTTAAAGATGCCTAGTGATCAGGACTTCGGGATGTGTAGGGTTTAAGGGGTGCACTTTCAACACCCAGACTCCACGTGACACTCCGCAAAGTTTGGGGGGAGGAGGCGGTGGCAAGTTGCTGGCAGATGCTTTGGGTGGCCGCCCTGGTAAAACCTGGAGTCAAGAAAGGGGCTTGTGATTCTCCCGACGCCCCCCTAAACCCGAAATCCTAAACCCTAAACCCTAAACCCTAAACCCTAAACCCTAAACCCTAAACCCTAAACCCTAAACCCTAAACCCCACTCCTTGCTGCCATAGCCTGGGCCCTTCACAGGTCATCCGCCTCTCCCGTGGCATGTCGCCCTCGCATGGCCGCTGGTACTTGCGCCCCGGCCAAAGGCTTTTGCCCAAAGCTTCGGGCTCCAAAAAACAGAGGCCTTGGGGTAGTTTCGTAGGGTGTTTAGGGTTTGGGGATTAGGGTTTAGGGTTTAGGGTTTAGGGGTACCCTACTTGCCCTAAACTCTAAACCAGGATTGGGGCTCAGGGGCCCGGCTCGGGGTCTTGATTGGTTTAGGGCTTCGGCACCCAGGGGGTAGGGGGAAGCCTGTGCCTGAGACGACGTGCACGGACCACTGCATCTGTAAGATTAAACGCGGTTTAGGGTTTAGGGTTTAGGGTTTAGGGTTTAGGGTTTAGGGTTTAGGGTTTAGGGTTTAGGGTTTAGTCAGTTCCTTGCCGTCAGGTGCCCCCTCATCATTGCCTACGCGGACGCCTTTGGCACAGACCTCGCAGATCCACCCGCACCTCGGTCGGAAACGTGCCAAAATCAAAGCTTCCCATTGAGGGGGGTGGGAGGGGAGGGGGGGGGGGGGGGGGGGGAGCGTGGCTGAGGCGGGCCCTCAGGGCTTCTTTCGCATTAAGGTTCTGGATTTAGGCTGGGCTCGTGTTCTACACAAACCCTAAACGCCCACAAGTGAATGTCCCGACGTTCCTATATGCGCGCGCCCTACACCATGAACCATGAATTCTTCCTCCGTTTGTGCTGAACTTTCTAAGATCCTGGGGAGGAGGACGGGAGGGAGGGGGGTTTCGGGTATAGGGTTTAGGGCTTAGGGTTTAGGGTTTAGGGTTTACGGCCGCGCAGTGAAGATTCTATGTGTTCAATTTTGGCAAGAGCCCCCAAAGCCCTTAATCAGAAGCCCTTTGTTTTTCCACCTCAATGTCGGGATGGTTCCATTTTGAATCCTGCTGCTCTGACGAGCACGTGTTGCCCCAACCTTCCATGCATGTCTGCTCCATTGTCATATCACCCCGTGTGAGTGCAATTGAGGTGGCCCACGTCTACCTCAGGCAGGGCGTTCGTGGCATTCTGGAAGCGGGGCTTTGTGCACCTTGATCGCCTACTTGTACTAGTAGGGTTATCACTACCCTAAACAGAGTTATAATCAGTCGTAACCAAGTCTGCCCTCCTTGTGAGCCCAGTTCTAACTACCCAATGAGCCTCTAAGTCGAGCCCCACATGACAATTCCAGCAGAGACCTATGCAAGGAAGCCGGGGTAGAGATCTGGGGTGCTGACCTGGGCAGGACATCGATGAACCCTGCTTTGTGCGCGCTGCATGGCGTCCGACTCGTGAGCTTCGCCTAGCCTTAGAAGAACCCTCGCAGAGCCCAATGGTGCGATGTAGGGTTCAGGGCTTAGGGTTTAGGGTTTAGGGTTTAGGGTTCAGGGAAAAGACATCCAAGAGACCCCGGGATTCGACAACTCCATCAGAACTCAAATGCCGCTCTTCACGACCCTGCCGCGAACGAACGCGGCGGCCGGGGCGAAACAGCCCCCACCCCGCACGGAAGCCAGCTTCTGGATACATCAATTTAGGGTTTAGGGTTTAAAGAGCCTCATATACAAGGGCTCAGAGGTTTAGGGCAGCTTATATCTCCTGGTCACGAGGATGCAAAGTTCAGAGCCCTTCCGTGCGGGACCCCAAAGGTCGCTGATCGGTCCGTGTGCTTCGCCTGCATGCTTCAATCGGGGACGAGAGGCTTCGAGCCCTGTGAGCCTGAACTCTAAACCCTAAACCCTAAGCCCTAAACCCTAAACCTTAAACCCTAAACCCCAAAACCTTAAACCTTAAACCCTAAACCCTAAACCCTAAACCCTAGCTGTCCTGATTGAGGCATGCCCAGGTGTTCCTTCATGGTGTGAGACAGGTGGCTACCAAGAGTCCCCCACCCTGAGTCCAATAAGCCCTAAGAGTCTGCAATGTAAGGGAGGGTTATCCTGTTTAGGGTTTAGGGTTTAGGGGTTGAGGGGTTTAGGGGTTTAGAGGTTTAGGGTTTAAGGTTTAGGGTTTAAGGTTTAGGGTTTAGGGTTTAAGGGAGGGTTGTCCTGAACTATGGCCTTGTTGTCGGTCTCTATCTCAACTCTCTCCCTGTAGTTTATAGGGCCAGGAAAACGCACCCCCAAGTCGAGTAAAAACCTAGCGCCTGCAAAGTACACCAAGAGCGAAGTTCCCTGGCCCCCAAAACCCTAAAGCCTGTTGGGGTGTGTCCTTCGACCCCTTTCAGGGTTAGGGCTTCCCTGTTGCGAAAGCTGCCATCGGAATCCTCCGCCTCGCTCCCCCGCTTCTATTGGAGCCGGGGTCCTAAGCTCTAAACCCTAAACTTCAAACTTTAGGGTTTAGGGTTTAGGGTTTAGGGTTTAGGGTTTAGGGTTGCTTCTTTTCAAAGTGGGGGAGCTTGGAGCCTCCCCTCAGACCATGGCTGTGTAGAGGGGAACACCACCACTGGTTGGGCCGTTTTGGCTGCGAACACAAGTTTAGGGTTGAGGGTTTAGGGTTTAGGGTTTAGGGTTTAGGGTTTAGGGTTCAGGGTTCTATAACAAGAGCTTTGTGACCAGAAGCTACCCAGCTGCAACTGTCCTCTGCAGCCACTGACCCACCTCTGGTGCGAAAGCGCGAAGCTGCGAGGATGCCAGCTGACCGTGATGGAGCAAATGGCAGTGATTGCAGGGTAGGGTTTAGGGGCCATTGGATGAACAAGTTCTGCCACGCCAATGTTTGCGTACCGTCAAACCGTCTCCCCAGGGTACTTCGGTATGAAAACGTACGTATACGTATATCTTTTTGAACTTGATTGTGCACCACTTCGGCATGAGCCTTTTTGCTTTCAAGCTACTCTTTGCTCCCGGTTTCCTGTACCCCATGACAGGGGTCACCTGGCCTAGGTACCTATGCAACTCCACACCTGCCCTAAGCTCAGGGCACTGGCCCAGACATTGTTCAATTCGGGCCGCGGGAAACATATGGGGGGGTTTCCGAAATTAGGGGTACCAATACTTATTGGGGTCCTTATTGTAAGGGAATCTTACTACTTGTGGTCTATTTTAGGGGTGCCCTATTTTCGTAAACCTCCATGTACCGCACATAGTCCCCATCTCCAGTCCATCAGGTTCCTTCTTGAGGCCACACACACCCTGAGCCGAGCATCCGCAGCCTTCAGCCTCAAGCCCTTAAGCCCACACCCTGGCAACCCCAGTGCCCGACACGCGCAAGGAAGAAGGAGCTAGAATTGAGACCCCCCACAAAGGGCAAGCAGCTAAGATCTAACCCGTGAATTCCGAGAACAAAAGCCTCATTTGGTGAGCAGCTCATGGAGCAGAATGCCGTAACCAATGAAGAGGAGCTGGTGTGGCAAGGCGTGTCGTTGCAGCCGGCCCTTTGAAGTTAGAGGTTTTGGCTTTGAGCGCCCTAAGCCCTAAGCCCTGAACCCGTAACTAAACCTTCGGTGCAGGTGGACTTCTCCTGGTGCTGCTCAGGGGACCACCTGGTTGCGGGACAGGAAGGGGGCGACTCGTGGAACCTGCGGTTTAGGGCCTCGGCTCTCCAAACTACCCCCTGGTTCATTTTTTGTGAATGTGGGAATGAGGTACCCTACAGAATCCCTTAAAGGGTTATATTATATCGGGGATATAGGGTACCTCATTCCGTCATTCCCTATGAACCAGCACACGGAGATCCCCTTTAAAGGGCCGGAATGCCTCATACAGAAACCTAAGTTTTCGCCAACCTTGTCCCCATCTAATGCCCGAAAAATAGATGGTGGGGAACTGCCCAAGATTAGCAATACCCAACCTAACTAAACAGGCCATGTGACCTCTCTATTCGTTGCTTCTGATCGTGGAGCGGATCATGTGAGCAGGGTGCCTGTTGCTGCAGTCCGCATGGCGCCCTGCGAATGAAAGATTGGCTTCTCTTGTTGCCATAAACCCTAAACCCTAAACCCCAAATTACCGAATTCTCTCCAACAAAGACCCTTTCGCCCCAGAATCTGGGACCTAGGGTATCAAACCTTTTGCGCCTCGAACGCCAGGAAGTCTACCTTTGCGCGGGCGTGGCTCGCGCGGGCGCTGAAGACCAGCTCGTCTGAGCTGGAGGATGGAGGTTTAGGGTTTAGGGTTCAGGGTTCGGGGTTTAGGGTTTCGGGTTTAGCGTTTCGGGTTTAGGGTTTAGGGTTTAGGGCCTTGGGGTTAGGGTGGAGGGCCTTGGGGCTTAGCGGTTGGTGACGGCTGAAAGCCTCGTAGAGCCTCCACACCCAAATCACAAAGCGCGTCAGGGCCTGAAGGTCTTAGGGCTGTTTAGGGCTTAGGGCTTAGGGCTTAGGGTTTAGGGTTTTGGGTTTAGGGTCTCAGTGGCACATGAGCTTAAAGCCTTCTTTGCCAGAGAACATGCTCATCCGAATTATGAAATCTTCTCAAGCTCCCAAACACCTCGTCTCCTAGGCCTGTCTACCCGAAGCTCAAAACCTTCAACCCTTATACCCCAAATCCGACGGCTTTATTGGAGTCTAAGGGCGAAGCAGCCCAACCCATACCCTGAAATTTCCAAAACGCTGGAGCCTGAAACCTTGAACCGCAACCCGTGCACCCTCAAAGCCACTAGGAGCGGCCGACCTGGCGCCAAGCGCACGTAGCACGTCTGCAAGCGGAACATGAGATGGTCGGGTTTGGGGTTGAGAGTTTAAGGCTTAGGGTAAAGTTTAAGTAGGCTCTATTTGGAGATTCATGGGTAGCTACAGCTTGGGTTACAAGTAGGAGGGATATCGCTGTTTCTCTGGGCTCCTTCGAACCCTACGCATAACAGTGTCCTTGCGAACCTCACAGGCAAAGCAGGACACGCAAATTGATGACACCTCTGTGCGAAGCGCGAAACTAAATTTTGCCTAACTTTCTTGCGGCTTCGGGTTTAGGGTTTAGGGTTAGGTTTAGGGTTTAGGGTTTAGGGTTTAGGGTTTAGGGTTTAGGGTTTAGGGTTTAGGGTTTAGGGTTTAGGGTTTAGGGTTCAGGGTTCAGGGTTTAGGGTTCAGGGTTCAGGGTTCAGGGTTCAGGATTCATTATGGGTTTTTTTTTGGGCCAAGCTCCAAGGTCTGCAGCTCGGACGACTTCTGCACACATCTGGAGGACTGGAGCCCCGAGCCCGAAGCCCCGGATTTCTCTAGGGGTCAGGGTTTAGGGTTTAGCGTTTAGGGTTTAGGGTTTAGGGTTTAGGGTTTAGGGTTTAGGGCTCGGCATGTTAATGCCACAAAGGGGCTAGGTTCCCTAGAGACAACCCGGCTAAGGTAGGTATAGGTGTAGAGGAGCCTGTGTGAGGTTCCTCTGGGCCTGGGACAAAGAAATGCAGTTTCAAGAACTAAAGCCAACATCCCAAGACGAACAGATGAAAACCTCCGCAACCTCTACGCCCTTCGACCCCCTGTGCCCTCGTAGGATGGCGAAGAGGTCTACGACTTCGATTCGCTGTCTGCGAGGTTGGGTTTTGGGTTTTGGGTTTTGGGTTTTGGGTTTCGGGTTTCGGGTTTAGGGTTTAGGGTGAAGGAGGGCTCCAAGGCTCGTCTTGGGGATCCTTGCAAGGGAGTTTAGGGGGATCCCTGAGCACTAGTGTTCTGGCCTGAGGACCGCACACACCCTGAACGAACAGCGGGTGGACATTGCCATGCGCTTGGGAACTACCCCCATCATTGTGGACAACACGAACCTTAGGGATACTTGGGAATAATTTTTAAGTAGTATGATTCCTAAGAAACAGCTTGAAGAAATTATTCTTTTTGCTAGAATTCCGAGTGCAGTTCAGGAACATGGAGCTTTGGGAGATGCAGCGCTACGTCGCCTTGGCGAAGAGCTACACCTACGCGGTACGGGTGGTCGAGCCTGGCACGTTCAATCCTGACTGGAGGCTTAGGGCTACTTGCGAATCTTTTCTAACTTTTGGGGCACGAGAAATCCGAAGAAACAGCTGAAATTGTGCTTTTTCTAGGGTTCTTCAGTTGAGGAGGGACGTTGTCCATCTGATGCATCGCAACGCACAGCGAGCCCAAGCGGGCAAGAACGTGCCAGTGGAGGCCCTCGTGTCCTAAGCCTTGAACCCTCAAACCCTAAACCCTAAACCCTAAACCCTAAACCCCCTCTGCAGCAAAATGGCCCAAGAAAGCCAAAGGAAGGCAGTAACCAAAGGAACCAGCCGTCCTGGAACTTTTAAGGCTCAGGGTTTGGGGGTTAGGGTTTCAGGGGTCAGGGTTTAGGGTTTAGGCTTTCGGGTTTAGGGTTATAGGGTTTGGGGAAACCCTAGACCCTAGACCCTAGACCCTAGACCCTAAACCCTAAACCCTAAACCCGCAGGTGCTCAAGAAGATGTTGGGCCGGTACCAGCCCTTCCTAGGGGACCTGGGCGCCATCTCCGGTGCCTCGCGCCCGGACCTTGCGGACAGCGATGGTTGGAGTCAGGATCTCCGAATCGACCCTTGGCCGGAAATCTCCAAAAAAGGAGGCTTCGGGTTTTGGGGATTGGGAATAGGGTTTGGGCTTTGGGGTTTAGGGTTCTCCCCCGGGTCTATCTTGTGGCCTCCCCGGGGCCTATGTTGGGGTCTCCCGGCGTACGTAAATTGAGCATTTGGCTTCAGAGGTGTTTTGGATGAATTTACGTACGCTCTGCTTGTCAGCTGTTTAGACAAGGAACTTGAAAATTCAGAGTGAGACCACATACCATTTCTATTTATTTTGTCTTGAGGGTTTAGGGTTTAGGCTTTAGGGTTTAGGCTTTAGGTTTTAGGGTTTCGGGTTTAGGGGGCCGAAGGGTTGTTGAAAGTTTTTATCTCTTGCGGGTTCTGGTCCAAACTTCAAGGACCCTACAGATGGCTGCAGCTACACGCTCCAAGACTTTGTGGAGGAGTACGGCGGAACAGAGGAGGATCCACCGAGGTGTGGGTTTAGGGTTTAGGGTTTAGGGTTTAGGGTTTAGGGTTTTGGGTTTTGGGTTTTGGGTTTTGGGTTTTGGGTTTTGGGTTTTGGGGCTTAGGGTTTCGGGTTTCGGGTTTAGGGTTTAGGGTTTAGGGTTTAGGGTTTAGGGTTTAGGGTTTAGGGTTTAGGGTTTAGTGTCGTGGGTCGAAGGTTGAGGTTTAGGAGGCTTCAAGCTTGGTGGTTAAGAATCCATGGAGGCCAAACCCCCCAAACCACCAACATCTTAAAGCCCTACGCCCTAAAGCCCTCGACATCCCCCAAACCCTAAACCCCAAACCCCTAAACCCTAAACCCCAAACCCTAAACCCCAAACCCTAGACCCTAAACCCCCCGAAACCCCGAAGCCCCCAAGCTCCGCGCCTTGGGCCCTGTCAGGGAGTGGTTCGAAGCCATGCGCGCGCCGAGGGTGTCAAAGACGAAAGCCAAGGCTCATGTTTTTAGGGCTGCATCCCTAAACCCTAAACCCTAAACCCTAAACCCTAAACCCTAAACCCTGCAACCTTGCAAACCCTAAACCCTAAACCGCGCGGGTAAGGCTTTATCGGGTTTTGGCTTTAGGGGGGTTTTTTGTTGGGGCTCAGAGGGTTTTTGGGCGGAGAGAATGTCAGGTTCAGGCTCGAGGGGCTTAGGCTTTCAGGAAGTTTTCAGCCTGTGTGGCTCCACTGAGCCTTCAGGAGCTTGATGATCCCCCAAACTTTCAGTGGCTCTTAGGGTTTAGGGTTTAGGGTTTAGGGTTTAGGGTTTAGGGTTTAGGGTTTAGGGTTTAGGTTTTAAGATCAGACGAGCCGTGAGACCCCCCGAGAGTGGGGCTCTTGGCGGGCATTAGCCTAGGGCCTTTAGAGGGATCTAAACGAATTTGAGTGTCATTCCGAGACTTGAAAGTTTAGGGTTTAGGGTTTAGGGTTTAGGGTGTAGGTTTTAGGGTTTAGGGTTTACATAGGGTTTAGGGTAAACTACAAATCGCCCCGCAAGACTCTCTGGGAGGCCCACGCAGCCAGCAGCCGCGAGTCCTCAGACAGCTCGGAGAGCACCTGCAGCAGGAGCTCGAAGCGGAGGAGGCCCCCTTCCGATGTCGGAAGCTCTCTTCAGAACCGGGGTTTAGGGTTTCGGGCTTAGGGTTTAGGGTTTAGGGTTTAGGGTTTGGGGTTTAGGGTTTAGGGTTTAGCCCCAAAACCCCCAAACCGCTTTTGGAGGGGAGTTCAGTCACTTATTCCCGGGGATGTGAGGCTTCAGGTCGTCTCGGGATGCCACGAGCTGTCAAGGCATTTAAGTTGGGGTTTAGGGTTTAGGGTTTAGGGTTTAGGGTTTAGGGTTTAGGGTTTAGGGTTTAGGGTTTAGGGTTTAGGGTTTAGGGTTTAGGGTTTAGGGTTTAGGGTTTAGGGTTTAGGGTTTAGGGGCACCTTATTGGGCTCACTGGATTTGGGGCATTGGGGTTTTTTCAAGATCTTGCACCTCTCGGAATCCCTGCCGGTTGTTTTGTCAAAGCGAAGTGCTACCCTAAACCCTGAACCCTGAACCCTGAACCCTGAACCCTGAACCCTGAACCCTTGTTGTTCCTGACCCAAACCCACGGCCTCATTGCTGAAGAGCACCGTCAGACCCAACCAGGATTCAAGGCGCCTCGTCCCGCAAGCTGGCTCTCGAAGCTCTCTGGCGCGATCCGGATCTGACCTCATGGGCAGGGAGGCGTAGGAATCTTAGTAGCTGAGTGAGTATACACTTTTGGGATACCATAATCCCCGAAACCCTAAACCCTAAACCCTAAACCCTAAACCCTAAACCCTAAACCCTAAACCCTAAACCCTAAACCCTAAACCCTAAACCCTAAACCTAAAACAAGGGGCTTATGAACTCAGCAACTGAGGAAGATGGAGGAACACTACCAACTCGAGGTCCAGGAGCGGGACGCTTCAGCACCTCTTCGTCTCGAAAAATGGTTAACCCCCCCCCCCCCCCCCCCGAAAGATGTAGGGTTTAGGGTTAGGGTTTAGGGTTTAGGGTTTGGGGTTTGGGGTTTGGGGTTTGGGGTTCGGGGTTTGGGGTTTAGGGTTTAGGGCTTAGGGTTCAGCAGCTCCTGATCGAGCAATCTCTGGCAAAGCCGCCCGCTGTGTCGACTCGAGAAAAAACCCCACGCACCCAGAGAGTCCCAAAACATTGAGAAATGTAAAGGTTACATTTTTCATCAGCAAGCCCGGAGCCCCAACCTCACTCTGTCATGGAGCGGTCTTAGGGTTTAGGGTTTTGGTTTTGGGTTTTGGGTTTTGGGTTTTGGGTTTAGGGTTTAGGGTTTAGGGTTTAGGGTTTAGGGTTTAGGGTTTAGGGTTTAGGGTTTAGGGTTTAGGGTTTAGGGTTTAGGGCTAGGGTTCCACCCACCAGGAGGATGAGATGCTGTGCATCGTGTCCGCCAACCACAGCCATCCACTCTGGTCTGGCGAGGCTGGGGTGTCCTACCAATGTGGGAAACCCTAAACCCTAAACCCTAAACCCTAAACCCTAAACCCTAAACCCTAAACCCTAAACCCTAAACCCTAAACCCTAAACCCTAAACCCTGGGGCTTCCGCTGAAGTTGTGGGGTTTAGGGGTTTAAGGGTTTGGGGGTTTGGGGGGTTTAGGGTTGAGGGTGTAGGAAACCCGCCCCTCCCCCCAATATTTTTCACTCGCCACATGGGCTGCAACGACCCCAAAGACCGAATCAGAGAGCCACCCTCTTGGGAGTGCTTACGGCCTGTAAACGCCCCGACATCGTTGAACGGAGCTTCGGGTTCAGGTGTTTGTTTTCAGGCATTTAGGGTTTGACGGATACCTTGCAGAATCGAAAACAGGCCCCAAAGAGTTGTCACGGCTTCACAGCCGAAGTCTCCCTAGGGTTTAGGGTTTAGGGTTTAGGGTTTAGGGTTTAGGGTTTAAAGGGTTTAGATTGCCTTCTCAAGGACAGAAGGCTTTGGCCGATTCTCATAGGTAGGCCCTGGGGTATGTTGCCGTGTTTTCGCTTCTTAGGCTTAGGTTTAAGAGGATCATATATATATATATATATAGGAAGATTTCTCAGAGGTTTCTAAGGGGGCCATCTTAGTCCCAGGATCATCAGCTTCTCCGCGAGAACCGTGGGACCGTCTATGAGAAATCCTCTGGAAGAGCCGTCTGCCTGCCGTTCTACAAGTGTCCTGGCTTGTCTTCGACCTTCATGACTCATCGTGCGAGTCTAGGATTTAGGTTGAAGGGTGTCTTCTTATCATTAGGATGACATTCAGAAAAGTGCTTGAACCGCTTCCCAACTAAAACCCCTAAACCCTAAGCCCTAAACCTTAAACCCTAAACCCTAAACCCTAAACCCTAATCCCGAAACCCTAGAAAAACCCATAAGCCCCTACGATGCTGGACCGGCTGAGGTTCTGGAATCGAGGAGAGCGTCTGACAGAGGAGATCGACTGGAGCGATGCCATCGCCGAGGACTTACCACTGAATGGGGGGCTGTTGAACCTTGTTGACTTCAAATTCAGGCTTGTCCGGGTTCAGGGTTTTTACTGCAGGGTCGTTCGGGTTTGAAGGGTTTATGGTGTTTATAAGGGTTTTTGGGTTTAAGGTTTTTGGAAGGTTTATAGGGCCAGCTTGTGGGCTAGAATGCCCAGTACCGCCAGAACCCCTTTTATGAGGAATTTGCCTTCAGAATCAACGCAAACGCGTTGTCGACATTTGGATCCCAATCATCACAGGATTGCTCTTAACAGAACCCAGATCACCATCTGGGGCATCGCAGCTGTTGCTTAGGTGTGCGCAGCACGTGTGCCAACCTTGGCGTCAATCTTACAGAGCCCATGAGCTGTTCTGTGGGGTTGAAGCCCCTCTCCATGAAAAGCCTGAATTCACACCTCCGCGCCCCCTCCTCCACATTTTTGCAAAAAAACGAAGCCAAATCCTACCACCCGACATCAAAACGATCTCAAGCCCGGGTCTACATGGGCATTTCCCAGAATAGGGGGGGGGGGGGGGTGTACCCCTAAACCCAAAACTTAAACCCGAAACCCCAACAATAATAGAACCTCCTTCAAGGGACCCCCAAAAAGGGCACCCCCTTGTTTTGGAACCCCCAAATCAGGAGAAAATCGATGGGAACCTCATGAAGCTCTTCTTCTTCGAAGGCAGAGTGGTTTAGGGTTTAGGGTTTAGGGTTTAGGGTTTAGGGTTTAGGGTTTAGGGTTGCGCTGTGGGAGGGTTTCGTATTTCGATTGACTGTCTTAGATTATTTGCCCTTTGTCCATAATGAGATGTGCCCCTTTTGGGGGTTCCTATAATGATTATAGTATTTGGGGGTACGTGAGGCTTCCCTATATTGGGGAAATGCCCATTTTCCGACAAATTAGATTTATGTTCCGAGCAGGTTTTGGGCTCTAGGGCTTGCTGGCATGGTTTAGGGTTTAGGGTTTAGGGTTTAGGGTTTAGGGTTTAGGGTTTAGGGTTTAGGGTTTAGGGTTTAGGGTTTAGGGTTTAGGGTTTAGGGTTTAGGGTTTAGGGTTTAGGGTTTAGGGTTTAGGGTTTAGGGTTTAGGTTAGGGTTTAGGGTTTAGGGTTTAGGGTTTAGGGTTTAGGGTTTAGGGTTTAGGGTTTAGGGTTTAGGGTTTAGGGTTTAGGGTTTGGGTTTTGGGTTTAGGGTTTAGGGTTTAGGGTTTAGGGCTGAGATCTTCCCATTCAACGGCCGAGTGTGCCAAGAGTGTCCATGATGCCACGGGCTTTTTAGGTCGAACCACAGGATCCCTAAACCCTAAACCCCAACTAAACCTTAAGCCCCAAGCCCCAAGCCCCAAGCCGTAAGCCCTAAACCCTAAACCCTAAACCCTAAACCCTAAACCCTAAACCCTAAACCCTAAACCCTAAACCCTAAACCCTAAACCCTAAACCCTAAACCCTAAACCCTAAACCCTAAACCCTAAACCCTAAACCCTAAACCCTAAACCCTAACCCAAATGCAGCCTGTAGCCTGCTGTCCTTCCAAGCAGGTACTTGGCGTTTGGCGAGCAACCGAACCCTCAAGGCGAGGGGCCCGTTTGGGGTTTGCAAGTGTCAGGGCCCTAAACCCTACACCCTAAACCCTAAACCATAAACCCTAAACCCTAGACCCTAGACCCTAAACCCTAAACCCGAAAGAAAGGTTCATGAGCTGAACGACAAGTACGCCTGCACCGGAAGAACGAAGCTTGGGCCTGACAGAGCCGGTGGGAAGCTTGCGGAGCCTAAACCCTAAACCCTAAACCCTAAACCCTAAACCCTAAACCCTAAACCCTAAACCCTAAACCCTTAGTGGGCGAGTTGCATCCTGAAGTTCCGTCAGTGTATGAAGCCCAGGAACTACCAGCTCTTTGCTGAAGCTGCAGCGAACAGTTCGCTGGATTACGCTCGCTTGGATCCAGGCCCCCCCTGGGATTCGGGAACTGTCGGGTTTTGGAAGTTAGGGTTTAGGGTTTAGGGTTTAGGGGTTTAGGGTTTAGGGTTTAGGGTTACGGGTTTAGGGTTACGGGTTTAGGGTTACGGGTTTAGGGTTTAGGGTTTAGGGTTTAGGGTTTAGGGTTTAGGGGTTGGGGTTTCAGGTTTAGGGCGAAGGGTTAATGATGTTGTAGGGTTTAGGGTTCCGGGATTCCACCGAACAGGCAAGCCCCACACAGAAGCCTCAAGCAACCCCCTGTGGCCTAAACCCTAAATCCTAAACCCTAAACCCTTTTCTTCCGAGCTTCCCATGAGACAGGCTGCTGCTACATGTTCGAGCGCGTCCATCCCGACTTCAGGCCAAACAACAACGACCCCCCCCCCCCCCCCCTCCATGCCCCCATGGGGTTTAGGGTTTAGGTTTGGGGTTTGGGTTTAGGGTTTAGGGATTAGGGTTTAGGGTTTAGGGTTTAGGGTTTAGGGTGATGCTTCGGGGGAGAAGCCTTCAATCCCTCAGGATCAAGCAAGGCTGAAATTCGGGTAGCGGATGCAAAAGTGGCAGGATTGTCCTGGACTACCCCCAAGCGATGCTGTATCACATTGGGACCCGGGACATGCGGACCCTGAAGGAGGTCGATGCACCTTGGCTTGAAGGCCTCTTGGGCACCCCGGAATTTCGAAGCCTGAGGGCTTAGGGCTTAGGTCTTAGGCTGCTCGTCTGTATGAGAGAAGCAAGACAAGTGAAGATAAACCCTAAACCCTAAACCCTAAACCCTAAACCCTAAACCCTAAACCCTAAACCCTAAACCCTAAACCCTAAACCCTAAACCCTAAACCCTAAACCCTAAACCCTAAACCCTAAACCCTAAACCCTAAACCCTAAACCAACCCTAAACAGCGGAGAAAGCTGATGCTGCGAGGTGGACATAGGGGTTCCTCGACCAAAGCGATGGGAAGTGCGAAGCGCGACAGCCTGCCAAGCTTTGCTGGATTCTTTTCATGGGTTCTGCGAAGGGCTTGTTGTGAGCAGCTCAGCTGCACCCCAGGCCCCTAACTCAAATTTACGCCCGAAACTCTAAAGCACACTGACAAGCCGACCGTGAAACCCAGATAATGCACCTCTTTACTCATCTACGACGAGTGGCAGATTCCCGTAAACTAAGTCAGGAGATGCCAAGTTCCGGCGGCAAAAGTGGAAACGACGAGAGCCACACAGCAAGCAAGTCAAGAAAGTGGTGGTTCGTCCTTTCAGGAGGGATGTTCGGCCTTGGGGTGCTGCTCAAGATCGTTTGCCCAGAATGTGAGGCTGAAGTACGTTGGGCGCTTGTGGGTCTTGTTTTGATCTAGGGCGCAAACCCAGAACACGCCTGCGATCTGGAGCTTCAGGTACTTGCTCATGCATTCTGCCCGCTATCTGCTGGGGGATGAGGAGCCATGCTACGCCCCTCTTTCCTACCCCCCCTCCCCCCCAGGTTTAGGGGCTTAGGGTTTAGGGTTTAGGGTTTAGGGTTTAGGGTTTAGGGGTCGTGGGATGAGGAGCCATGCTACGCCTGGGTCGCCCGGAGCAGCGAAGCCGGGAGGATGAACGTGGACCGGTTGTGCCTGAATGTCACCCGGCCAAGGGAAATGCGGGCTTCCGAAACAGGGTTTCGGGTTTAGGGTTTCGGGTTTAGGGTTTAGGGTTTAGGGTCATTTCACGCGTTTTCGGGTTTAGGGTATATATGGGGGGCTTTCTGAAATTAGGGGTACCTTCTTTGGGTCCGTATCCGATGCTGGGATCCTACTATTTGGGGATCCATATTGGGGGCCCCCAGTTTTTGTGAAGGTGAAAGCCGCAGAGTAAATTGATGTTGGAGGGGCTTTCCTTGGACAGATCGTGAAGGGTCGAACCGAAATTCTAAACCCTGAAGCCTTCTCTCGCCAAGACACTTGGCCCGGCCCTGTGGTGAGGTCTGGTTGAGGTCCGAGTCATCTGAATTTGCGGCATACTTCCCGGAGGCAGGACGCGGCTTCGGTTTCAAGAGGTTTCGGGTGTGAGGTTAGAGTTCGAGGTGCGCAGAAAGTGGCGGGGGGGACCTGTTCGTGCTGAGCCTGAGCCTGAGTTCTTGGCGTTCTCCTCAGAACTTCAGCTCAGTGATAGTTCTCCACGAAGTGCGGCTTTTCATTTTTTTAGGGGGTGGGGGGGGGGGGGGGGGGGTGGGTACCACCCCACCCCCCCCCCCGAACGGAAGGGGGGGGGGGGGGTCACCACCTCGTTGCTTTGCAATTGTTTTTTTTCACCATTTTCAATTAACAATATTGACAAAGTGACTAAATAGTGAAATCACTTGTTCCATTTTGTCAAGTGATGTCACTATTTAGTAACTTTTTCAATTTTTTTGTATCTTTAATCGTTGTAATTAATATTTTAATTGCTTTTAATGATCTTGAACTAGTTGGGCCTATTTTTCATTGGATTTCAAGTCCTTTTTAGTGAATTCGAATTATGTTGAAATGAGATTGCGGCGATGTGCGTGGGGGGGGGGGTGGGTGGAGGGGGGTTGGGGGGGGGGGGGGGGGGGTGGGTGGCGCAGGAGAGTGTTGAGGGGGGGGGGGGGGTGGGTGGGTGGTGGGCCGGAACTGTAATTTTCGAAAACGCGCTAAATGGAGAACTCTCTTGGAGCTCAGTGGCATTCGTCTTTGCGGGTGCTTTTGGACTTGGTAGCCCAGTGGTACGCTTTACCCTTTCTTCTGGTTGTGGGTTCCCTTATGAACCAACCCAAAAAAGGCTGCCCCTGATTTCAATATGGTTACTGGGCTACCAAGTAAGTCGAGGGATCTAACCCCTAAACCCTAAAACCTCCCTAACCCCCAAACCCTAAACCCTAAACCCTAAACTGCAAAAAAGAGAGAGATAAAAAAAGAGCCCCTATGAGAGCAGGCTCTGGAGCGCTACCACACGGTCCAGAGGCTGCTGGAAGGACCACGTCGCTGCCAATTTCTTTTGTTTTCGGCTAAACTCCTTGGCAGGGGTTTAGGGTTTAGGATTAGGGGTTTAGGGGTTTAGGGGTTTAGGGGTTTAGGGGTTTAGGGGTTTAGGGGTTTAGGGGTTTAGGGGTTTAGGGGTTTAGGGGTTTAGGGGTTTAGGGGTTTAGGGGTTTAGGGGTTTAGGGGTTTAGGGGTTAGGGGGTTTAGGGGGTTTGGGGGTTTAGGGGTTTAGGGGTTTAGGGGTTTAGGGGTTTAGGGGTTTAGGGTTTAGGGTTTAGGGGTTTAGGGTTAGGGCTTAGGTTTTAGGGGTTTAGGGGTTTAGGGGTTTAGGGGCTTTAGGGCTTTAGGGCTTTAGGGCTTAGGGGTTTAGGTGTTTAGGGGTTTAGGGGTTTAGGGGTTTAGGCTTTAGGGTTTAGGGGGGCTTAGGGGTTTAGGGGTTTAGGGGTTTAGGGGTTTAGGGGTTTAGGGTTTAGGGGTTTAGGGGTTTAGGGGTTTAGGGTTTAGGGGTTTAGGGTTTAGGGTTTCGGGTTCAAGGCCTCTGAGTAGGTGTTGCAACCGGTGCAGCTAGGCCACAGCACAAAGCGCAAGAAGACTTTGTGATGCGCTCTCCCTTGTTTGCATTGACTCGGGTTTAGGGTTTAGGGTTTAGGGTTTAGGGTTTAGGGGTTTTGGGTTTAGGGTTTAGGGGGAAGCTCGATCCCCATTTTCGTCCCTCCGCGAAGCTCAAACGATGAAGACGATAGTGTTGGCATGGGGCTGAAGCTCAGCCAAGACCCTAAGCCTTACAGCCTAAACCCCAGCAAGACACTGAAGACGAAATTGGGTCTCCGAAGAAACAGCTCGGCCCGAAGACGAAGTTCGCCACTACTCAGCGCTTCGGGTTTAGGGTTTAGGGTTTAGGGTTTAGGGTTTAGGGTTTAGGGTTTAGGGTTTAGGGTTTAGGGTTTGCGGTTTGGGGTTTGGGGCTTGGGGTTTAGGGTTCCGAGACCAGGCTACCGAAGAGTCGCCGAAATTGGGCCCGAAGATGTGGCCCTGGAAGACGAATTTAGGCATCGGTTAGGCAAGAGTCCTTAAGAGGGATTATACTGGGGTTTAGGGTTTAGGGTTTAGGGTTTAGGGTTTAGGGTTTAGGGTTTAGGGTTTAGGGTTTAGGGTTTAGGTTGCTAAGAGTCCTTAATCGGGATTATAATGGGGTTTAGGGTTTAGGGTTTAGGATTTGGGGTTTAGGGTTTAGGATGTTAGGGTTTAGGCGGTTTAGGGTTCAAGCGTCAGGTAAGTTCGGCTTCAGTGAATTTGAGTGCCGAAGAAAGGCTTCAGAAGCATTTTTTCCAGAGTTACCTCACACTGCTCGCTAGGAAAGCCTTTAAAAGACCCTCACCACCCTCAGATACCCTACTAAGTCCGAGCAGGAGTTTGCGACGGCCTCGGCGACACCCTTAGGGAGCGGGAACCTGGAAGCGGGCGCTTCCTGCATGAAGCGACGCTTTGGGAACGCCTCCAGGCCGGTCTGTGTCAAGACGCCAAAAGGCGGGTGTTCTTCTAAGTCTGTCTTGGTAAGAGTCAAGAGAGCCTTCATAACAACAGGAACTGGGAGAGTTTACACAGGCGCCCTCCAATATCGGGATGTCACACCTTCACGGAAATCGAGTACTGCGCCACACTTAACCCGGGAGATTCGAGTCCACACAAATGCGTACAAGGAGAAGGATGCCCAAAGATCACAAAGTTGCAGGCAAAAATCACACTTTGTGTGTTGCCAACTAGTATCCTTTCCTACCCGGATCCCGGGTAGTCTAAACCTCGATCCACACGACCGCAGACCCCACCCGCGCCTGTGCCCAGAGGGAGACAGTCCGTCTAGACAAGTACTGGGCCTCCGGCAAGGGGGTGCGTGGTGATGGAGTTCTCGTGGGACGCCGGAGACTCGAGCGGGTGTCGGGGCAGTGCCCTACGGCCCCTAAACCCTAAACCCTAAACACGACCATGCTCTCTGCCGTGGTGCGGGGTGGACGCATCCTGCAACACCGGGCATTTGCCGGTAGCTAGTTGGGCCTAAGAATATGAGTTTTGCTCCGGAACAATCTTTAGGAACATTCTCGATTAATTGCTAAAGAACCCAGGAAAATAAAGATATTCTTCCTTTTTAAATTTAAAAAGGGATCAATATTTTGCATTCTATCTATTCATCATAATTCTAAGTTCTATATTTATATTTCATTTTGGAGAATCTTTATTGCTATATTTTCTCTTTTTTCATTATCGTTTTCTTGCAATAAATGGTGGTGGGGGTGATATTGGATTTTCTATATAATGGAATATTTTGGAAGGAACCCAAGTGACTAGGATGGCAGATGATTGGTCCTCGTATCTCATTTATTTGATTTTTTTGATATATTCGAAATAAATTATGAATGGATTTGATGGGAATTATTTAATATTATTGAAGATGATTTTCTAGCCTCTTGGAAATATTCATATTTCCGAAGGGGAAATTAT